>JAGFML010000017.1:3381-487992 GCA_021030945.1 Pyrenula aspistea
CATCGATATCGTCCTTTGCTAGCTCATCGATATCGTCCTTTGCTAGCTCATCGATATCGTCCTTTGCTAGCTCATCGATATCGTCCTTTGCTAGCTCATCGGCAACTTCATCCAGTGTTTTGTCCTCGGTCGCTCCAACTTCGCTTTCTCTCACCTCCTCAACCGGCGTGTCCGCATCGCCGTCGACCAGCTCTACAATTTCGTCGAGTACATTGTCCTCGTCTGCTTCCTTGTCGACCACGTCTTCACCCAAAAGCACCCCTCCCCCTCCCGTAGAAGAAGACATCTGCGGAGTCTGGTATAAATTCATTTTCGATCACTTCGAAATCTACGGCAAGAACTTTGACGCCGCTGAGCTCGGTACTGATGGGTTTGGGCTAAGGAAGCAGATTCAAGGCTGTGGCAAACTCACGTGAGTCCAATCCCCAACCGCCTTTTGTAAAAGCCTCGGGTGTATTAGTCGCGAAAGAAGTCCCTGCTAACAAAGCTTATGTGCAGTAAATGGCACTTTGAGACGAAAATCAATGATCCACATGGATATCAATGGGAAGCGTCCGGTAATCTACCTATTGGAACTAAGGCCTGTGTGGGCAGAGCGGTGGTCTCTGCTGGCGGCAATTCCCCGAATGGCTGTACCGGTGCTGGTTGAGAAGGTAGAAGAGAGAAAGGCTTATAAGCCTCCGATACTACTATAGTATCTGTAGAGTATTAAACAACCATCTGACATGCACCCTTCCCATGTAGAGTCTCTTCTCAAAGCGTAAAAATTCTTCGATAACCTACCGACGACCTCTAGGTCAATGTTTTACGAGACAAAACATCCAATGCTTAAATTTGACCATCTCTGTAAAGTTTCTGTCCGGAATGTTAATGTCACTTACTATTTCAAAGCGCTTAGTGTACCCGCGTAAACCGAGAGTTGTTGGTCCCCAATCGCCCGATCGTACAATTACCGTTGCATCACTAGACCGCGATGGTGTTGGAGTGCCTGCTGCTTTATCGGGTGATAGGGTGATAGGCTATCATTCACCCAGAGGTTGGGGGCTAACTTATCGCACGCCTTGCTTAAACGGGGGGCCCCCTTCACCTAGAGGTTCGGCCCCAAATTATACGCCTTGCTTGGACGGGACCCCTTTTTCCGGCATCTTCTAGTAGGATCGCCCTTCAGAGACCATTTTAATAATATAAAGTGCTGGCCTTATTACTGTACTGATCAGGGCTCTCAGCGAGCACGCTGAGCTCCAGTGAAAGCTGGATGGGACGATCTCAGACGACCTTCTCGTGGTATCTAGCGTCAGTACTTCTAGTAAGTCGTCGCCGTCGCGGGTCCGCGATGTCGTCGATTCAGAGGTGATTCGAACGCGTCGAAACGCGTTCAGGCTGTCTAACAGGAGGAAGCTAACAGACTGAGACCTCGGAGGGAAAAAGGGTTATTAAAACCATCTAACTGCGATTCGCACGCATCTGGCAAGCGTTAAGCAGACAGGACACCATCGATTCCGCCCGCTCTAAGATCGGACGCGTGCGATAGCGCAAAAGTAGGTGAAAATCCTTGAGCGGGTGTCAGCGCGTCTGGCGAGGGATGGAAGTAACGCCTAAGTGCTCTACTCTTTGTATAGTCCGTTGCAAAATCGGTGTTCCAAAGAATCTCTATTTGAATGTTTCTACGGATGAAGATGACTCATAATTCTTTCTGTACTATTCCATTTTTAGGTTAACAGCGGTATTAAAATTACGAGAAGATGGTAAAAATACTTGAAATATTATATAATGAGACATACAGATAATTAATTTATCACTTTTACGGTCAGATCACATTAAAGCTTCTCAAAAATTTATTTTATTTCATAGTGTATACTGTAGCAGACCGACATAGTTTATTTCACCACTTAATTATCGTTGTTTATCTCTTTCACCCATGCTCTCAAAGTCGTATCTCTATCTAACGTATCAGGATGCTCTTTTCCTAGCTTGCGGACAGATATTTGAGCACTCTCCTTCATCAGATCGATAGCTCCTAGTGTACGGCCTTGCGATTGATATGTCCATGCCAGGTTGGCCTGGCTGGTCAAGGTACCGGGATGCTCCTCGCCGAGCACGCGTTTTCTCGTCTCCATCACCTGCACAAAGAGCTCCTCCGCCTCCTTCCAGCGACCTTGATTCCAGTACGTCGATGCCAGGTTGGCCTGGCTGGTCAAGGTATCGGGATGCTCCTCGCCGAGCACGCGTTTTCTCGTCTCCATCACCTGCACAAAGAGCTCCTCCGCCTTCTTCCAGCGACCCGCTAGCATGTTTACTAATGCTACCATAGCTATACTGCTCAACGTGTCATCGTTCTTTGCTCCAAGTAATTTCATCCTTACTTCTAACCCCTTCTGCGACAGGTTCTCTGCATTTAATATATCGCCTTTCATCCAAGCATACCATGCCGCATTGTACAACAATGAAGCCCACTTAATCAGCAAATCTCTTTCCTTCGGACGCTGTACTAAGACAGCCTCCACATGCGCAAAGAGCCGTTGACAAGTAAGCCAATTCTCGTAGTTCCCTGTTGGGAAAGCCTCATGAAGAATTTCGACATACTTTTGTTTCCATTTATCGACCTGTTTATTGGCTTTCAACCACTCTCTAATTGCAAGTTGCACAAATCCATGCATCTCAAAGGTGATACCGTCAACATTAGCGTAGATTAATGCATAATCTCGAAGCATCTGTACGTCTTTTTCAAATCCATCATTTTCACTCGACTCCGATTGAATGCCGATATCCTCCTCCCCCTCCCCCTCTTCATTATCACCGTAGGTTGTATTTCCGGGTTGCAGGTATCTCTGCCCGCCTTTATTATTCGTATAATTTTGAAGCAATTTATCAGGAATCCCTTGACGATTGAAGAAGCTCATCAGAGAAAGCAGATCAGCTGCTGATGGCTGGAGATAACAGATCCGCTCAAATGATATTTGCAATGTCGTAATGATGGAATTTTTGGCTTCGTGATCTCGACGGAGATGACCACCTGCATGGTTTAATAGACTTGATTTGCTTCTATCACTCTTTTGAAATTTCTCGAGATATTGCTCTATTGAATAGCGAGGTGCTCTTCGAGAGATGTATGCAGCCGCTTGGATAAGTGCAAGAGGCATATATTCAAGTGCCGCGGCAAGCTGAGCCATTTTTATCTTCTTGACTGACGCTGTCAGCTTTCTCTCCAAGAGCAAAATAGCATATGCTTCATCCATTGGTTTAATTTCAACAATATCATCTTCTTCCACAAGCTGCCTTGCTGCGTCTCGACTCCTGGTTGTGATAAGAATCGACCCTTTGCGGCTCTGAGGGAGGTAATCAGCAAGTCGTCGAGAAGCAACATTCTTTTCGCTGCTGTGACAAGTTTCCTGGACTGTGATAAGACGTTCAAGAAGAAAACTGGTATTATCGAGATTGTCAAGGATAAGTATCCATGGGCCATTCTTCTCATTGCTCAGCCAAGTGTAAACGAGATTGAAGATATTGGTCGTTAGATCCTTACGACCAGCTAATTTCAAGTGGTCTGCTAGATCCCAATAGCCTTGTTGGAATCGGGCTGCATTACTTGCATGAATCCAGAAAACCCACTTTCTGAGAGATTCTTCGTGATATTGGTAGTCATATTCGATAGCAAGTTGTGATTTTCTTCCAGAAATAAATTAGCTGTATAAAGATGCTTTTTCAGGGCTGACCTACCCCACTCCGCCTAAACCAACTAATGCTGTCCGAGACGCTTGTATAGCACACTTTTGTTGTATTTCAGTAATCAGTATTTCACGGTTCACGAAATGTAGGTCACGTCGAAAGGGAATAAAATAGGACTGAGAGGGCGGAGCTTCCGGCTGATCTAGCGATAGCATGAAGTTTTAGCTTAATACATATCTCATCAACTAGGTAAAGAGACAAACCTCTACAATCTTCGGTATATGAGATATTCAATGTCTCTAAATTAGGGAACGCTCCGGTTAAACCAATCCCTCAATTTGTAGTTGTGTCGCCAATACTCTGGGTATGAATTGATTTGCTCGACGATGCCATCGTTGTATCTAGAATAAGAGTGATTCTAGTACTGCCTCTTCTGGCGCGTCTGTAGCTTCTATCAGATATCAGATATAATAGGTGAAGAGCAAGGCCAAACGGTTTGATGCAGCTGTAGTGCACAGCAACCCGTGGATCAGATGTTATTGGAGCAATAGCTCCAGCCGGAGGCCAGCTCCTTGAAAAGCTCCTAGAGCATGTTCTTTATCAAAAAACATCGACAGCGTTAATATTCAAATCTATTCTTTTTGCGATTCAATATTAAAAGGATCATTCGAGTTGCTGTTCACGCTATGTAGAGGCGCAAAGATCGCCTCAGCTGTAGCTTGCAGCCGTGAGGCTGTGAGCTTCTTTATCGCGGGGATTGGGTTGCTAAAAATAGCTAAACGTCCAGAAAGTTCAATTAATTTCTTCCGCCTCAAACACCCAAACCACGGCAGTGCGGATTTCCATTCTTACAGAAAGAAAGAGCTATACTTTTAAAAAATTCGAATCTTAAACCTTAAATAACATGGATCCCTTTAGTATAACTGTCGGTGCTCTTGGCATTAGCGACTTCGCCGTATCCAGTATCATTCAGCTTCATGACTTTATTAACAGCCTCGCTCAGGCCGAAGAAGTATTACAAGACCTTGTTTCAAATTTGGACGGCATACGGCGTCCGCTGAATGCGCTTCAAGCTCTCAGGATTTCTGATGAAGAAACTTCCCATGTAGCCCAAGAGGATTTGAGGAAGACAGGTTTAGATGAAGCAGTGAATAACTGCGGTCATGAGTGCGATAACTTCACCAGAAAGCTCAAGAAATGGACGAAGCATTCTAACAGTGCGAAAATTTCTTTCAGAGATCGCCTATCGGTTGGTATATGGAATAAAGAAAAGATTCGTACGTTCAGAATGCAGGTTCAGTCTTGCCAGGCTATCGTTCAATTTGCCGTTGAGAGCACACAACTGTAAGCGAGTTTCAATACAGAAGATGTAATACCTTGGGAGGACACGTACTTACGCTTTAGAAGAATCATCCAGTTGCGCTCTGAGAGGCTGTCCGAGATTAGTCGTGAGAATGTCAAGCAGCAACTACAAAACCTTGAGACGAAGATCCAAGCACACGTTGATTTTACAAAAGAGCAGCAAGGTGAAGCCCAGCAGCGCAGAGAACAACTTCAGAAAGAGCTGGAAGACGAGGAAGATGATGATGCTGAACAGATTCTTGCTATTAAGGAGGTCGAGAAGCAATCACGTCTGCTTGAGTCCAACCAGGTTTCATCTGGAGTAGTATTCTTGCAGGCACATTCCAACCGTACAGGCCAGGAGATTGGTAAGGTTACGACAACAGATGACTCTAGGGCTGTCGTGGGATTGCCAGGGAGTATTGTCGGAAATATCAATCAGCGGATTGGAGATGTGACGACCCAGAGAAGGTCTGCTGCAGTCGTAGGTGTCTTTGATGGCACTACTACAAAGGGTTTCTTCTAGCAACCTAACTAGAAGAGGAGTGTTACGACCCAGGGTCGTGACCGCCCCAAGGACCGGCTGTCACGGCCTGCCAAGACCATATCGCCCCTGGCTATTTAGGGACAGCCGTCCCTCGAACCCTTTCTACCTTGTAAGCGTTCGTTTAGCAGAACCCATCAGGCCAGTACTTGGAAACCCACTGTATCGAGATCATTCCTGCTATATTATCGCTACTGCGGTAGTCACCCGGACCTCCCCCGGAGGTCCTTCGGTATCTATTATCACGCCATCCCACGCCTGCGCTGACGCTGACACCGGCGGACCTTCCCTACCTGAATGGGTCATGTGACTGATAGTTTGTGCTAGGCGCTAGCACTCGGGAGCAGTCACGTGGGTGATAGTTTGTGCTAGTAGCTAGCACTCGCTATCCATACATTCATTTGAGTATATAGATCTCGAGGAATCTCCCTTCTGGATAATTCCTCTCTTCGTGTTTATTAGTTCCATCCAAGCCTACACTTAGATACGCTCTTGAAGAAGTTCTTTCCGTTTCTGTGCAGCTCCAACATAGTCCAACCTACACTCCTTTGGAGCGTAACAAGGAGTAGGCACTAGTCATCATTATACAGTATCTGCTGACGTTCAATTGTGTAAGCTACCAGCTTGAAAAAAAAAAGATCCATTGAATCTGAAAGAGATTAGTGAGTAGCCACTAAATTCACCTCTTCTGAATATCCTAGAACCTCCTAAATTTTATTATTGTAATTTAGCGAATGATTTTAGTGTATCGTAAACACTTTACAGCTAGATCAATCTAGGTGAAGTGTAGTTAGCAGATGTGGATCCTGTTTCCGCCCCATCCCCCAGAACTTCTCTAATACGGGAAGAGGTTGTTACCCCAATGAGCAGGACCGCTGCTAGTCCTATTCGTAAGCGTTTGTGTGAGAATTAATGCCAGTCGTCTACCTATAGTCGCTGTAACAGCAATAAAAAATCGTTTAAAGTCAAGTTTATTTTAGTAAATCCCTTATTGTTTAAATTTGCTGTCTCCTTTAATTCTTTAAATATATAATTTCTAATAGTGATTTAAACTTTTTTAAGTATTTTTTAACCTTCCTTTAGCCATATAGCCTAAAGTTCTTCTATTTTCCGTATACTGAGCTCACCGTCAATTAGGCCGTTAAACGGTCCGTTATTCCATTTACGAGTCTACTAACGAATTACTTCATACTAGAAATAGTTAACTCCCTCAAAGGATTATATTTGTTTTAATAAAGATTTCAGTCTTTTAATAGTCCTTAGTAAACACTTTCCGTGACGGCTATAATATTTCTCAAAGATTGTTTTATCAGAGAAGTTTCTAATATCCAGATCAAAATTCTTCTATAGAGCTCTTTTATATAGACTTTCCGGCATGCTATATTATGATCAAGAGAGATCGCAAATTATAGGTGGACACGGAACGAGACAAATACTTGAGGAAGGCAAAATAGGGGAGGGCCCTCGCTCACAGCGGGCCCTTCTTATCTAGCAGCAGCCTAAGACATAGCAGACTTCCATCGCGCGATACATCAGCCGATCTCGCGCGATAAAAAGCGGCGAAACCCCCAACCGAACGACGTAAATGACAATCAAGATCGGGGACCAACAACGAGCGTTGTTGGTCCCCAATCTCAGACTACGGTTTATGGAATGCGGCTAAGAAGATTGCCGCTTTTTATCACGCGATATCAGGTGATACTGATATCTACGCGATGCAATGAGTATGGAGTTCTGGTTGTTACCTTAGCACGAAGGGGTCCTATCCTAGCGAAGGGGAGTACTCTGTAGACAACGAGGACTCCGAAGGAAACGGACAGCCGGGTGAGCAAGAGATTGGGAACTAAGAATTGGCTGTAAGGGTATGGCGATTTTCCGGACGTGTACCTCCGCCGCTCGCGCCTTCCCCAATCTCCCACTTGCCCCAACAGATTACTGTGACGCGGGCAAAACATTCGTAAACACATCTTCTGCTCTAATTTCATAAGTTAATACATTAGTACATCAAAGCGAATTTTGCAAAATTGCCTCTTCGAGAGTCAAAAAATTTGAATCGTTTACTTTGAAAATCTGTGAGGCTTTCTTTGTGAATTTTGATGCCAGCTCGGGGTTTCGAGGCGCTCCGGGCGGAAAATGACGCTTGGAAGCGCAGAATTACGGTTGAATTTCAGGGAATGCGCATGGCAAAAAAAAACTGTTTTTAATTTTTTTCATTTTGGAATTTTTCTTCTTCGTATGCAGACAGACAGTGCGAAACAACACTTTTCATTTGGAAGAATGTATCTGTGAATAAAGTTGGTTAAATCTCCGCAGGTCATTCTTCCCCCTATATTGAAAAAGGAGGTGTGGCTTACGAGACTTCTCTCGGATTCAGCTCTGGCTCGCACGCGGATTTCGAAGTCTGGCTTCAGACTGTGAAGTCTCCCTATTCCCAGCTACAGTATGACAGATGAATACAAGTGGCCTCGTCTGGGAAATCGCCATACCCTGCTGTCGGTTCGCACGGCGAGCGCGGGTCTGCGCGAGGTGGCCCCGCGCTGAAAATGCGCAGGTTGCGCAGGTTGCGCTCGCCCCCGTTCGGCGCGGGCCCGGTCAGATCAACGCCGATCGGCACGGGGCTGGCGCCTGGCTGGACAGCGCAGAGGAGATACAGTAAACCCTCGATATAAGCAACTAGAGCTTCCAGAGAAGATTTTTCTTGTCTCATAGATATAAGATTTGGCCAAAAACGCTCGACGACCGCTAGGGTAATGTTTTAAAGAAAGGAGAGTCGATGAGATTTTGAACTGTACACGCGATCGGTTGCTTGTATCTAGGGTTTACTGTATGGCGATTTTCCGAACTTTGGGGAGCCAGAGGAAGGGAGTGCGGAGGACGGCGTGAGGATGCAACGCGTTGACAGAGTAGGGAACGTGAATCAAAGGCTAACTTGAAGGCGAGGCAGTAAGTAAAATGGCTTGGATACTACGCTTCAAGAGAAGCGTTTCGTACTTCTGTGCTACTATTGTAATAAAGAAAAAATCTGCTGTGAGTCTGCAAAAGCTAGCCCGGCAACCTCCCAAAAAGATAAACATCACGTGCTCTTCAAGCCTCCACCTCCCAAGGTCTGCTTGAAGACCTGCAGCGCTGCCTGTGGCTGGTAGAATGGCACTTCGTGGCCAGCTGCGAAGACCCTGACGAAACCAAGATTCCCCTGTGTCTTGAAAGTTCCCGCTTGCGCCCCGTTGACAGTGTAGGACGTCAGCGCTTTGGAAGCGAATGCAGAGGTTCCGGAGTAGGTGACGGCATTGGCGGCGGCAAGACCACCGTACCAATTGCAGATCCAGTCCGCATCGCCTGCCCAGATTGTGACGGGGATGCCTGACTGGACGACGCGGGACAGCGACGGCAGGAATGAGCGGGCGTCTGAGAGAGATCAATTAGTGGCGGAGTTTTAAGATAACATGGCAAAAGGAGGGAGGTGCAAATGCAAAGACATTGAAGTAGTATAGCCTCGATAGACTGCCACCACGAGACCCCTGGATCACGCAAGGACGACGAGACAGGGTGCCGATTTGGGGAGAAAAATCTTACCGTCTCCAGTGCTGTCAAATTTACTGCCAGCAGGATTTGAGCATTCTGCGTAGGTGCTTTGAGCGCCGATTGCCTTCGTTACAGAAGAGCTTTGTAGAAATGTGGCATATGTTTCCTACATCTGGCGTCAGCAAAGGCCGGCAAAACCAATCAACATGGCGCATGTGAAGAAAGGCACTGACCGGAGGGTTCGGGTCGTTGGAAGGTGCTCGTATGTCATAAACCTACACAAGTGTCAGAACACTACTAATGCACCACTTAGGGCGGAGAAACTGACGTCGAAATTAGCCGCTTGTGAAAGAGGGCCTTCAATACTGTTGTAGCAGGTGTTCTCGGCGGATTCACAAGCGCTATTGGTGCCTGTCTCGCCGGTACAACCCTTGAGAGCTGGCAGACATCTCGAATTGTAGGTGTTCATGTATGAATTGTACTGAGAGGTGGATATGATCGGCTTGTAGGAGTTATTGTAGCTGTATGTGATATACGCTTCCATCTGAAGAATCGGGTCGAACCAGCCGTTATTGACACCGAGGGCGACGAGGTTGACATTCTGTCCCTTCACAGTTCCAGCTTTGATAGCCGCGTTCTGGCTTTGGAAGTAATCTGCAAATTCCGGTCTAGATACGTCCGTCAATGCTGCAAAATATAAACAGATCGAACTTACCCGTAGTGGCCACCGTATGATTCAGTGAAAATGCCGAAATTGCGATTCTCATACTGCGGGAATTGCGCGTAAAACGCCTGAAGAAACGTCCAGACATATGGAGCTGCGGTAACTGTCGAAGTTACGGGATCGGTTCCGTATGAGAATCCGGCTCCAATCGGCTGATCGACATACAACATATTTGCGTACGTATTCCAACTATATGGGTTTAGAGATGGAGTGCTGGCGCCATTGACAAAGCGACAGGGTCCATTTTCCTGGAATAGACCAATCATGGAGCTACATCCGGGCCCTGGACCCATGAGCTGTTGTACATTTGTCGGCGTTTGCATACTCACCTCCATTAAACCATGTGGCCAACGGGGCAGTAGTCGGGCTGCTTCGAGCCTCAAAGAACCAGAACCACATGTTCATATTAGAGCCAACAGACAGATACCCCGAATATTGGTTGACGCCTGGTGTGGTTTCGCAGATGCCACTGTTCGTAACGAACTGCAGCTTCGCTCCGGTGGCCGCATGTTCGAATATGGTGTAATTTACCCCGTCACGTTCTTCGAACCAACGTTTGTCCTTTGTCGTAGAATGGACCGGCGAAGCGCCTATCAGCCCCACCAAACTGGCGGCAAGGAGACCAAGCGATACGATCGTCTTCATCTTGAGTGCAAGATTAAAATCTGTGGAGGTGGACGAGGGACAGAGCTGTTGTGTCCCCTCTGTGGGAAGGAAAAGGCCCGGGTTTTATGCCTCATTGTACGCGATCTGGCGTGGGGTTCTCGCGGACGTGAACAAAAAGTAAACGTTGAACAAGCGGAGGAACCTAATCCTGATAGGCAGGAGGAGCTCATAGCAAGGTCAAATTCGAGTGAATTAGAATGGCGACCTTGTGAACAGCTTGATAAGAGAGGCACGAGGCGGTGATTCGATGTTGCACTGCAGCTTGGGGCCTGAATCATGGCGGAGATCATCGACTTCGTCGCTGCCATTGGCGCGGGTGACAGGGGTAGAGTTTCTGCTGTCCGTCCTTTTTCCCCCGAATCCCCGTGAATCGTCAGGGGAAAAGGACCTGATCTGGATAGGACGCAGGGATCGTCCATGATGCGCATAAAGGAGGGCCAGCAGGCTAGAGAAGCTTGTTGCTGATAAGCGCTGTCAAGAATGCCTGGTCCCCGATTCTCGCAACTAGTCCCGAAGCGGGAGGAGATCAACGGTGCAGCCGGATACCAGCGGTGATCAAGTGATGGCTCAGGCGGCCTTCTGGAAAAGTCTAGCGGTGACAAAAGCAAAAATAGCGCGACTCTAAAGACCTAAAGGGCAGTCCTCCGACACTTGTGGTGATATAGTGATATCTGCATCTTCTGAGCGGCTGCGACTATCGAATGCGAACTCGGCGGTGGGCAAATGGGGTAGGTTCCGAGGTGATGTATGTGTCTAATATGGGAAAGTCTTCATCGGCGTGAACCACAGGATGGTTTTCAGGGGTGCGCGCAAATTCACTCTGTCAACTTTCAGTCTCATCGTGAACAAAACTTCGGTTACGCTGTTGGGAAACCCGCAGCATTCGGGCAAGCCGTACGGCACGTGAAAAGTCTTGGATCCGAGGCTGAGCGACGTTTTGGATCTTGAAGTCGGGACTGGAGACTAAGACATGATATCATGTGAAGATTGAATACTGTGTTGGAATACACCGCAGAAAACTCTTGGACCTGGCCTTGATTTGAGGCCGTGTAGCGTCTAGATAATTGCAAGCATCATCCATCATAGTCCTTGTCGTTCCTTCGGGGGGAACTGCCCAACGGACGTACAAAAAATGAGAGTCGCTCGGGCCTGACATCTGAGCCTTAATATTGCTGGTAAGGGTGCCATCACCTCTATATGTCCAGTGCACTTTTCCTTTCCAATGCTACTCCCGAAAATACCAACGACAGCATGATCACCGCGATGAAAGCTTTCTTCGCTTGGAAGAGGAGCAACGGACCCTCAACCTATCTCAATAGCAAGGATAGTCAAGACCGTGTATTAGTCGGACACGCTCACTGATTTTCGGATTGTGACAATGTGTCGGAGGATAATTCTATCAGCGCTGTCAGACTCGAGTAGATTTGAGCCCGCAGAAGTCATAATCCGCGCCTGCGCCCTGCTTTGCAACTGTTCTTTCTCTACCTCCAAATATGCCTACCACTTAGAAAGTCCAACTCAATAAAGGCGGCAGAAGTCATAAAATACTCCGGTAATCATAGATTTGCTTGTGAGAGAGACATGTCGGTATCTTTGAGCGCCTTTCGAATCTAAAGGGTGTCAATAGTGTGGCCTTTGTGTGTAAAGAGGGTCGACAGCGGAAGATATAGCATACCTCAGCATCCGCATCCCACTCGTCAAGCCACTTTTGAAATTCTGGAGATAGGAAAGGGGCCTGACTATTTGGTTTCGCTTTGCTCGGGTCCATACGGTAAGCCTGCTGCAGGATTTTGTTCCGCATTCGCTGTCTCTTAGGATCGACTTCGGCCCAAGCTCTGCCATTGGTGTGGGAAAGACGCCGTATTAGCTCAACCCGAGGCCGCCTAACTTTTTCGAAGATTGCCGTGAGTTGGCCGATATCATCTACCATCGACACGCGAGACAGAAGCTCTGAGAGGACGTGGGCGTCCTCTACACCCATGGATGAACCCTGCAGCAATTCAATGTGAGTCGAGGTGCGGAAGGATGTAGAATCACAGTCTAGCTTACCTGACCGGCAAAAGGAACCATCGCATGGGCAGCGTCGCCGACAAGGACTATCTTACCACTAGGGCTTGTCCATCTAGGAAGGTCCTTAATCTCCACAAATCTCCATTTATAGCAGGTTTCGGCCGCAGCAAGCACCTTTCGGAATGCAAGATTATGGTCTTCGAAGCGTTCTCGAAGCCAAGACATGTCAGTAAACGGTTCGGTCCAAATTTCTGGATGAGGATCTTGGCTAAGCGGGTGCCGGTGATCTCCTGTCTGAAAGTCAAAGATGTTACCCAATTCCACAATTGAAGAGAACGTGCTTCTTTCTGGGGCAAAGTATATCTGTGCTCCACGCTCGTTGACAAGCTTTGCCGTATCCGGATCGGCTGTCAAGGCCGATATTGGTACCCGAACCTGGAAGACACATTGATCCAAGACAGTGGGCTTGTGGGAAGAAAACAAAGCCTGTCGTACTCGAGAGCGCGTGCCATCGGCTCCTATCACAATGTCGCACTGGAGCCGCGCCCCATCCTCGAGCACTATTGTTGATTGAGGAGCCGTGTCTTCGACTGTCTTGACTTTCTTCCCGAAGACAACCTTGGCTCCAGCATTTAATGCTGCTTGCTGGAAAATGATTCTCGTATCTTTTCGCGTTCCGTACCAGGCGCCGCCTCGAGGGCGAAAATCAATGGTTGAGATCCGCTTTCCAGAAACGCCGTCTAACACATGAGAACATTCATTGTCATGTGCGACTCTTCGTAGCGCTTCAGCCATACCCCATTCCTTCATGATGCGGAGGCCATTTGGTTGGATCTGAATGGCACTGCCGCTTTCTTCGGAGTCGTCCTGCCGTCTTTCTAGGACGACTACGTCGTGTCCCTTCCGTGAAAGAGCAATTGCAGCAGCAAAACCGGCGATCCCGCCACCGACAATGATTATTTTGAGGTGCATGTTGTGCCGTAAACATTCGATGTAATTTATGGTTTCCGAGAAGAGTTTCTCTATCTCATAAATGTCAAATCCTGGGAAATTTGCTCGATGACTCTGGAGTAATATCTTCCAGAAAAGAATGTACGCTGAGAATGGAGAGCGATCTCTCAGAATTTCCTATGGCTCTGAACAATGCTCGCGATCCATTGGTTATATCAAGATTTCACTGTAGATCTGAAGTCTTCGGGTTGAAAACATACTACTAGAGAGTATGTTTTAACGAGGGGACAGTGAAATAATAAATGTGTCCATGACCGGATGGCCTTCTAGATGACCCATGGTCAGCACCTAATTGTGCCAATGTCATATTTGGGGGCCAGAAGCCGCCGAGCGTACCCGGATCGGTAGTGGGACAATCCTACCAA
Source organism: Pyrenula aspistea (assembly GCA_021030945.1). Lineage (NCBI taxonomy): Eukaryota > Fungi > Ascomycota > Eurotiomycetes > Pyrenulales > Pyrenulaceae > Pyrenula > Pyrenula aspistea. The sequence goes on from JAGFML010000017.1 coordinate 17,231, forward strand.
TGATCATGAATATCGATCTATAATAACCAAAGCCATAACTTTGACACCCAAGATCAGAAACACAAAGCAATTCTCTTCTAGGTAAACGGTGAAATGAAAAACGATTGAGGTTCGCGCTGGTCGGATTCACGACTTCCCTGGCGTTGATTCAGCTCGCCGCCGGGAACGGGACCCAACATCAAGTTTCTCTTGACTATCACCCACCACATCTGGGTGACTTCTTTTTTATCTCAAAGACTTTCGGTAGATGCGAAGGCTTTTCGAAAGATATTGATGTTCGAATGCCGGGAAGACGGCGTTCTGCAGATCCGTCACGATGCATCGTGATGACTCACTCTACGACGCGACTACTAATAAAGTGCCGTGGCTCTAGACGTGTCTTTGAAGACCTCATCAATCGCTCTATCTTCAAAATTGAGCGGTTGTGTTTAATTTACTCCTCGTGAGCTGACGATTAGGTTGAATTTTCGCGCCTCTTCTTTCCAGTCCCTTCACTCCTTCCAGACTAGGTGACATTACCTTCGACGATCTTGACCAAGAAATCCGGCAGACGAAGCAAAATGGCGGCCAAGACCAGGAATCTCGAATGGCAAAGAGACCAGTTTAAAATCTCCACGGATCCTAAGCTGCTTTCTGTTGCTTCAATCAACGCTGCCTTCGCCTCGGATTCTATGTATTGGGCGAAGCCACTCCCAGACGAAGACTTGCAATTCCTTCTTGACTCGTCGTTTTGTTTCGGGGTCTACGAGCAGTCAGCAGTCAGCAGCGAACATCAGCAAGTCGGGCTCGGCCGAATCATCACAGATCATACCACATTTGCATATTTGACCGACGTCTATATATTACCTGATTACCAGTCCAAAGGGCTGGGAAAATGGCTCATTGCTTGCATGAAAGAATGGATCCATTCGCTTCCTCATCTACGTATGGCGATGCTTTTCACGGGGCACGAGGAGGCTGTGAGATTCTACGAAAAGAATTTGGACATGAAAGAGATTGGTAGCAAATTCACCGCTATGGGGTGGAGGGGCCCTGGAGACGTCATTCACTGGTGAGATGCAAGTCTAGACTCAGGATACGAATGTTCGGGAATAATCGCCACCGATCTTAAGGGGCCAGTTACCCCCGAAATTTAAAAGCCAGCCTTGTCAGCACTCGATTCTATTCAGGCAATGCCATTATAGAAGACCATAAGTCCTGAAATCATACAATGTAGTCGTCAATGGCAATTTGAGCTTCAACGGCGGATTCGACATGCATGATCTTGTGTGCTTAGCCTTACTATGAAAAGTTGTCTTCTTGTGTAGAGGAGTGAAGCCTCGAAGCCTCATTTCTCATGTTCATTTTGACACGAGAGTCGTCAGCTCTTGACTATCCAGCAAGTAATGCTATGTAAATACATTCATCTCTCCAAAATCAGCCATTCCGCTTCACCATGCTGCGTGGGTGCCGCATCAAGCTGCCACTCCTATATTTAGCGCTCGTAGAGGTAACCCTATGAGAAAGCGGCAATGGCAGTATTAAAGTCACTGTCGATCTTTGCCGCTGCAGCCTGGGCGTTGGCCTTCTGGTCAGAAGATGCAATTCTTTGAAGTGTGGCGCTATAATTGTCGGTGTCGGTCTTCAGAGTGTTGAGGGTGGTCAAAACAAGGCCGTCAAGTCCATCTGCGTTGAAGTCTGCCTCCCTTGCAACGAGCTCGTTTAGAGACGCTTTAATGTCGGGCTCGAGAGTGCCAGTGATGAAACCGATGATTTGCTGAGAGTCAGCGCTGCTAGCAACAGGCTCATCTTGCGCATCGGCGTTGGCCGAATTGATTTGATTCTGCTTCTCATCAGTACATTGGATGAACGAGCTTTATGGAATGCCACTTACGCCGAGATTCTGGGCGGCGCTGTTGATGCCTAGTGCGCCGAGGGTTGATCCATCCCAGCTGGAGACAGACGAAGTGAGACTTTTGGTAGCCGTATCGATGGCTTGGAGGTTCGCGAGGGTCTCCGCGGTGTCCCGGCGTGATTTGCCAGTTGGGATCGCCGAGATGGCGGTAATAAAAAGGAGGATGTGTCCGAAGCTGAGCATATTGATTGTGATGAATCCACTGGTGACCAGAGAAGAATAATGAAGATAAGTGTCTGCAAGACCGCGCTAATATGAGCTCGAGTGGGTTGTTTTTGAGGTTGTGAACTCTGATTCCGGGGAGCAAGTATGCTATTTATCTCCATAGACGTTCCCTGAGATTCTGAACAGTCCCCAACTTGGGAAGGTATGAATTTTGCTTTCATCCTCGGTAGAGATCTGCCCAGGCCGACTTGTGATCATGTTTTGCGTCTCTTCAGTGACGATGTCGCCATCGTGAACGGGGTAGCAGGGGTCGACAATACTCGCGTCCCGGAATTCTTGCTAGAGGGAACCAGGGGTCGGGGAGATGCTCAACGTCTTCTTCCCTGGTTGGCCAAGGACCATGTGCGAAAGCTTTGCAGTCGATGGCGTGTTCTGACGAGCGCCACATTCTCGAATCCCCCGACTGCGGGACGGAGGGGATTGGCCGCTTGTTCGTTGACGATGCACACTGATGTCTTGAAATGCAGGAGCTTGGAGAGTGGGGAAAAAATTAGACTATGGAGAAGCGCTGCACCCCGGATCTTGGCACAGGATCTGGTGGGGCCTTGGCGGAAAACCCCTCAATCATGACATTCGACAAACTCGCTGCCATATTCTTCGACCGCTTGATATAACTTCAATATCTTCTCAAAGAGTTTATTACATTGACGGCAGCTCACTCCAAGCCCAACGGTAAGCCTTCTTCGCCCATTTTTCATGCTTACTCGCTGAGCAGTTGCTACAGTTCCATCATCCTTGACCCTTACCCTTCAGATCGGCGCAGAGCGGGTAGGCTACATCTTTAGAGATACCCGAGCCCGGAGAAATATAAATAAAATTTTCCGTCACTTCTCACTCGAAAACCGCAACTGCCCGCGCGTATCCCCTTCGGCACATTTCACAAGAGCTGATCTAGCAAAAGCCGAGGTCGACTCAATTACTACTTCACATGCCATTTGACACGAGCCTAGAGAGAACACTTTTCAAGGCTTGTCGACGTTACGGCAAAGCCTAAGCATTCCGCGTCTAGGATGCTCACCGCTTTACATAATGTCGGTCTCTGCTTCAAGTCTCTCGGGATGGAATGTCGCGAATGAGCCAGGACCTGAACCTCTTTCAAGGATTCAGGCCCCTTGAAAATAACATTGCTTGGCATGCTTTCCAAGTCTAACATGTTGCCAAAATCTTCGAGGCAGTCGAGCAGTCTAGCATCCCCACAATCAGCCCCCTTTCTTCTCCTCATGGATTAGAGGTGATCTTGCTTCATACCGAGACCTTCATCCAGCCCACCGGCATGGGTACCGAAGGCTCATGTCATAGCCCCTCTGCCAAGGCCAAAGCAGATGCACTGGTAAGTCGGCTCGACTCTTCATAATGCACCACGTCAGAATGCTTAAGCCGGTTTGGCGGGTTGATAATAATATACCGCAGCTGCTTCGACGATGTTGAGAATAAAGAGGGGTGTGCATTGAAATCAGAATCAGGCTTTCTCCGTCATTGCTTTCTCAATTTCATCCAGCGTGCTTCTGGCGCGCTTTTTGTATTCTTGATTGCATTAATTCCACAAAATTATGATTGTATTCTTAAGCCTCGCGAGCTCCGGTGCTGAAAGGTCCAGGATACAAAATACGATCGCTGAGTGTTAATTGTCCACTCTACTTGAATTGTACTTAGCTTCAGCTATTCCTGTAGCCTGGCTTGCTCACATACTCTACAATCGCATATTTTTCAGTTTTGATTTTTCATGGCTCGCTTTCCTTTAAACCACAATCCATTGCGCCATCTAATATCCCTAGCCAAATGACATCCTCAGATGCCAAAGATCGGTCCCGACCGCGACCGCTTTATGCGGGCACATCCTCAATAACTGCCTCGTCGCGAATGATGGTAGCCATCATATCTACATGTGATATGATCTGAAACTATTTGATCTAGCCACGCTGCACTGAGCAAGACCAGCAGCAGTCTGACACGGCGGAGAGTTTTATCACGTGATTGTTATGGGTCCTGGGTGCTGTGGTGCGTTGCTTGCGTAACCCTGTTGGCATACCGTGGTTTGCATGTCCCATGGCCGCTTTGACCAGGCAGGTTGTCAATGCAACAATCTATTCGCCTGATAAGACTGTGCCCTCATGACAGCTTCGCAAAGTAACTAACCGGTCCTTTTCGCCTTTCGGATCGGTGCAGTGTCACATTATTGCTGTAGTGCCTCACGCCTAAGTTCATATTGCCCCTCCGCGGCGGAAGATACGCGGGAACAGTTTTGGTAAATGCAATCATGTGTTAAGGGGATACCGGTTGTAGCCAAGAGCTACCAGCAAAATCTCGATAACCTCGATATAGCAACCGCTCGAAAGAACGGTCTGATCATCTCATCGACAAACCTTTTGAAAGAGCTCGACGACCTCCATGACAATATTTCACCGGTGGCGGTGGAATTTAAGATCAATGAGTGTGATTCACCACCCTTTGACTGTTCTGGATGGTGATTGCTGGCGGTTTCTTGTATCGAGAGATTACTGTGCCTTCCTGACCTACCTAAGAATTCGGGATGAGCGCGACAAGCGATCCTGTCCGTCACATTTCACGGATCCGAAGATTGTTGGGTCTGAGTATAGCGTCGCAACTTTACGCCAATACTCTCAGACGTCGAGCAATACTCGGTGGCCGCGACGCGGCGTTGGCGGAAAGTGTCGACAGCCTTGGCCCCGAGAGGCCCTCCGAAAGAAGGATAGCCTGTTTTGAGGAATGGCCTCACCAGAACCTGCGGCTGCGACAACGATCCACCGTTTTGTTTCGTTTCAGCGCGGCGATCCTCTTCATCCAAGATCTCTCGATTGAGTCGTCAGATCTATGATCATCTCGTGGCCGGCGATCCAGGAATGGATATCCGCTATTTAGACTGCGGAGGACTGGAAAGGAACTCTTCATTTCCACGAGGGACTGACGCGCAACAGCCCAATTACTACCGCCGAAGGTCGATTCAGATGGGACGCATTATCATGCTACGCGATCGGAAAATGGAACATATTGCCAATGATTTCATCGCAAGCCACCTTCATGCGCCACTAGAAGCTTCTATGCTTCGGAATTGCCGCTTTACAGTAACCGGGGCGGAGAAGCGGGATCGCGGTGGGTGGAAGGGTCGGAAGCACTGCTCGTCTGCAAGCCCGTTCGGGACAGTTTACCATACACCACTACGTCGGTTCTGCCCTTTTAAGACCACAAGGAGCCCAGTGCGGCTTTCAGTTCTCGATGAAGCTTTGGTAGAGCATGAAATGTGTTCCGAGTGCGTCACTTCCTTCTTAACCCAATGGCTTGAGAGATCTATTCTTGTTGCCGGAGAGTTAAATACTCGACTGGCATCGTCGATCATGTTTCACTGCAAATGTGCCCCAGCACAGTATACATTTCATTTTGGTGAAAGTGGGGGCCGGAATTGGACTCCATTTATTGCAGTATTTAATGCTCTTTGCCTTGCTCCAGCGTTAAATTTCTCCTGATTCGCGGCTCTTTCTCTTTACCGAACACTGGGAAGTTTACGTTCACATCTTGGACAAAATGGAAGAAATTGACATACATACTACCCCAGCTTTAACTCCGCCGCCTGGGGTTATTCCGAACTTAGTGGATCCTTACACTTTACAACCACACCTCATTGTCACTTCCTCAATATGCTTGACCCTCACTGTGTTCTGTTCTGTAGCAAAAATCCTGACCAAGCTATACATCATACGGCAAGTACAGATAGAAGATTGTACGCTATTTCATACCCGCCAGTATCGTATTCACTGATCTTCTGCCAGATGCACTGATGTTTGCGCAAGTGAGTTCTCATAAAGCCCTCCGTTGCCGTTTCTCATATGCGCCAGGCCGGATATGCGTCCTTTGCGGGCGTGATGATTGCTGCTGGTGACGCGGGTCAAGGGGTGCATCAGTGGAATGTCTCCATCGCAGGATTTGAAAGATTTGCTCTCGTGAGCCTGGTGTCCATTTGCCGCTGGAAAGACAAGCTGACACGTGCAACGAGCTCGCAAATGTCCTCGAGATTCTCTATGCGCCTGCCATGTTTGCAGCGAAGGTTGCTGTTCTCCTCCAAATCAAAAGGATATTCATCCGAAATCAATTCATCTGTCGAGCTGTTCAGCTGCTAATACTAGCTATTTTCCTGATCAGCTTCGCCCTTTTTCTAACCTTTGTCTTCGCATGCTGGCCTCGAGCGAAGATCATGAACCCTACGTTGCCAGGAAAATGCATCTCGACCAACGGGTCAAACCTAGCTGCAGCCAGCACCAACACGATTACTGATTTCTGCATGCTTCTCCTACCATTGTTAGGAGTTTCTAGATTGCAGGTACCCATGAGACGGAAAATAGCTGTAGGCGCCGTCTTTGCAACGGGCTTGTTGTAGGTTGAGCACCATGATTTTCGGAAATTCCGAACTTATTCTCATTGCTCGCAGTGCATGCATATCCAGCGTTGTCCGCCTAGTGTACACCGTCAAGTTGGCCCAAACACGTGATGTCACGTGGGCAATTGCCGCCATGGGAATGTGGGCGTGAGTGTCTAGACCACACTTGTGTAGCGGCGAAAAATACTGATAACAACAATCCAGCCAAGCCGAGCTTACCACGGTGATATTAGTCGGCTGCTTCCCAGTTCTACCACGTCTGTTCAGCTTTATGTTCAAACAGAATCCGACCCTCGCCTACAAATCTGCTCACTCAACTCGACGCGGAAAACCAGATTCATCCCGCAGAAGCCAAGGAAGGAGTGACACAGATACGTCAGGTGCATCAGATCTCTTGAACGACCGCCTCCATGAAGGTCCGAATGAGAAGTGTATTCCACTTGGGGATCGCGTCCGTGGCGACAGGCGGATGGGCGCTCTCCAAGAGACGCGTATTGAGGCTTTGCCGGACGCTTATTATAACGCCGAGGATGATGAATATCCCTATGTCTACCAGCCGCAGCGGGCTGGGCTGCCGCTAGCAATACGCAGACAGATTGACATAGAAACGACGTTCTCAAGGTACTAGACAACGGCACATAGGTGGCACAACCACCCTCGGCCGTCATGGAAGCTTGTAAGGTGCAAGCTACTGGGAATATCTACTACATGGCAACTAATGGCGCTGAATCTCTTCGCCAGTGCTCGATGCTGAAAAGGTTTGATCTTTTCTGTCCATAGAAAGGCTCTGTGGGCTTCATCATCGACTTACCGCGGGCATTGACATGGGCATCGGTCCGGGAACATCCAGATTGCACTAGACATGGGCCACGTAAAGCTAGCTGACCAGCCGGAGTGCCGGTCACTATCATACGTGCTGGGCGGAGTGGTGGCATGTCTGAGGGGGCTGACGCTGTGCAGTTGACGGGTTCGAATTAGGTGCTAGCAAGTATTCATACGTACGAGCAAAGCGGTTTCGAGCTATGCCGGAGAGGTTTATGGCTTTTGGACTAGCGGCCTTGGGATCACACTCCCTTGGACATGAAAGCGCTTCGTTCTACTGGTGCTCAGAAAATGTAGATGCGGGAATGTTACCTGATCCTTTTCATAGTCTCCGAGGCGACCGCGAAGCCATACATGAGGCAAGGGCGGATAGCAGCCTGCTGTATAATGCCAAGCTCGTTCAAGCGACGAGGAAAAGTTCAAAATAGTTTACTTTATCACATACCTATCTATTTAGCGCCATCATCAGTCATCTGCACACTTTGCCTAATATCTCTCCCTGTGCGAACGGTCCTCCTGTCCATTGCAACCCTTCCCACAAGAGCAAGACCAGACAGTTCCCTTCTCGAGCCTCTATGACTGAACCCTTCCGGTTTGGTTATCAGCAGCGCCTGGTTCATTAAGGCCCTTTGAATCACCGCCGGTCCACATCACATCCAGGTTCAGATACGATATCTTCCACTTGCCCTCAACCTTGCGGAAACTCCAGTAGTAGTATCCGCCTTCGGAGAAATTCCGTCCAATGTCGTCTTCGTGGGTGCCGCACACCACGGACAGACAAGTGCGTCCATGTGCGATCTCGTCGGACTCGAATACTATGGTGAAGTTGGCAGATAGATGCTATGGCTGTCAACCCTTTTGGAATACCGCCGCAGCCCTCTTGGATCGACAAGCCTCTAGATTCTTCTAAAAGAATGAAAACTTACCAGCATCCTGTGAAACCTGAGCTCGGCATTAAGGCACCATTGCGCCAGTCCTCTGGTCCCTTCGTGCGATCCAAAAGGGAACACTACCTTGCAGTCTTCTGTGAACAACTTCGCCCACGTCTCAGCCGCTTTCGAGTCCACGATCACCGCGTCAAGGACGTATGCGTATTCGTTGAGGAGATTGGTGATTTGCTGGTGCTCGAATAGGTACTGCACCTTGTCATCGGTGCTCTGCGGATCTGCTAAGCGGCCATTGAAGGCTTTGTAAGTGGATGCGGCCCGCGTTGAGTACGACAGTGGGTGGTCTACGGGTAAGAGGGCGGGTCGGGGCATAATGCCGGCTGTGATGGTAGGACTCGTTGGTCACTATTGCTGGCACTGGTCACTTGAAAAATTATCACAGTCCTTTCTGGAGGTACATCTTATACGCATACATGGGAAAACTGGTGGATACAATTTGAATGGGTACTGGTGGCGCGGGCGTCCTGACTAAGGTAGGTACAAACGCGCCCGAGTCGGAAGTGGGGATGTCGGTGATAGCTGTCCCGACTTTACGGGGGCTTCAGCGAGGCTTTTCAACCTTTTAGTGCAACAACTTATTAGCTACAGCCTCACAGACTTGAATCATGACAGACCCTTTTGACTGCACAAGCTCTGGTTATCGACACGCTTGCTACCGTTCAATCAGCGCTGTCAGCCATCTTTGATTACCCAAGAACTCCACCTTTCAGCCTATATAAAAGATACCATGAAGCCACGCCCACGCCCTGGCCATCACACGACAAGATCCCGTCATGGACACGGATATGGTTGCTTGGATCTCCAACTTAGAGTCTAAATCAGAGCATAACACACCGCACGAAAACCCTCAATGGCCAAGGACCGCCATCGTCCCACTCGCCCAAGCATTATCGATAACCATCTTCTTAATCCTCCACTGCTCCTTGTCCCTCACCAGATCAACCGTATACCGATTCCCCAACAGCAAACAGTCCTGTGCCCGCGTTCCCGGTCCCTCCCCCGGACGGAAATGCTGCGCAATAGCATAGCACATAAGCTGTGTCTCGTCCCCGCTCACGTCTACGCGGAAATTGCTCAAGTGGTGAGAGCTGTCCAGGACGCCGACGCCGGCCATGAGCGTCTCGACGATAGTGTTCTGGCCGCGGAGGAGGTCATAGTGATGTCCTAGCTTAGCGCTCAGAGGTGTGAGGTCAAAGACGGCGTCGGAAACGAAGGCGGAGCGGAGGAGAGACTCGTCGGGGAGGTCAAGACCCCAGACAAGGCGGTGGACGGCGTCTATGGCACCGTTGTGGTCAAGAAGGGCTTGGATTTTTGACTCGAGGGTGGTTGTCATGTTCGGAATTTGGACTCTGGTCTAGTAAAACGGAGCGGAGGTCGACAGGCAGAATTTATCTGTTGGATAAACTGTGTGTTGATCTGACCGACGAGACCAGACGTTGCTTCTTTCTTGCAGTGGGATCAATTGGCAGAGATTTGATGAGGCAATCGAAGCCCTCTTCCTCCCCGGTAAGCATCCTCATTTTGTACACTGAAGAGGCTTCAGAACTGTTCATTTAACTCCCTAAAAGCCGTCCAAAGAGTTGAAAATCTCCAAACTTTTGACTCGCCGAGTGATGGGCTTCTTTACGGGGTATCTCAAGTCTCTAATCCCCTAGGGTCCCGAATCCCAGTGCTTGAATTGCCCAACAAATGGGAGGTCAAGGGGTGGGTTAGGTAAAGTTTAGTTCCGCGGAAGGGCTCGGAGTTAAGAAACTGCTCAATGTAGCAGGACAACAGGGACCTTACCTAATCCACCTATTCGAGCTTAGATCTTAGACTACCAACGTCCCTTTCAAGCCTCAATCGTCGTATAAAACTTCCCTATTTCGCTTCGGCCGAAGAACATCTAACCTTTGACATCAAGGGATTTTCCAAGATGTGGATCCACAACTTCTCCTTACCAATAGCGGCGACAATTCGTCCCCACAGACAGAAGGATCGCGCGCCCTAACCCGACTTGTGTACAGTAAATCGAAGGACGGTTTCACGTCGCCTATCAACGTGAAATATATGTAAACATGCAGGTTTGCGATACCGGTAGCGAGTCCTTAATTTCCCCACTTGGTTATATCACACTTTTGCCAGCTTGACAACGGGGCAACGGACTTCTGTAGAATTTTGGCTCGCACTTTTCAAACAGCACCAGCTCCATTTTCCGGGATCAGGACAAGTCTTCTGTGTGTTCCCGAGTGCTCCGCGGAGGAAGAGTTCGGCGATAAGTCTTGCAGCGGAGATAAGGCTTTATCGGCCATTTGAGGCGTCTATTCTATAAAGGAGAGGCTTGCCTGGACGTTGAAGCACGTATCGTCCCGATATCAGTGTCTTCGAAAATCCCACTGTCTCGAGAATATCTCCAGGAACGTAAACGATGCATAGGTAAAGGCGAGGCCCTCCAGCTACCGACAACTGGACGTACTAGACACGGCCGGATCTCGACTACGTTTTCAGTGTACTCGCTTCGACCAGGATCCACAAGGTCGTCTTCTACCGAAGAGCAATGGCGTCCACTTCGGACTCGACCCGCACCTTCCTCTCCTCACTCTTCAACAATCTCTCCAACACCGGCTTCTTCGGGACCGCCTTCCTCTCCGCCCTCTCCCCTGATATAACCTGGACCGCAACCGGTTCCTCCCCCCTGTCCGGCGTCTACCACGGCAAGTCCGCCTACGAAGAGAAAATCCTGAAACCCCTGAACTCACGTCTGGCGACCATGCCGCAGATCACGCTGGAGAAGCTGTTCGTGGACGGGGAGTGGGGGACGGCGATACTGCGGAGCGAAGGCGCGGTGGGGAAGAACGGGGCGGATTATGCTATGCAGTATTGTTGGGTGATGAGGGTTGTGGAGGGACAGATCAGGGAGGTGGTGGGGTTTTATGATCAGAAGAAGGTGTGCGATCTGTTTGCGTGAGAAGGGTGTTTCCGAATGGCTGGAAGGCAGAATGCTTCGGCTCATGCGGATGGCAATAGCTGCAGAGATCTCTTTCCGGCTGGCATCTAAACTGGCGGTCGAGAAATCTTAAAGCCCGACTCAAGCATTCCTAGGACTCAGAACTCTTATTTTGCAGCACACTCCAACCACGAGAGAGGCTTACGGGCGATAAAGAGGGTCACCAATGGTGAAGTAAAATGATAGACTGCCATCAAGTCAGATCGTCCATTGTATCGGGTACTGGGGAGCTTGCTGTCTCAGTCGTATATCATTCGAACGTTTTTACCACAGCCGTTTCATTCTATGCTCTCATCATTGACGGCCGGGTGGACCAAATCCAGCCCGTGCGCTAATGGTCGTTTTATCTTTTCTCGTGTAATTGAGTTTGCATGGGTTTATTCCGGCTCGTCTGCATCCAGTCCTTCTAGCGTTGTTTAAATTTAGAGTGAATGCCATTGGGCGGCTGGCCTGTTGGGACTCCAGCCGGAGTGCTTTGTTGTGCGGGCAAGTTGTCCGAAGAGTCGAAGACAGACAGCTCCTCCACAATTCGATAGCCGCCTGCGCCATCTGGAAGATTTCTCGTGTATCTCAAGGCCCACATGTGCCGACCAATCTCGTTCTTCTTAGAGGTGACGGCAACGTTGGAAATCCTGTGCGACTCCGGGATGAACATCTGCGGGCCTGTGCCGTCCCCCCGATCTACCAATTCCAGTCCAGCTTCTTCGATCCTAACCATTTTTGACGCCATCAAAGCGTGATTAGCCGACTTGCAAAGACCTTGGACTTTTGGAGTCTCCCATAGTAGGTCCAAGGCCTCATGGCGAATGCGATAGTCGCGGCACTTAAACGCACAGATAAAGAGTGGCAATGCGAAGCTCAACTCAAGCGAAAAGGGCGGCTGGGTCCCATCCGGGTACCGGGTCGCCGCGATACAATACCGTCCGTAGTGTAGAATCTCTTCGAAGTCATCAACGAGGTCGTCGTTCGCCATTTGAGAAATCCTCGTTGAGGTTGCGAGCAGGACGCGAAACGTCGCATGTGCTTGGAGCAATTTTGCAACTCCAAACTTTTCGGAGGGGGATGCGTCCCCTTCTAGGGTGATGCCCAACGCTTGGAGGTTTTGTAGCCAGTGGTCTAATTCGGCCCAGAGGAAGTTCTTTTGCGCCTCCAGTTCAGCTATCCGAAGTTCCTCAAGGCGTCCTTCTGCAAGGAGTACGTGCGCCGATGCCCGGTCCTGGGCTGTTAGCTGGGGTAACAACCGGTATAAGACGAGCTCTGCTTCCTCAAGGTTCGAGAAATGATCACGCGCTTCCGACACTGGTTGAACAGCCTTGTCTGGTGAGATATAATTCATAACGATGGCAGAGGCGCTGAAATTGTAGAGCAAAGGTGCAATACACTCCTCAAGCGACGAAGCCTTGCAATTCGAAATAATTCCGGCACCATGGTGGTAGAGCTGAAGTACTTCCGTAACATTGTCTTGCAAAAGCTCAATGCAGATGTATAGAATGCAGCTGATCACTGCAACGGCATTATTTACCAAGCCTCTCTCAAGGCTAGTTCTCAGCTTTGACAGTGACCGATTATACCACATTAACGCTTGCTGATGGGTCTGATCCTTAACTGGTGTTCCTGGGCTAGCGCGTGGGGCCCCCCTCAAGCCACGCACCGGCTGTTCGGAGTATCGTGGATGCTCAAAAAGAGCGCTGAGTGATATTACCTGCAAGACGGCTCAATGACAGAGTTCTTCGATAGATGACTAAATCTTACCGCATCCCAGATGACAGGCTCCGTATAGCAAGCCTGCAGGACACATGTCTTCCAAAAGCGATTGTTCATAGCTCCCGGGAAGGTTGGCATGCCTCTCGAAAAGAAGTACTCAAAAGCGCGTAGCTCTAAGGAACAATCTAGGGGCTCAGATGGATACGAGCCTATCACAAGAAGCGGGAGACTCTGATAAATTGAATTACGGCTCCATGATCCAGAATCCTGACCGATTACGATTTTGTAGTCGCATCTACGGCCAGTGCTCGTACAGCGATAGCATTGAGGTTTCTCCTCGCCACATTTAACTCGACGAATCCTGCAGCGCGTGATCAATCAAGGAACAGTGACGACGGAGAAGGAAATGGACATACTTGCAAGTCGGGCAACCCTTCTTTGACTTTGAATGTCCGATTCGACCCTTTCTACGGGCGGGTATGTGGTCGGCTGTCATATTGGCAAGAGTATACAGCAATGACAACCATTCACAAGTAGCAGACAGTCTTTGTTGCGTAGAGTCATCGTTGCGGAGAAATCTAGCTGTTCATCATCAAGGGGTAAATAATTTGGGTCAGCTTGGCCCCCAATCTGTCTGTTTCAGGTAAAGCTTTTCTCTCCTATCCATGGAGAAAAGTGGCACCGGCGAAAGTCACGTGGCTCTCTTGTTGAGGTTTGGGGGATATAAGCGCTAGTACACCTGTAATATCATGTGACTTTAGGCGCGGCACCCCCACATAGGGCGGCTCACGTCCCGAAGCCTAATATAATACATCTTGTAAGATGCTCTACCTACCGGTTATTCTCGAGCCACGCCCGCAAGCGTATCCGCGCAGCGAAGAACCATCGCGAAAGCACGCATGATGCAGCTCGGAATTCCGGTCTCTTCAGCCTTAGTCGCCATTAGTCCCATCAAGATCTATTCTTGTATGATTTACGCTCGCGACGAAGACTTTGAGCAAACGGACTAATTCTAAACGGAAGAACCGTGTTGCTCATATTGATCTGCGGTACTCTCTTACCACCGAGACGGGATGAAAGTAGACACAACAATGAATGAATGACCAAGCGGCGGCAGGATTCTCATGGAAGCGGGTTCTTATTGGCGCTCGTTTCCTCGACCCTGATTATAGAGATACGAAGAGGCAACATTCTTTCCTAGAAATATCTCGAATCTGGGAGAACGGCTACTGTTATGGACCTCCAGTGATACCACCGTCATGATCTTTGGCCTGTGGAGCTTTGGCGTCTCGGCAAGCCGAGAATGATAGGGGAGGACCACGGACCAACAGAACGTGGGCTGAAAACTCCTCCACATTCTAGGTAACGAAGTAGACCAGTCTTCCAAGCCATTTCCGTCGTTCTACTTTCAACTGTTCCGAGTTCTCTCTTTCGCGTTTGCTTGTTTCGTTCGTCTGTCCCCGTTGGGGCTCTACTTCCACGACCACAACCGAACTGCCTGCCTCCGGAGTCCGTCTTGTATTATCCATACCACAGGCAGTGCTTCTTCTACTCTAGGCACTCGGAGTGGGAGAGCAGCTTCGAGAGATGTTAGGGGAGCGCTAGCTGCTGGTCGAAGCTGTGCTGCTGCGAGATGATTTACTACTAGGAGGAGCTCTGCGGCTTGGTTGCTGCGCTTCGGAAACTGTCCGTGGAGAATGTCTTGTCTCTCGAATGTTCGTTGTGGTTGTCGTACTATACTCGACGTAAGATGCGTCGCCGTTGTCCAAGTCGAAGTCTGAAAACCCAAGTTAGCATTTCGCCGTTCTCTGGAACGACTGCCGGAGAACCTACGCGATACGAAGCTCATGCCGGTGGTTTTCTCTGTCTTCTCAGAGCAGCTATGGTCAATTTGTTCTTCTTGGTGATCCATCTTGACGGCTGGCATTCGTCGTAGGCAACGAGTCTGGATGGACTGGGTTCTTTTGCATCAATTGTCTTAAGCCATTTAAATTGCCTTGTTTGCCTTTCGCTCCTATCGAGACTGGCAGGAAGCTGTAGCATAGAAATAACCAAGTCCTGGCCCTCAAGATAATTTCAACATGTCCCGCTTACACACCGGTCCATGATATGTTCACCGAGTCATCAAATTAGTCTGCCACGGTCAACCTTTGTGTGTGAACATCATTGCGAATGCCGGTGGTGTCCACGGGGATTAGGTACCAAGTTACGTTCGGTGTGCGTCAACAGGAGTGCAATAACCACCGTACGTGGTCCAAGCAAACGCCAGTCTCTCGCCATCCGCACAACCAAAAAGTGAGAACATCCCACCTCCGATGCTCACAAAACCCGAACAGTCGAACACATTCTGTAGCAATTAATAGAGCGAAGATACAATTTCCACTAAGCGCCAAATCAGCGGCAACATAGCGGGGACCAAGCCCCTCCTTACCGCCCGACAAAACAGGCGAAAATAGAAACAGTTAGAAATCCTCACAAGGCTGCAGGATTCGTTCACCGGGCCGCGCCTCGCTGAGCCGTTTCATGCATCGGTACTCTTGCTACCTGTTTCGATCTGCGCACACCCTGGTAGCTGTCCACACACCGGTACATTCGATGCGCATTTACATCTCGCGCTTACAAAGGGACTTCATGTGCCGCTCTTCGCCGAAAAACATTGACCATGGTTACCTAGCATGGGGGCCGAGAAGGCTGGCCGTCGTGCGAGCCAAGAAAGCTCCTAACCGTGCCTCGACGGGCCGAGCCCCTTTCACCGAAATACATATTTTGAACAGCCTTTGCCGGGTTCCCGGTTTGCCTATCTCTTCACCGGGACGCTGCAACGCGTAACGTGCGGCAGTTCGAAGCCTTGTTTTAAATCTGCGCGCTGACTTGCGGGACGTTTTGAACGTGGGGGAGTCTGCACAGGCTGTTCGTTTCCATGACGATCTGGTAATCATACAGCTTTGAGCTTTCCAATTGTTACCTATAGCCAGTCTCCCAAATCTGTCCAATAAGGCTACAAGGTAATGTTTCAATAGTACATGTAGACACCAAACCAATTAGAGGTTGTGTCTAAGCTTAGCAATTTACCAAGGAAAGGAGAAAAAACCTAACGCCAGGCTTGGTAGTAAGAGAGTGCCGCCAAGTCCGCGATACCCATGAACAGCATCCTCCCCCTCTTCCGGTTCGCTTTAATAATCCCACGCCAAGCAATTTACCAACCCCCGTAAATAAATCCTCAGTGATTCGAGCTCGTGAACTGATTCACCAGATACGTCGGCAAGGAAACGGGCTCGACATCCCACGTCTCCCCCTGGCTTGGCGCACCCACAAACGTCTTCTCCCACGCCGGCGCTAGCTCTCTCGGCCGAACCCATGGACACGGCTCCCGCCGGAGCCACAGACGAAGGAGATGCCTCTTACTGAAGACGCCGCCGCGAGATCCGTCACGAAAGGCACCGCGCGCGTGGAACAACGCGAGATTGTTGACAGAGCTGATGTCCCCAGACTGATAGGCGAGCCGGAGGGCATGCTTCTCCGCAGTGAAGTGGACAGCGTCGAGCGCTTCAGCAGCTTGGGCTTCAGTCAAGCCGTAAGCAGGCACAGTGGAAGCCTGGCGCGGGAGGAGCATGGTGCGGCTGAGATTGAAGATGGCGCGGTCTGGGGAGGGGAGGTAGAGGACCGCACGGAATCGAGTGGAGTTTTGGGGTCCGAATCTGATGAGAATTGAGTCAGTAATAGCGGTAATATTTTGTGAACTCTTTGGAGTGACGCACTCTTGGTAGGGCCAGTCAGGGGTAGAGAGTGTTTGAATCAGGTCTGGCCGTGTTGCCGCGAGTTCATTGTAGACAGCGTTCATAGACGCGAGGAAACCGCTGCCGCCACTCTCGGCGCTTCCGACTACGGCCAAGGCGATGACATCGCAGGACGTATCAGTGTGAAAGGCCTGCGACTAGCTTTAGCGACATTTTGATGCAGGAACAGGAATCCCAGACCAGCGATTCAGGCGTGGATATGGCGGGCCGAAGATGTTCCGGCTCGGTCGCGGACGGAGTGCTTAGTATATGTGCTGAAGTAGTCTTAGCGGACTTGATACAATTTTGGTAAAACCAAAGCCATCGGACTTACTGAGCATATACCTTTTGCCGTCCCAATCCCCTTGGCTGCCAAAGTCGGTGCACACATAGCAGCATATTCCCACCGAGACAATGATCCAATCGTCCGGAGTGTTAGCTTGACTGTCCAGCCCTCGCAAGACGAAGAAACCGTGAGCTTGGAATAGCGAGTCAGAAAGCTCAGACAGACGTAGCCCCAGGTTCGGCAGGGGGAAGGTGTCTTTCGTAATATCTCCATGTGATAGGCTTCGGCCTGATTAGTGAGACCGGTGAGTGCGGCTCTTATTTGCGTTGACACAGAAACTCAAATCACATACTTTTGAATTCGTAGGTAGCTGCGGCCAGCTCCTCAATATCACCCTTACTGATGTGGTAGACATACGCTTTCTTATCGATGTTGTCGCCCTCCTAGGTTTGCGCGCCACTAATGTACGTTGGCCACCCTTTTGGGACTCCGTCCGGCAGACCGCCTGCCGCGAGACGTCGCTTAACCCTTTCTTGGTACTGCGTGAAACTAGGCGTCCGGGAGATTTGAGTCCGTTCGACTATGAGCCGACGTTCACCGTGTGTAATACTCTGTTGGTCACGTGGCAGATGCTCAAGTGTAATAGTAGCCATGGTCATTCGACGAGGATGGTCGTCAAGACTACTTAAGCGCGACCGGTGAGGACGATAGCGAGGTGGATCGTAGAAGAGGATCGCGGGGGGATTCACCGGAGCGCAGAAAGGCCTTTGTCCTCCCAGCTGAGCTTCATGATAGTGTCCACATATTCTGACATTTCAATCGGGCGATCTTCTCTTGCAAATACGGCCGCTATTGAACGTTTCTTGCGACAACGTCGCTAAAATGCGCTGATCTATGTATCTTCACAGCGGTGTATCAAGCAGGCTGGTCTCTGCAGCCACAGCTAAGCCTATCTGTGAGTCTCGCGTTCGTTCTGTAGGGGTCGAACTCTGGCGACAAGAGATAGTACTGCTGTGTGCTTGTCATTGGGCATGATTGCACGAAAGGGTAGGGCCACTAGCGTGATCGTTTTAACCCACTCAGTTCCATGTGGGGCGCACGCAAGGCGTTGGACTGGTTGAAAAGAGTGCATTATACGTTCTTCTGCCTGCGGAAGGGATTTTTGAACTTCCGCAGCTCCCCAATGCGGAGAAAGGACAGGATTCGCCCCACTCGTGAACCGTCCTCCTAGCATATTGGTTATCCACGCGTTGTGAAAGGCTGTAAGGCGTACAGCTGTTCGGAAATTTTTTGTGACGTGTCTTGATTGCCGGTGTGCCCTATAAATCAATTGGATGCGATCATAGGCGGTGCTTGAGTCAAGAGAGTATCTCATCTGCCCGGCACGTACCAAGTGGCATGGCGGGTCTCCTCGAAGACCACTCAAACTTGGGCGGGAGGATTTACGGTACGCGGTAGCTTTGATTTGCGACAGGGTTGCGAAATGGGTGGAGGCGGGAAACGTTGCAGATTCGTGCAGACATCGCTGATAGCCTGATTTTGCTCACCGGTGGGAGGAACAACTGGTCAGAGAGAATCCCAGTCCGTCACATATTCCAACTGCAACTCGGAAAAAGACACTCCGAAAGGCACCGGCCTCCACATGGCTCTCACTGTCGGATAGATGGGCGAACAGTTGTATTCCATTGATGTTGATACCTTCGATGGATGGAAGGGACATTCGATAGCATTCCTTTTTCTAACCGCTTGGCACTCCCCTAACCGATTTTCTGATCAGGCACCCTTCCACTTGGGCCCGTGCTCACCTGAAGCCGTGGTGGCACAGAAAAAGGTCCCAAACTGGGCTTGTCTAGGCATTTTTAGGCTGATAAAAATTTGAGCACCGGTGACCAGACAGCGGACCCTTGCAGCTGCTTTGATTGGCGTATTCCAAGCCTCGGCCAAGTCACGTGGCTACCGGTGAGCAATGACCTGTAAGGAACATGTCACCGGTGAGCAAGACTAACATGGGGCGCCAATACATGAACTCAAGCTCTAGCTTATCCATACCATGGTGATTTGCCGCATAAGCACCCTACGCAAGTTGTTCGACGAGGCTGCGAGCGATGATGATGATGAGGATCTGGATGAAGCCTCCGGCTCTGGTGAGATCAGTCTTGAATGCAGTCATGAGACACCATCATGAATGCGAAGGCTTTGGACTTCAGCTGACCGGATGTATAGACTCACTTGAGGCCTCGGAAGCAGTAGCGACGTCAAAATTAGCTCTAAATGGAGATCAGAAACATCGCCGATTTGACCGACGCTGAAAGGGATGTCGTGAGCGATGCAGCATTAATCTTGCAAGTGGACACGAAAACTTTAATTGATAGCGTCAGGTTCGCAAGGAAAATCTTGGGCAATTCACGCACTAGTTACAATGTTGGTACTACTTCCACCCAGGGAACTCAAACAGAAAAGAGCCGAAATGACAGCGAAGGGAGAAACGTAAATAGTTCCGACTCGTTCGAGAACATTTTACCTTCAAACGAGACATATCTTGGAACGTTTGAGCCAGGTACGTGGCCTGAGCGACAAGTCAACGATCCAAGGTTACTAGGTGTCTCTTCACGCCGAGATTATCCCCCTGGACAGGCCTTAGGAGAGCTTCCGCTTTCTCCTATCCATACGGAGATGGGAACTCAGATCTCTAGTGCATACCCAACAATTACTGGAGAGGCATACATAGAAACAGATTTGAATGCGACATCTCACAATGGAAACTTCAGCACCGGGACGTACTCCATGCCAAATGATCTCGGATCATTTCCCTATTTTTGGGAGTACCCACAATTGCCTCTTCCGCCTCAGAGTAGTGATTCATTTGCGATGCCGGAAACCACCGATGGTTCTCTATATGCTGACCAGTCCTCTACGAATGCAACGACCGCATCGCCATTCGGCGCTGCCGCTCAATACTTTGAATCTTTGCTAGCACCAGGATGGCTAGAAAATCCGGATCTCCCGCTTCCTCCGCAGCTTCCTCATGCTCAACCGGAGATCGAGAATTATGACATATCTGCTACACAATCTCTAGGTGACGTTTTCATGAGAGAGCAAGGATTACCTAGTCCGTCTTCTCCTGTCCAATCCGGCATCGAATCAGGTCCTGGTATACTGGAAAGAAATGGGAATGAGGAATTGGTACTGCATCGCGTAAACGGAAATTCGTGCCGGGTGGCAAAGGCTGGTAAAAGTAATACAATTCAAAAGTCTCGAATATCTAGGAGGAAAGCCCAAGAAGGGCCAGTATCAGGAAGACGTCAGGGCCCTCTAACCAAGGCTCAGAGAGAATCTGCGAATTTGGCACGCAAAAGGGGAAATTGCGCTCGGTGTAGGAAGCTCAAAGGCCGGGTATGGCTCCACATAATCATCGAGGGCGATGCTTACTCTGATATAGTGCACTGGACCCGACCATCTGTGCGACCAATGTAGAATATTTTCTCAGCATATGCCGCACTTATATCTGGGCTGTGTACGGCGGAAGATTCCAGACCAACAATATAATCCACGAAGAATCCCCAATAACATAAGAGACCCTGTCTTGGTGCCTTCGAGAGATTTCAAAATGCGCACAGATCACGGTCTGATCTTGGGTGAGCTACGATTGCTATACCTGTCCCAAAATCAAGGTCCTCGCATGGCTTTCCAAATCGCCAAATTTATGTCGACAAAGGAGAAGCTCTCCTACAACTGGCGGAATGAGGAAGGCCGCATGATTACATGGCTATTTCCCCCTTATTCAATTGTAGATTTCGGCGCAGCGCGAAGAGAGATTTAAAGAGTAATCGACGAGCAATTTGCCTCGCATGTAAGGCTCGTGCTAAAGGACAGTAACACATTCGTCCAGGGGATATTTGAACTAGCTTTGAGGATAGTCAAGGAGCCAGGAGATTCAGAAGAAGTGAGCAAGCTCATTTCCCCGTTCTATTCTGGTTTAGGTTACCTGACCTCCTCTGTTCAAGGGCCATCTTTTGACCCAAGTGCTCCGGTTTTATACGGCCAATCGGCTCATTGAAAGTGGATGGAGCATGTGCGGCGAAGACACACTGGGAATGCAGCAACATCCGGACACGAAAGGGCCGTATGCAGGACGGATACCTCCACCTTTTGTCATGTCAGAGCAGATAACTCGGATAATTGTGGATGGTATCATGAAACCGCTGAAGAGAGACTTCTTGCCTCGCTTGCAAAAGATGACGTTCGATGAGCAACACCCATCTCGATGCTTTGCAATATTCCTCAGCATCTTTATCCTCGTTCAAAACTGCGAACGTTGCGTAAAGCATAACCGTAATTACGCCCGACGCCATAAGCTAGGGGTAATGTCAACACACCATAAGAACAGATACTTTACTGACACATCTTCCAGATGATTTTCGAGAACTCGTCATTAATCAAAGACCTAGCGCTGGGTGTTGACACAGTTCTGTACTATTTCCATATGTATCGGCAAAGGACCAAGACTCTGGATTGGGAGACCAAAGAAATCGCGAAGACTGTGGAGCTGTCTCCCCAGCAGAGGGAGATATTTTCCGTGATCGCGGAACAGATACAGAAGTGGAGTAAGTTCTATGGCCATTTCCCGTGATAGGATAATTGCTGAGATGTCTATCATAGGATATGATTTTGAGACGATCAAAGGACAAAAGCAATTATGGGGCGAGGATCTTTCATTTACTTCTCAGATCTTTGATTCAAAACCTCACCCGTTTTCTGACGAGCTTTTCAACTGTTGAAATTGTGTCATCTCATGTTGTTAATTGGTGATACCCTAGGTTTGGGAGATGGTAGTTCCTGTTCAACATCACCGTGAAGAGGGGGCATTATGACGGTAATGGGTGAGGAATTGGTCTTGGGCTGCTCGTCATTACGACTGTTTTGGTCACCAAGCTAGAAAAGTTCGCCATTGACTCACTTGTGGGGATCCTCTACTCTGCAGATTGTGTCTTTTAAAGTTCTGAGGGGTTTTGGTTCGGCAGTGTTAGGGCTAAAAAAGGCTTGTAGCCCTGGAAAAGACTCGGTACAAGAGCCCATAGCCCCCGGAAATTTTCAAAGGACGCATTCTGATAGAGTAGGGGATATGTACATAGGTGTAACCCACGCTAAGAAATTGATAGGTGTCGCTTCAAGCTTCGTGAAAGCACGATCGGCGGGTACTTAGCTTTCTTCCCCAAGGATCGCCTAACCCCTACCAGCGTTTGACTCTTGGACTTCACACTTACGGAAAAGCAGAAGAGTTTTCTGGAATCTGCGGTTTCCGCAAGTGTCTATCGAGCTACCTTTTTCTTTCCATCGCTTCTTAGGCGTCCAAGGATCAGTCTCGGATCTGCAAAACCATAGTCCATCAATCGTACCCCAGGTGAAGTTTTTTTTTCATACCGCGGAAACTTCTGCATTTCTCTGTTAGCAAGCTCCCTAACTGTTGAAAAATTGCGCGCATAGTGACCGTCGGCATTCTGAATCCACGGGCGCCCGTGAGCAAGAGGCAGATCCGACCAGTCCACGGATGCATGGGAGCGCCCGCGGATCTGAAGCTATTGGAGTCACAGGATTTCTTAATATGACTGCCTATATAAGGAGTCCGTTTTTGATCACGCTTTCCACCTAGACCAAAGGCATTCGCTAACCTCGAGAGTTTTCCCATTAAGACGATCGCGATCGAGGTCAACAAGCCCTCGGGTGTCGCTAGAAACCTGTTCGCATTCTACGAGGATAGCAGGGCAAGCTAAAGAGCTAATGGCGTTGCAGGCGAGGGTGTGAAGTGCGGTTTGCCGTTCCTTCCATCAGGCAATGGAGTCAAAGTCGTCTGGTGGGTTGAGACTCTGTATCGCGCCTTCTTTGACAAATCGCTCTAGCTCTCCAACTATGCCACTAGCTTGGTATACAAATACGTCACGTAATTCTTCGATGTATCGATTATTCGATTCCGCACCGTATCGGCTCTTCAGAAAGCTCGTATGTCCGAGCCAGGGTGGGTACAATAAAGGAGCTCGAAGGAGTCTGGATGTTCGATTTTCAGGAAGGCCCGCTGGCGATAAAATATCTATATTAGCAAAAGCTTGAATCGATCGATGTTGAAAACCCAACCCATCAATGCTTCCGAGATTGCAACGAGGGACGGCCATTGTAGCAGAGATTTGAATTGTTATTGGCGTGGTGTGCTGGCTCACCGGGCAATCACCTAGCATTGGCAAATCCTAATAACATGCTTTTTGCACAAGCCAGTAGCCACTCGTGGCTGCCTGTGTCCCGTATGAGGCTGCGCTGAAATGAAGATAGATTGGTCCGCAATCGCTGCTTGTCTACTGAAAGCCTTTGGTCCATCTGCAACTCCCAGTCTCCTACTTCTCCCCTGAGGGTAAGGTCCACGACCTTGCCGACAACATGGGTCAGACTACATTGGCCAATGACTCCATCACTCCAATATCAGTGACCGGAAATGATCCACCTTGTACACCGGTTGGCTTCGATTTCGTCAACCAGGATGGGTCGATGTCTGTTGTGGGATAGCATGCCTATTACACGATTCCGTTGGGCTAGGTTGGCGAGTCGACCATGTGGCACTCGACATTTTTAACAAGAAGAGACTCATTAAAGCAGTTTCCTGTTCCAGTCTATCACAAATATGCAAAAACGTCAGATTCAACGCCAAAACTCTATCCTCTTCTCTGACGTTCTCATCTCGCTCACAATATCCGGCCCAATTCACTTGCAATTATTCAACCACTCCTGAACATCCGGGTTCACCGCGTCGAAGAACTTATTGCCATCCTTATCCGTCGCCGTCTTGCATGTGCACGGTGGACCATCTTTAGTCAGTCCGCTCGGATCATAAACGCCTAGGTGATCGCTCTCCCCCCAGTTGTCCCCCAAATTGCACACTGGCACGCTAAAGACGCCAGGGAATTTCCAGATAGACGTCGGGTCTGCCTGGTAGGCGCTCGACAAGGCCACAAAGTCGATGACCTGCTGGTTGGGCCCGACGCCATGGTCGATGAATTGCTGCCCGGAGCTCGTCATCAGCGCCTCGAGCGTCATGCCGTAGCCCCCAAACTTGGCAATGGTGTCCGTGTCAAGGCCCTTCGGATACTGCATAGAAAAGTCTTTGCCGACTTTTTGCTTGTCTGGGCCGAGATAGGAGTTCATGATGAACATGCCGTTGTCCGTACAGAGGCGCCTCTCCTGATTTGGGCCGGTCTTTCCCTTCCAGCCCTTGCAGTCGTCTTTGACATTTGGCATATACAACTGGAACGTGTTCTGCTCGAGTATGCGGGCGTTGATCAAGCTCGCAGCAAGATATTTCTCCATCATTTCCACCGCGGAGGGTTCCTTAGTGCCCCAAGTCTGTATGAGAGCCTCGTTGTTGACGAAACCGCCGCCGGCTAGCATATTCGGAAGGGTGTTTTCTCCGCTGTCGACATCGCCAGCGTGGCCGTTGCTGAAGGATGCGTTGTGCATTGCCTCGATGCCTGCCACCGCGAAATTTGTCAGGTCACCCCAGACAGCGTCGAGCCCCTTGAGCGGGTCAGCTGTCTGGTCCTGGAGCTGCGGTAAATTGCCGGTGATAGACGTCGAGACCGTGTTGGCGACTCCTGTACCGATGGCGGCCACGACGCCGCTGATGTGAGGGTTCTTGATTAGCATTATCGGTAGTGAGAAATTGAAAGCTGCGTACGAATGCAGCCAAATTGGATATTCGTGGGAAATCACTTACATAGCCTTTGTCACTAATGTTGATGCACCTGCCGTGAAAATAGACGCAGCCCCAGAAATTACGCTGCCGATGAAGATTGAGGCCCATGAGACACCCGTGCGGCCACCTTTATGAGAGACGTCCTCATTGTCGTCGAAAAAGGACTGCCAAAGTTTCCCAAGGGTAGAAATTAGTTCTCATCTCCTTTGCCAATTGCCCGGAGGGAGGAGGGGTTTGCTGTTTTTGCCTCTTCCACACATACCGTAGAATATTCTTTCAGCTGGGGCTGAAGCGCTGGCATAGCAGCGAGCGTTGCCGTGACAAGCTGCCCGTAAAATGACTGAGACGTTTCCAAGGCGTGCAGGTACAACCATCCTTGTTCCTTCTCCTCCGGTGTGCCTGATATGCAGCAGAACTACGTCAGCCAGGATTTTTTCAAAAGGATTTCTCGCCATCCCCTATACCCATCAATGAAGGGGCAACGGCATGAATGTAGTCTTACCAGTCAACGCCGCACAATTTGGCGCGTCAAATGTACACTGTTCTTCGCTCTTTGGACAGTAAATATCCACATTGTACTTCACCGCCATCTCTTGATGGAAATCAAAGTTTGGATCCGCCGCAACCCCATCATCCCAGAACTTCTTCAACAGGTCGTCCATTCCGTGCGCATCCCAAGTAGCCGCATCCATATTGATCGGACCGTTGCCGCAGTCGTCCGCAGGATCTCCACCCTTGTCCGGCTGGATGTCAAATTGGTTCCCCAGGCCTGTGGAAAAGGCACGCCCACCGGTGCTGCTAGCGATGGCCCTCTTAGTCCTTTGAGCACCGGAAGGGGAAAGCCAGCGATATATGTTCTTCATGTTTTGGTTGGGCGAGTTGCGAGGCCAATTTAGGTGGGAGGGGTTGTCGACAGGGTTTGCGGAGGAGAGGAGAGGGAGGAGAGAAAGGGAAAGTGGGAGCAGGAGGGTCGAACGCATGGCTGGGAATGTGCTGTCCTTGGGGCTGTATAGGAATATGGTTGAATGGGTGAGCGAACGGGTGGATGTGACACCAATAAGATGGGAAGCTTTAAGAGAGAATAGAGAGGAAAAGAACGTAAATAGTGCTATGCAGTCTTCACGAAAATCCAACAAGACTGATTCTGACCTTTATAGGCCCATTTGGTTCTGATCTTCCATCCATCTCACAGCCAGATTCGAGTGCAAAACAGCACACTAAACTTCAAAGTCATTCCACGAGCTGTTTGATACCTTTTCCTCGATGGTCGTATTTCAACCTGCGTTGCCCAGCCTGTCTCTGGGAGAAGCGCCGGCGAAGGTTGGTTGGTTGGTTGGTACGTTGCTTTTGTAAGTATTAAAGGGCCTTCTGAAATAAACCACAGGGCTAAGTGGTCTATTGCACCTTGTACATGATATGATTTTTGGGAATACTCTCTTGAAATGTAGCTGGCCTCGTTGTATCTTCTTAAACTAGCTTTGTAGGGGACTGGAGGAACAGTACCATCATCGCGTTCGTAGAGTAATATTCCTCTTGCGTTATATGAAGTTGCTTGGAATAATTGTAGAAGTGTAGGCTGTGCAAGTGGGGCTACCCGGCTTGAACCCGGATTGTGCGGCCTTCTTGAACAATGTCACGGTCAATAACATTGGCGAAGTTCTCAAAGGTCAAATCTTCCTGCTTGGGTCGTAGTTCGAGGGGTTTTAGACATCCAAGTTAGCTTTGAGGTTTGATCCCAACGTCTGAGGAAGCACATGCGAAGCGCGAGCCATGCAATAATAGACATCAAATCATGAGCAATGTAGGGGGAGCACTGTGAAACGCCCGGGCGAAGAAAGCTGAACGGTCTGGCAGAGGGTTAGGTTTCATTTCAATTGTTGGAGGCATCTCGCGAGAAGGGTTGTATTAGATTTCCAGAACGGGTTGCCCATGCGAAATATTGATTCTGGTACTTCGGTCATTACGTTTACACCAGTAAGCTGCCTTTAGAGAAGGGTAAGTGCCATTTCTTTTGGTGAATATGTGAACATCTCAGGCTAGGCCGAGTGAAAGACGTTTTGCAAGGTCGCAGGTGTTGTGTGGTGCGTTCGTCACTTTAGGGTCAAAGATGAATTTGGGCCATCAGCAACCTTGGAACTACGCTGTCCCAATGCCTTGGAACGGAAGTAAGCTTACCCTCGTGTTCCCTTACTATGAAGTCTTCGGCTGGATTACCTGATGGAGTGCTGACAATTCGCATCACGCGAACAACTGGAGCATCAGATTCTGAAACACGGAAAATGTTGCTATACGGGTCGCAATGAAGCTTTCATGGGCCAGATCTAAGTGTTCGTGACTTTATCGGTATCTAAAAGCGCAGCCTAGAAGCTTGACAACGAGTGGCTTCTAAGCATTGCTGAGACAATCCGTTGCTTGAGCGAACAAGGCTCAGTTCACAATTACGATAGATCTAACTAGGTTGAAAGAGGCTAAGCCGCATGTAGTAATATGTGTCCCTTGACGCGAGCCTCGAGCCTCGGAGGATCCTCGGCGTAGGGAAACAAATGACGAGGGCCAAAGATACAGGCAAGGGCAGGATGGCCATGGGGACTTCAATTAGCCCATGAAGACCGACTGCTCGATCATATTTTGATGTGTTCGCACAGTGACACTGCGAAAGTGCCCTACGTGTGATAGGCATGTATTGCCAGAAATGTCGCAGTCCTCTGAAGATCGATGGCTCCATCAGCGACCTCAACCCTGCTGCCTTCGACCTGCTTGTCGGTGAGCTACACAACCTTGGATGGCGACGCTTGACCTTGTAGTCGCTGATTTGGCTGCTAGGTCCTAATGAGAAGCTACCACATGCTGCTAAGACACCTTCGTCGCTCGGCTACCCTCGAGATCGCAAGGAACTGTACGACGCTCAAAAATCTGGACCTCCGACCTACAAGCGTTCAATACTCCATCCTCGACATGGGCTCTCCGCACACGGGTCCTCGATGGCGCAGTCGCAAAGTCGACAAGACATGTCATTCGTGATGCTTACGGAATCCCAAGTCGCTCCTGATCGACCGAGTCCCGCTGCTCGGCAATCACCCCCATCTCCTTCGCCTCATGGCCGTGGGAAGCAAGAGGAGAAAATGAATGGTCATGCAGAAAACGACGAACCCAAGCAGCTTTCATCTGAGGTAGAGAAAGCCGCAAGACTTTATTCCATCATCTCAGCGCATTCCGATATTGACCACCCTATTTGCGTGGAATGTACAGACCTTGTCGTGGGAGCTATGAACAGGAAGGTCCAAGAAGCCACCAAGCAGAGGGACGCTTATTCTTCTTTTCTGCGGCAGCTAAAGTCTTCCTTACCCAGTGATGAAGACCTTGAAATGGCCCAAGCGACTCTCGATAAGGCAAAGAAGCTCGAAGATTCAGTTCGTGGGGAGCTACTTGCGCTTGAGGCAGAGAAAGAAAACGTTATGGTCTCTATCGCGGAGCTAGAAGATGAATCCCGGAAGCTTGATGCTGAAGAGGAAGAATTCTGGAAGTCGCGGAACGCGTTTTCGGAAACTCTTCATGACCTTTCTACCTCTCGCGAAGCGCTCCACAACAAACTTGCCCATGACAACCAGCGGCTAGAAAGACTCCGGCGAACTAATGTTTACAATGATACATTCTGCATTGGACATGACAACTTTTTCGGTACAATAAATGGTCTTCGCCTTGGCCGTCTTCCGAACCATCCCGTGGAATGGAGTGAGATCAACGCGGCGTGGGGCCTGACCCTTTTGCTCATCGTCACTGTCGCTGAGAAAATTGGATACGTCTTTCAAGGTTACCGGCTGAAGCCGATGGGCTCAAATAGTCGCATCGAGAAATTAGAATATACGCAGCAAGGGCAGACCAATCAGAAAACAAATTCACGTCAGATTTCCGCTCGCAGAGATTCGCGTCAAGTCCGTCCCGCCGACCCGAACCCTCCGCTGCCACCCACAAAAGTTACTCCGCTGGATCTATTCTCAAGCGGAGACATGGCTCTTGGTCGGATTTTTAGTCACGGACGTTTTGACGCAGGAATGGTTGCTTTCCTTGACTGCCTATCACAGCTTGGACGCCATGTTGCTTATTCCACCCGAAATAGTCCCGGCGGACAGGTCACCTTGCCATATAGTATTAATGGAGACAAGATCGGAGATGCCGGAATAAGACTTGGGGCAGGCTTCCAACAAGACGAGAGCTGGACAAAAGCTTGCAAGTTTACCTTGACATGCTGCAAATTTCTTTTGGCTTATGCCAGCAACCAGAGTCCGTCTATAGACAAGGACAGGGCGAGGGAGAGGGTTAAAGAGACAGGAAAGCGCAAGAAGTGAGACGGAATGCCACAACAACTTTTCTCATTGCGTGCATCTGATGTGAATCCTAGAACAGGTTTGTTCAGCAGGAGTGTGCTCTCAGAACAAGCACTTCGTACATTCTAAATCTGATTCGAAACGGGATACCAGTGGCGATCTCCCTGAGTACCTTTCCTCTACCGTAGTTTCATGCTCAATTTTAGGACGCAGCAAGACGTCAAAACAGAAAGAACCACTACAGTAAAGCCTCGATACAAGCAGACGATCGTGTCTACAGATCAAACATCTCATGGAGCTCTAAAAATCGCTCTCCAATCTCATCGACTTTTCTCTCCTCTGAAACATTACGCTGGAGGTCGTCGAGCGGTTTTGACTAAATCTTACACCCATGAGAAAGATGAATTTCCTCTAAAAGCTGTTGCTAATATCGAGGGTTTACTGTAACAAGGACATTCCACCAACAACCGGTTCAAGCCGTGGACATGCGGTCGCCCTTAACTTCTCCGATCTCGCAGCCGCTCAAGTCAATCTTACCTTCACATCCATCCCCCGCCTCTTCTTACTACTATGTTCCTCCATCGTCCTCCTTTCAATTAGACCCCTGGTACTCTGAAAACCTTCATCTCATCATGGATACGAATTGTTTACCCAGCACTGCAGCCGATCCTGGTATTTCTCAAAGCCATGGCCAACTCGACGTGCAATTGGTCAATCAAGGCTTTGAACATGCCCCGATGACCGACGACAAAGGCTTGGTTGACCCGCACTTGCCAAAAGGTCCTAGCCCCAGCACTCGTCACTTCCACTACGATCAATATGCGGCTTCTTCGACTATGAAATGCTTGACCATCCAAGCGACTGATTCGACGGGCTTTACGTATGAGCTGACAGCGTCGTATAGGCTTTTGAAGCTATATATGAATATGGAACATTTCGAAACAGAGTCTCCTACGTTCCAAGAACGCGAGAAAGGCGGCCTTATCCGAAAAGACGGGAACAACACGATACTGTACAGCGACAAAGTCTCGCCCTTCATGCTACGACAGTTCGACTGGTACATCCAAGGAAAATGCCCTTTCACTGGAGAAGAAGCCTATAACCTCCAATTTGGATTACCTTCTGCTGAGATTCAAGACGTCGCTGCAAAAATCCTCTACGCAGCTAAAGTCGCTAGCGTCCTCAATTGCCGGGATCTACTTTACGACGCTGCTAAAACCTTCCGCATGATTTCCAAGATCAAGGCGTACAACCTGGACGCGCGGGTCATTCTCGGAATTTACCAGATCGGAAAGCTACAGCCTCTTGTCAAAAATCATCTGATCCAAGGCTTACTCGCACGGAGGACATCGAAGGAGGACATCTCTAGCTACGAAGGATTTCAGAGAGCGCCGTTGGCGTTGCAGGCTTTCAGGAAGGATTGGGACGAGCTTGGTGTAAATGCAATGTGGATGCAGTCGAAGCGGAAGCGCGAGAAAAGGACCGTGAGGTGGGAAAAGGAGGGTAGGGGTGCGAATGGTCGTCGGCCGAAAGTATCAAATGGTCGTGTGCCAAAAGGGAAGGAGAATTGACAAGGCCGTCGGTGATTACAGTAAACCCTCGATATAGGCAACCAATCGTGGGACGGTTCACAACCCTAGGGAGGGGTAAGGAATCGCTCTGGAGTCACAAAGTCTATTATCTTCTATCAAATGATGCTCTGGAGGCCGTCAAGCCATTTTCATGAAATTTGATACCTGTGAGACGCGGTTACTTCTCTCTTAAGCTGTTGCTTATATGGAGGTTTTACTGTACACCCTTAGCAAATGTAATTGACGATCTCCAGTGCCGAAAGCATTGTGGTGTGAAACCGAATCCTCCACATTTTATTTTAGGAGGCAAGCTCTCTGGCGACAATCGTTCACTTGCCACCCCTGACTTTCAAGAGACTGCAGAGCCACTTGTCGGGGGTTCGAATATGAAAGCGTGCGCCTGAAGTAGCTGAAGTGTGGTTTATATCATATCACTCGCGACTAGATCTAATAGAGCGGTTACCGTGGTGACCATTTAGGTTAGGGACTAGACGCTTAAAGTTAACCTTATTACTGACGCTTGAATCGAAGCATTTTAAGCACGTATTAGACGCTAGACGCCTTTGTCGGCCGTAAGGGCTATACATTATTATAATATAAAGACTAGCAGGCTATAGGACATAAAATTACACTCCAACTACTTTTGGTGCACTCCTCCGCGCATGAGGAGCGCACGGTTGCAGCGAGGGGTTGAAGGATCGTCCTCAACTCAATGGCAGCGATGAATGTCACGATATGACCTGCTTTGGTCAACTTTCCCCAGAACTTCAGATTTGCGATATCGATAGACATTTCTCAACTAATCAAGCTGGCGATCATGCGGATAGAGCTCCCGGTCGCGGGAAAAATGCGACAAACCAAGTGCACGGCGCTCAATGCCTCGTTAAGAATTTAGCCCACGTCCTGACGACTCGTCGCGAAGATGCGTGCCCAACACAGCATGCGATATTACACCGTCCCAGAACTTGAAAGCAGAATTTTAGAGATCTCCGGCGATCATACACATATATAATTTCTCACCAGACGACTATGGCTTGCTGTGCCTCCCGGACTACCACGACCGCAAGAGAGGCACTGCACTGGGCATGACTGGTTTCACGAATGTTAGCCAAGATTCTACGTGTGCAACTTACAAAGGCTGGTGGTATCAATAATCTTTCAAGACTTTTCAATTCTCCCACACTGCAAGTTCTAGACCCTGCCTCAGTACGGAGTCTGCTTGTTTTACGATTCCGAAAGTAAACTATGAAGGCATTTACATTTTGGCCCCTGGTGGTTTCATTGATTTTAATTTACCACTTTTCAATAGTCGAAACGCAGGAGTACACCTATTGGGTCGACGAGTCGTGTCGTCGTCCTGATCGAAAACAGCATTTTGAAGAGGCTTTGGAAGAATTCCTTACTTGGACCAGACGAGCGAGGGACCAGTTGGATGCTGTAAGGCCGGGTTCATTGATATATCGGTACTTCTGGAAGCTCTTTGCTTCAAGGAGAAGGCTTCAACCAGAGGTCTCAAGGGTAAGAGGTCAGTGAACTTCTTATTTTAACTTGACAATCGCAGCTTTCTAATTGGCTTTACCCGCAGAAAGGCTGAACAAATTATCTATGATGACGCCGGAGCCATTCACTCGGAACCGCTCAAACTATCGATATTACTGCGATAATGATTATCGAGATCCAGATTCGGATCATGCTCGATGGCGACTCCGAGGAGATCCTTATGCACAACCTCAAAACTACATACCACAAGCACAACGTCCCATGCCACATCAAGCTCGGCCGCTCCAGGCGTTCCAGGAGTGGGCCGATTATCACAACAAACTGTAAGACGGCGAGCAGAGTTCCCCTGAATTTGGCGCTTAACGCTATTAGATGGGCAGGCCCACAATCTGGCTGTCAGGGCCTCGAAACCACTCAAGCTGTAACGTATGGCACTCGATGGAGTGGGGCTCATTACGATCAGACTATGGAACGAGCCACTGTCACAGTTTGTCATCACTTATCAATATCTTTTGCCAAGTTAATCTGAGTTTATGTGTGTGACTCTCAATTTCGCTGGGGAGTGCCTACTCTTAGTACTATCCCTAATAGGCTAGATTTGGCGGCCTTGATTACTCCGGATGGATATCCATTGCGGCCAAACCGTGTCAGCTTTTTCCCGCTTCTAACTTCCTTCGTGCTGTTTCACCAGGTTAGTTGACTTCAGCCATACCTCTCCTTATGTGCTGACCGCGCTATTTTAGGCGTTGGAGCTCCCGCCGCATAGTAGTAAGCAGACCTCTATGCGGGTTTGTGACGTGCTGTCCCCCCTATCATGTTCATGTTGCTTTGTCGCTTCCAGATTCTTCCCGGCCTTCTTTCGTACCCCTATTTAGTTCTTTTGCAGAACCTACCTTAATGCTTACTATTACGCTTGCAGTGAAAGATCCACCTTCGGTCTATGAACATGGCAATTTTGGCCCTTCTTTTCGAGTCATAGGTAGCCGAGACAATTACTTGGCGAAGGAGCTTATCCCAGCTACTTATGTCTATTTTGGCCTGTTACTTGCCCTTGCAGATCGAGGATGGCGATTAAGTAACAACGGAACCCTCGCAGATGTTGGATATTTGGAACGGATTCGAAGCATTCCATTCTAAAGAGAAGAATGGAGGAGGAGGTTGACGACAAAAACGGAATGCCCACGAGGCTAGAACTGGAAGAATAAGGCGGGTGTTAGAGCGTCAAGTTTCGACTTAATGGGGCGAGCCTCGTGAAACTGTTAGAAGCGGTGCGGCTGTTGTTGGGAATTTGCCGCGTGCAACGTCCTCCGCAACCTCAACCACAATCTCTCTCCAAAAGACTTCCTCCCGCTTGCCTATAAACCCCCGGTCCCCATTTTCTCCTCACCCTCCATTGGTCTTCTTGAGCGGCGCCAAGGATAACCCGTAAGTGACGAACTGACGATTACAAGGTTTCGTACCTTGATACCAATTCTCCATTTCAGTGGCAGGAGGCCGTCATTGCCAAAAAGGAACATTGTTCAGGATTGATGACCGTGAGATCGCGTTTGAGGAATTTGGAGGATATGGCACCAGCACAGACGATGCAAACTAGTGATTTCCTTTTCCAGGGCGTGATATGATCCGAGAGCGACTCGGAAATTCAGGCTTTGAAGATTATGTTTATTGTGGTGAGCTGGAATCAAGTCAAGCTGAATGGATGACCTATGCTGTGAATTGTAACGATCTCTCTCGTAGGGAATGCAGTGCGTCGTCAAGCCGTTGGATGCTGGCTGACTGTGCCATTGTTGAAGGCCGTCGCCCTGGTACTACTCGTCAGCTGTACCTGGACCAAGCTTGGAGCTCTGGGTATTTTCACTCGAGAATGTATTCACTCGCTTACGCGTTGCACTTCAACTCGGTCGATTTCACGAAAATATCTCTGGCTGAAGTCACCCTTGTTCATTTTACATTAGCTACCCTGGCCGACCTAATGGATTTGCTAGGATGCGAGCGTAATGGTAATCTCCAATATGATGTGTGATTCAGCTAAAGCACTGACTGACCGTTGCAAGCATCCAGAATATGATCTTCTACCGTCTCACGTAACGTTCATGCTCGCAATACCGACAAATCTGCCAAGAAAAGCTAAGCCCCATTCAGCGTGCACATGTCCGAAGATCACGTGCGCCAACAAACCTCAAACGCCGCGGCGTAAGGGTTGGCTTCTCAGCACCGCCATCCCTTTCGTTGGCGTCGCTGACTCTTCTCTCGCAGCAACACCCGGCGACTCACAGTCGCCCGACTCGAACTCTGCCATTGGACTTCAAATACTGTCTTTCCGGTCTTGCATCCAACTGAATCCGCAACACCTGTGCGAGACCGCAGACTCGGAGTTGCCTCGCCGTGAGGGCCGCGGTGCGAGAGGTAGGTTTATTACGCGTCGTCCTCCCTTACTGCCCTCTCCTCCTCCCTTCTGTTTCGTGTGATGCTTGAATTTCCTGTCACTCGGATGCACCTAGCATCATTGCTGCAAAAGTTTCAAAAACTACCTCTAGCCAAAAGTGCTGTTTTGCAATGCGTCTCCTGATCTTCCTAACCGTCTTTTCCCTCATTTTCTTCACGACCGCCGTGCCCGTGAACACCCGCGCAGTGCGGAGGGCGATCAAGAAATGCATCGCGGGGGTGTATTTCTCGCCGTTTGAGGTTTCTGCCGAGACGACGGCTTGCATCAAAGAGCTGGGACTGAGTCCGCCTGATGCCGCGGAGATGCTAGAGGTGCAAGGATGATATACGCGCAGTCGCTGCGTTTGATCTAGTCGATTATCGGACGAGAAATATTGGGTGTGGGGGCAGAGAGTGACATTTGGATGAGGCTATCTGGCGTTGGCCTTGAAAATAGCGCGGTACATGCAAATTGCGGCAGATATGATCAAAACCCCCTCAATACTCGCGGCCTGCACTT
The DNA here is from genome assembly GCA_021030945.1 of Pyrenula aspistea. Classification (NCBI taxonomy): domain Eukaryota; kingdom Fungi; phylum Ascomycota; class Eurotiomycetes; order Pyrenulales; family Pyrenulaceae; genus Pyrenula; species Pyrenula aspistea. The sequence continues at coordinate 52,336 of JAGFML010000017.1, forward strand.
CCTAACAATGCTGCCTACACTCAACCATTTTAATCGCCTCACCAGGCGCAGCCCATGCAATCCTCTCGCAGGTTCCCCACAAAGACAACCTAGACCGACAACGCCGCCGCTGCGCAACACGGCTCCGAAAAAATAACGCTTTCCGGAATTGTCCTCTATGAGAATTGGCTCCATGAGCTTCCCACCGCGGAAAGCAGCGAGATCCTTTCTTTACCTACACCACCAGGAACGCGATCCGTTTGAGGCAAACATTAGGCCAGACACGACACCCTCTCGCCGGCCGCAAGTCGTCTCCACCTCAATCCAAATGCACTTTAACCCTCTTCTCTTACGGACCATCCACCATGTCGCCTGGCTCCATTGCTGTCGGGCCTGTCTCACACAAATTCAATCTCATTTTCCAACCTCCCGGAAAATAACAGCAAAGATGTCGTCGCCTCCCGAAAAACCAAAACTACCTTCTCCATCGGGAAAAAACGGATATCTTATCTCCTTCACCCGAAGCGGACAGCTAGCAGCCCCCGCCCCGGTCCATTATGAAAGCCACTCAGAAATCCACTCGCGTTCTCTTTAGCAATACCCTAAAGGCGTCTCTCTGTCCAACCCATTCTTTTCCCGTTTATCCTCTCTTCCTCTTCTCCCCAAAAGGGTGGATGAAACAGAAAGTTCCCGGACCCAAAAGAAATCCTGTCGTTCGAGGGAACATGATTCTACGTGGCAACTCATCTCAGATAGCCCTTGAATTAGAAACAAATAGATTTGAAGAAACAGACAGAAATCATCTCAGCCTTCTTCATTCTCTTCTCCTTTATATTCCTATTCCCGGTCATCTAAAAGTGGTGGGGTGGTATTCACGTTGAAAAAAATGGCTCTATTCCCAACCCCCCCAGCCTACATGTACTATAACGTCTGTCTCTCTATGCAGAAAAACCCCCCAACCCGGATGAGAAGAATCCCAACACCCAGAAAACCTCTTCATAGCGCTCCACAAAAAATATGCCTTTTTACCGTTCCCGTCTTGCCGTGCCATGCCATGCCATTTCGTGTCGTGCCACAATGCCCTTATTTCCCCTCCATCAAGACGCCTGACACTATCCCTTGTGCTTGAAGTGTGAGCCTCTCAAAAATCAAGCCTTCCTACTGAATATGTCCCATCTTCAGACCCTATCCCCGGCCCAATCCACAACCTGCATATCCTCCTCGAAGATCTCTTCTCCTTCCTCCCCGATCCCCACCGGCCGACTGCCATTCCCACCTTTCTTCCTCCTGGTCGTCACCACGAGTTTCTCCCCTTCTCCATGCGCGTTCCCTTCGTCTTTGACCTCGGTGTACACCACATCTCCGGCGCCGTCTCCAGACTCCTGTGCTGGTGGACGGACGTTGAGTCTTGTGGTGGGGATGGGCTGGCCGAAGACCCACATATCTTCTACTATAGGGGCAGCGGGCGAAAGAGATGGTGGAGGGAGCGAAGTCGCGCCGAAGATGGCGGAGGCTGTGGGGCTGGAGGAGTAGGGAGACGAGTGAGATGATGGAAGGGCATAGGTAAACAGATTGACGCGATGGTCGGAGTGGAAAGGCTGGTATGGCGGGTTGGTCTCGATTTCAGCGTGGGATAAGGGATGCGGAGTCTTGGACTTCGTTGGGGCTTTGCCATTGAATGGAGAGGGGAGTGAACAGTATCCGTAGCCAGGTTCTTCTACACCGTCCCCACGCGCGGCGATGGCAGCGTTGGTGAGCCGGTCGAGGTTTGGGATGCGGATTTCAGAAGGTGTCTGTACGTCGATGATCGAAGTTAGAGCGGAGCTCTGCCCTTTCTTGCTTTTCAATTTGCCGCGGTAGACACGGCAGGTTCGCAGAACATTACCATCTACAACAGTGAGGCTTGGCTCTTCGTTGTCACCAAGATGCCAGCAGACGCGTCCCAGGCGGGGTTCGTGGCCAAGGCTGTGAACCTTCATGCGATTTTCGCCCGCATGGCGGAAACTGTCAATCGTATCGACAGATCTGCTGACCCCTGCTGCAAGAGCTTTTCCGCCTTTCATGCCGGCGCCGGCTGCGAAACTGAGACTGTTGGCTCCGAGGCCGGAAACCGTGTTGTGGAAACTTGGCGCGCGGCCTCGCAGGTTTGCGAGTATGGGCTGAGCTCGACCAGCTACTTTCCAAGCGGATGTGAACATGCTCGTTGATTCTTTGGGCTCATCACTGCTCGATATCGGGCTTAACGGCGCGTCAGTCACGTTGGCGGGTTTCTGCGGAGTCCTGCGACGTAATGGAGGCCACATGAAAGCGCTGTAGGGCAGATCGTGTACATGGACCGTACCATTTCGACTTGTAATGGCAATCCTGTCGCCAAGCGGTTTGGTCCAAACCACATCAATTATACTAGAATCGGTGAAGCGAGAGAATTTTGCGACTTGGCGAACACGTGGAGGGGATTCGTTTTTGTCGGGATCGGCTAATGCGGGATGGGCGCTGATGATAGAAGACACACGAATGTTGACAATCTGCATTAAATCCCAAACATATTGCACATCGCCTTTCTTAGTGGAGGTCATGAGCGACAGTCCTGTTGGTGAGAAGGAGACATAGCTACAGCCGCTAGGAGGCTGGAATGTCGCAATTGGTTCCAAAAGCTCCGGTATTCGGCTGTGCGGTGGATGCAAAAGCTTTGAGAGGTCGATCAGGGATACGAGCTCTGGATCATTCACCGACGCATTTTGGGTTTCGAATCCATGGGTGGGAGGAAAGTACGACAGAGGATTATTTGTCGAGTTCACAGGCGGACTAGCGGTTGCACCTGGAGATTGCGTGGCGTTATTTTGGTTCCGATAGTTCCTCCATTGCTGCAGACCTTGATCGTAGAGCCAGCCAGCACCTTTCACCACTTCTTGAGCAACACCTCGAGCCACGCGGTTGAGCAGACTGTCCGCGTCAGGAGAGTCAATGATGACAGATGGTGTAGGCTTAGGAGGAGCTGTGTAGGAGTCAATCCCATAGGTTTTTCTCGAGTAAAGCGAAGACGGTACAATGGCGCGGAGTGATGAGCGACCATTACCACCAGGTGGTACAACAGCGAGCCATCTACCGCTCAGAGACACGAGAGCCTGTTCCAAGTCTGCTTGTCCCCTAGACGGATCAGCAGGTGAAGGGCTGGTGTTGGTCGATGCAGACGAGCTCGAGTATCGCCGGATATCCTTTGCCTTGACTGTGGTCCAAGCCTTGCCCAAGAGAGAGAATGAAGCCACGTCGCCGTCCTTCTTGGCCGTGTATACAAATACCTCTCCACTCTCTGAAGATGTGATAGTCAGAAAATTGCCCTGACTGTCAACTTTAAGATCTCCCATTGGCGAAGGAAGGCTTGGTGGAGCGCCGTGAATGCTGGGTGTGGCCTGCTTTGGCTGAGTAGCAAGGAGCAACGCTACTTGCTCCTGAGTTCTCAATGAGTATACCTCGACTCTAGCATGGAAGAATGTATTGTTCTGAGCTTTTTCAGAGGCGTGAATTCTTCGTGATGGCCGTGGTGTCTCACTCTCAAGCGCAATACTAGAGTCATCGGATTCACCAGAGTCGGTCTCAACATTTTGACCATGAACTACCACAGCAATCATGGGTCGAATCTTGGAGAATGGATCTGGTCCGGATTGCCATGTGAGTAACTTTGCGTCCTTCACCTCGCCCTTCAAGCCGTCAATGCATCCCACCGGCTTTAGCTCGTTCTTTTGCACCAGCACAATATCCAAGCGGCCTTGCGAGCCAAGCAGAGCAACACGCTGATTGCTGGGCTTCCCTCGTCTCGGTGATGTACCCAGTATTGTGTCCAAACCAACGACAGCAGCATTTGCTTCAGGTTGGTTGTGTAGGAATGGTGCCCCAAGCTGGAGGTCTATATCAGGTGCTCCGTAGAAATGAGCCTGAGGATGATGTGGAAGAGGCGGCTGGGTAAGGAAGTTTGGCCCATGAGAATATCGATTGGCTTTGTCGTGAGATGAGGGTCTTGACTTGTGAGACGGACCGTTACTGCCATAGCTGACAGGTCGAGCTTTTCTGGTTGGCGGAGATGATGGTGGTGTGCTGATTGGTGCTCCTCGATCTGACATCCTGCTTGTTACATGGGATGGAGGAGATTCGCTCGCACTTATTCCACCAAGGAGGTCATTTGGTGGACTCTTGCCGACAGGAATTGATTGTGCCCAGACATCCGTTCGATAAGCAGAGTCTTCCGGGACCGCACCCATAGAGCCAAGTGCTTCCAGAACAGGTGAAGTGATATGATTCTGTGAGATGTGATCTCCTATCGTCGGGAACCCGGAGGGCAGGTACCCGCCAAAGGTCGGCCGCAGAGTTGGCGGGGACGCTGTCACCTCTGCCGGCCGAGTACTCTCTGCCGTCTTCTGGGCATTTTTGTCTTTCGAGGAAGCATTCTTCCCTCTCTTCTTCTTGCTAGAGCCCTGCTCTGCCACGGCTGGAGGTTGTGGAGACTGAAAAGGGTTGGTTCCTATGACGTGGTGTTGTCCCCAAGGCGAACCAGAAGATTGGGGCATTCAACTCTTTTGCTTTTTCGTCGGACTAATGGCCTCATGCAGCAGACGAGACTTCTCACAGGATGTCTCGATGGCTTCTCTTGTTCTTATACGGAGGCTTCAACGGGAACTCGAGCTCGGAGTCCGGCCAAGAAAGCTGAAAAGGATGACACCGGTGGTTCTGGAAACCACAGAATGTCGTGGTTATGATTGCGGACACCGATGTAGATGATGGCCCGGAGGTCTCAACACTGGGCCCAGCTGCAAGGTTGGTCGAATGGCTAGTGACACCCGGTCCTCGCTCTTCTCGTAATCGTGAAACCGAGGAAGCTCACGAGGCGTGGAGCCGAGTTTAGAGGTAATTGACAACGCACGCTTCCGTTTGCTCAACTCGAGTTCTGACACGGTAGATAACGCGATAAATCGTATTTGGTTAAGTTTGGATCTGTTGTTGGTTGTGGGAAGTATGATGAGGCGGAGTATGACTGTACAAGGTGGTGAGTGACAATCCTGGAGGAGGGGAAGCTGTCATGCAGGTACCTGATCTGCAGCTCTGGGCGCGGGGCCTTCGGGGGAATGTCAGCCATGCCTTTGTTGGATACGCCAAGAACGAAAGTGGCGTCAACATCATCTTCCAGCTCAAATTTCGCCATCGCCGAATACTCTCTGTGACTAGCGGCGAGACTTTGAGTGCATGAGGTACAGCGTCATATCACGAACTGAAACCATTTGATCGCGATCACGGGACAGCCATCGAGCACATGATCGTCGTGGAAGACCATGGCTCAGGTTTTACTCATGTCGGGATCTACTACGACCAGATAGGCTAAGAAGCTTGGGTCCGAGGATTTTCTTTGTGAAGAATGTGATTGGATAGAACTGAAGGCTCTCAGGCAGAAAGATGGTGCTTCTGAGATTGAAAGGCACATTTGGGCCTGTTACGGGTAATGCTCCGTCTGGGAAGAGATCAGATATTCAATTTGGAGACGGCGTCGCTATGGAAGAATGATGATAGCATGCGCGTTCAACAAGCAAAAGCGAGCATCTGAGAACATAAAGTCTCGTTGGAATCGTTATTGGGAAGATTTTGGTTTAGGTTGGTAGGTCATAAACACAGTATTAACCCTGATTTCTCTTGTCGCGCGGGTTCCCTCGTCCTCACAAGGAGAGCTAGATCCCTTCTAGAGGCCTAGAAGCCTTCCTGACGACCCTGCTGCTCGCCTTGATCGTAGCTGTTGTCAACGCCCTGGCCGAATTGTTGGACATCACCCTCAAATTGGCGGCCTTCTTGCTGAACGTCGTTCTCGGCACGGCGACCTTCGCCTACAACCTGCACATATCTAGTCAATGTACAATTCTCTTAGAACTTTAAGCCACAGGATAGCAGCTTACCTCGCCCACTTTGTTTCCAACCCAGTCGGCAGCACCCTTAATGGCATTTCCAGCGTCCTGCGGAGCATTGGCTATGTCGTTGCCGACCCTCTGCTCGTCTTGGCGGACATCGTTGCCAAAGTTCTGCTCGTCCTGGCGGATTTCGTTGCCGGCACGATCTGCCTCACCCTCTAGAGCGATGATTAGTTACGGCCTGCAGAGGAGATTCAGATGAGGTCTTCTCACGGGTACCACCAATGAAGTTGCCGACGCCTTCAGCAACCTTGTCGACGAAGTTGGACATCTTGGACCGTGTACTTGTAGAAACAAGGATATGTGGTAGCGGGTATTGGGTGATTACTAAGTACTTGACCAAGTCGAAATTCGAGGAATTGAGGGAGAAAGAAGTGTAGCTTAGGGGATTGTCCAACAGAACAGGTGTCTGTAAACGTGCAACATTCATGCACTGATACCCCGCTGACGCAATAAGGGGCAAGGGCAGAGCCAACACAGCATATCGATAACGGTGCCCTTGCAACAACTACTTGATTCCTACCTTAATTACCCCCTTCCATGAGTAGACAGAATGTTAAGAGATGCCAATGAATACACGAAAATATCCTCAGATGCAGAGAGAGCTGCTTATTACTCCTAAATTCCAGGATCAGGTTGAGTGAAGATATCTGTCAGAGGGGAGTGGTTATCATCCTCTAAATCATACCGAGAGGTACAGGAACTTTACTCCAGTTGACACAGCCTAACATTCCTTCCCCAGGAGCCACCCCAGGCCTTTTACTGCATCATCCATGCGCTTCTTCGCAGCCTCACTATTCGGCAACACGGCCCAGAAACCATGTGAAAATCCGGGGTACATGTCACTCCTCGTCTTTACCCCTCCTTCCTCCTCCAACACCTTCTGATAGATCAACCCCTCATCTCTCAATGGATCCATCCCGCAAAACTGGAAGTACGCTGGCGGCAAATCCTTGTGGCCGTTCGGATTCAGCAGCGCTGCAAACCGCGTGTCAGGCGTTCTAGGCGGATTGTGCGCCTCGAAAAACATCCGTAATGTTTCGGAGTTCACGCTAGGTGCATTTTTGTTGTGTTTATCAGAAAACAACCACGGCTTGTATTTCTCAGGCATCATCACCGCGGGGCAGCCGGTCGAGATGCACAGGTACTGGCCGGTCAGGGGAGGAGATAGCTTCTCATCGCGCGCCAGGTGAGCTAAGACCGCGGACATGCTCCCACCGGCAGACGTGCCCCCGACGATAAATCCTTTGCTTAAGTCAGCCCCAAGCGATTCTGCGTTTGCTGCTGCCCATCGAAGGCCATTCAATGCATCCGTGATTGGCGCTGGGAAAGGGTTGTCAGGAGCCAAGCGGTAGCCGATGCTAATGACGATCACGTCATGGCCTTGAACAAAAGCACGACCCTCTCTTGTCTCAATCGTGTAGTCGCCCAAGCAGTATCCACCACCGTGAAACAAAACGACTAAAGGCATCGGAGAGTCGATTTTTCTGGTGGGCTTGAAAACCCTGGCTGGATTCTTGTATCCGTCTGGCATGGGAACCTCGATATCGGTCTCTTCTACTGTCGACGGTGCAGGTCCATACTGCGGTTTAGGATACATGTGCTGGATTTTTCTGATATCTCCGTATGGAAGTGATTGGCCGATCATTGGATTGGCTTTGATTGCCTGTTCGCGAAATCAGTCTTCTAGAGCCCACTATCTATACCGTGGGCAGTTCAATGGTTGTTTACTTCTGCGAATTCAGACGCGATTGTAGCAAGACGAAGCGACTCCTCTTCGTTCATTTTGAATGTCAATGTGAAATCTTGGCGTCAGTTTCTTCCTAAGGTTGCGAATGGTTTTGACGGGTCCAAAAATACTCGCAAAAGTAAGACAGATATTAACAAAATCAAGTGGACGTGAAAACAGATTCTGGTTGGAGTTAGAACCTTTAAGGTTGAAGGATAATGAGAAATGATTTCGAAAGTGGGGTTAAGCGTGCTTCTGTGAAATCGCGGAGATGCCCTAAATACTTGTGTTCCGCAAGTATGGAGCAAGAGAAGACAAACATGTAGCAGTCAAAAATATTCAAGGGTTATGACGATCTAAATTGATCGACGTCAGTCAAAAAAAGCCTCAGTCAGACCCGAAAGGATAAATCGTATCTGCTTACCGCTCCTCTATTCATTGGACGTCCTCGACCAGCTATTTCTTGGCGCATGCCCAAGGTATGAATTAAAGAGTTCAGCTGAAGAATTAGGGTTAATGAAATGTGAGTGCTCGCATCAAAAGTGTACGGTATTTATTGGTAGGCTAGGAGGTCGATTCCGTAGCTGTCTGCGCATCAGTCTGACATACACTTTCCATAGAGCGACTGGCTGTTGCGAAACCCTGGGGCAGCTTTCCGCGGTCGAAAACCCCTCAAATCTGACGCCTTCAAGGCACGCAATATTATCATGACGGCCAAGCGCATTCGGATAGAGTTATGAGCTCTGGACCTAAGACCGCACGAAAAACAGCTCCATTTACACCGTAGGTGAAAGGTACGAAATGCATTGAATTCGAAATCCAACGCGAACCTCTGAGGAAATTGTCTTGGGCATCTTTGTCCTATGCCCGTGAGATGGATCTTCTGAATCGAACAAAAGCTGTTTCAGCAGAGTCGACTGAAAATTTAGTGGGTATTATGAGATTATAACGCCTGAACATCCAGGGCTCTATGAAGCTTTTTTCTTTTCCGCCAACTTGGCTTTCGCCGCCTTCTTTCGGTTGCTTCTTATCATGACCATGCTGAGGAAAGAGCCCACAACCATTGAGCCAAGTAATATTGTGATGACTGGGATTCGAATGGCCCATACGCGTGGGGGAAACAGATCATGTAAAGGATGGCCGGGGTCAACGAACGGCTGAGAAGGAAATTTAGCAAGCATAATGCAAGCTGCAATCTTGGCGTACCATCAGCAAGGTCCACGCAGTATAGTACAGGAATACGGTGGTAGCTATGATGAGCATAGCCATTCCTATGAGCTGGTCAAGCTGTACATCTCGCGTTAGCTGAGGCTAAAAAACAATGGACGAGTTCAGGGACATACCATGGTAACAGCTTTCTTCAACGAATCTCCAATAGAAACATAAGCAAGCAAGCCTAGCGCGGTAAGCTGCTACAACATCTCATCAAACGAGTTCCTAGGAAACTTCAACTCGCGAAGTTTCCGCAAAGGTGGCCGCGGCTAACCTTCCCTGTTTTGCGGACCGCCGCTTGTACAACCATAACCTGTAGCCTTCAACTAAATGTTCTGACCAGCGCAAGACTGATACTGAATATGACGATGGCAGAGACTATGATGCTCCAGAGTGCTGTCCGTCTCCCAACTCCTCCTCCCGCAGATGCCTTACCTCCAGGACCATCTACCTTAAGAAAGCGGTCACCACCGTCTCGGTCACCCTCGCCTCGTCGACGCAAATCGCCGCCGCTTGCTCCACGCGAAAATGGCGTCTCTGCAAACAACGTTGAGAGACCAGCCGATAACCGAGAGCGGTTCCTTGCCGAGAGATTTCGAAGTCGACAAACAGAGACTGCAACACCCAAGCCGTTGACAGAGGAAGAAAGACAAGCGGCCGCTAAAGCCGAGTACAAGTCGCTTCTCACCATGCGGTCTGGAGGAACGTATATTCCACCTATGAGGCTGCGTGCGCTGCAGGCACAGATTACAGATAAAACAAGTAAAGAATATCAACGGATGGCGTGGGACGCTCTCAAGAAGAGTATAAACGGGTTGATCAACAAAGTGAATGTTGGGAACATCCGGCATATTTTGCCAGAACTTTTCCACGAGAATCTTGTCAGGGGCCGTGGGCTGTTCTGTAGAAGTATAATGAAAGCTCAAGCGGCCTCATTACCCTTTACGCCGATTTATGCCGCCACTACCGCTATCGTCAACAGCAAGCTTCCCCAAGTTGGTGAATTGCTGCTCATCCGATTAATTCTTCAGTTCCGCAAAGCCTACAAACGCAACGACAAGGCTGTCTGTTTGTCTTCAACAATGTTTGTGGCTCATTTATGCAACCACAGGATCGTCCATGAAAATATCGTCGCTCAGATCTTACTTCTTCTCCTTACAAATCAGACTGATGATTCCGTGGAAATTGCGGTTGGTCTCATGCGGGAGGTTGGACAGTACCTTGAGGAGGAAAACCCTCAGATTGCTCTTGTCGTCTTTGACCAGTTTCGGAAGATTCTTCACGAAGGTGATAACGATAAACGGGTACAGTATATGATTGAGGTATTATTTCAAGTACGTAAAGACCGCTTTCGAGACAACCCTGCCATAAAACAAGAACTGGATCTTGTCGAAGACGAAGATCAAATCACCCACCAGCTCGACCTTACAGACGAGGAGCTGCAGGCGCAAGAGACCTTGAATATTTTTAAATTCGACCCGGAGTGGGAACAGCATGAAGAGGGTTACCGAAAATTGAAAGCCGAAATTTTAGGTGAAGCGAGCAGCGACGATGCAACAGTCTCTGGCGATTCAGAAGACGACAGCTCTGAGGACGAAGAAGCTGAAGAAGAACGTGCCATGGAAATCAAAGACCAGAGTAACACTGATTTGGTGAATCTCAGAAGGACGATCTACCTGACCATTATGAGCTCTTCTGATTTCGAAGAATGCTGTCACAAGTTGATGAAAGTCACCCTTCCAGCAGGACAAGAGCCAGAACTCCCTTCTATGATCGTTGAGTGTTGTTCTCAAGAACGTGCATACATTAAATTCTATGGGCTTGTTGGAGAACGTTTTGCAAAGTTGAACCGACTCTGGTTGAATCTTTTTGAGGAGTCTTTTGCAAAGTATTACGACACAATTCACCGCTACGAGACGAATCGGCTTCGTAATATTGCTCGATTCTTTGGACACCTTCTCAGCTCTGACGCAATAGGCTGGCACGTCCTCTCCATTGTACATCTAAATGAAGAAGAAACAACGTCGAGTAGCCGTATCTTCATTAAGATACTCTTCCAAGACCTCGCAGAGGCGCTTGGAATGCCGAAACTGCAAGAGCGGCTGAAGGACGAGATCCTCCGACCAAGCTACGACGGCATCTTCCCAATGAATCTTGAAGAGCCAAAGAACACGCGATTTTCTATCAATTATTTCACCAGTATCGGTATGGGCATGCTTACAGAAGAAATGCGTGAACACCTCAAGAACCTTCCCAAGCCGGCACCTCCGCCTTTACCTGAACCCACTCGCCACAGGTATCGGTCTGAATCAGTTAGCTCATATTCCAGCTACTCCTCCTACTCCTCTTACACTACTTCCCGCTCTGACTCTAGATCCCGATCCCCGCATCGTTATCGAACCCGCGACGACGACCGCGAGAGGGATAGAGGCCGCCGACAAAGCCGTTCCTACTCCGCGTCTCGCTCACCCAGCCCACCACGCAGATCTCGCCGCGAGTGCAGCTACTCCTCATCACGCTCACCATCTCCACCCCGACGCCAGAGGCGCGCACATTCAACCTCTATCTCTAGGTCTCCGCCATCCCGAATCCGCCGAGGGAGATCAATTACCCCGTCCCGGTCCCGCTCACCGCCTTTTGGGTATCGGCGTCGACGTAGCTACTCATCTTCGCGGTCTCCAAGTCCTCCGCCCCTGAGACGGAGACCAAGATCGTATACGTCGTCACTTTCGAGATCACCTCCGCCAAGAAGGCGTGCTAGATCGTACTCGTCTAAGTCAAGGTCGCCGCCTCCCAGGAGAAGAGAAAGATGAAGAGATGTGGAAGAAAAGCCATTTGGTGGGGTTATTCCAGAAGAAAGTGTGGGCTTAGTTTTACCAGACCTGCCAAAGCGTTGTGATGGAAGTGTTACTTATCTTTCCAGGCACGGTATTCGGATAAGCAGCAAATATTAGCATATCCACGAGTTGGAAAAGTTATCTTCTATGCAATTTTTTGACGCTGTGAAAATCCAGAGCTACCCTGTTGGAATAAAGACTGGAAGCTCGATAAGGTCCGTTATAAGGTTATCTAAGCATCGCCGTTACATGTTCCCAGAGCCCCGATAGAGCCCCCTATCATACCCCAACAATAGCCATCCTCACATCCAACTCGATCCAGCCTTCACAAATGCGAGCGCCTTCTCGTACTTATTACTTTCCGAATCTTGTCTACCCTCGGCTCATATTCCCCTCACCACCCACGCATGGCCCGGTAAAGTGGTAAATCAGAGGTTCTTGCTGATCCCCTTCCCCAAGCCATGCCCGACACCGCCCTTCCCAAACACCCCGCTGACCTGCCCGCCGAGCTGGCTCTGGATTTTGGAGAGGTTCTCGTCTTCGATGAGCTGCTTGCCGGTGAGAGACTCTGTGTGCACACATTGAACCCGTCAGTTTTTAGAGATTTTCCCGCGGGCATCAATAGTGTTCCTTCCGCTCTTTCAATTGAAAAAGAGAGGTGGGAGGGAGGGAGTAAAAATGGACTTGAGACCCAGAAACAGAGAGAGAAAAAGGGGGAAAACGTTAGACATCGAGGAAATATATTGATCAACGGAGATTTCGCTTGCTTGCTTGGCAGGAAACTAGAAGAAGAAAAGAGGAGAATCGTGAGGAGCGTGCGTACTCTTGACACCGTAGGAAAGCTTGGTCTCCCCCATGACGTCCAGCAGGATCTCCTGCAGTTTCTTCTGGAGGGGGTCGAGTTGGCCGGTTACCCAGAGGAAGGTTAGACCTAGGAGGGCGATGAGTTCGAGGAGGAAGCGGAACATGGTTCCGACTTTTTATTTGGAGGGGTGTGGTGGGAGATTTTATTCCAGGCGAGGGCTGTTAGGGATTTGATGGATACAGAGGATGATTAGAGAAGGAGAAGAAGAAAGCTTTTGCTATTGATATGTGGAATGTGGTGAAAGAAGAGAAAAAAGGTCAGAAGAATTGAAAAAAAATCTATTCGGAGGTTCTTTAAAACCTGTGAAAGCTGAGACGGTGGTGTTTGCCTGATGACGTATCGGGCTTTGTCTGATTTCCCGTTCTGGCGTTTCAGGTACTGCGAAGGGCCGTACGACGTTGGAGCAGCTTAGAAGTTAGGCACCGCGTGAGGAATACGAGGTTTTACTCGGGTTTGTGCGAAATAAAGGTTTTGGATGTAGATATTTTACGCTTCAGATTTTGTTCAAAAGGTCCTTGCAGCACCAGCCATATTGGAAGGCTGCGGGAGCGATTGGTCAGCTCTCACCCGAGCCGACCCGTGACAGCGGCAACATACGAGACGCGAAGACTTATCCTCCCAAGTACATGGCAATTCTCGTCCTAAATGTGAGGGAAATAGCACCTTGTATTCCTACTGTCTCCAGACCAGACCGGCGGAGGCCGAAGCTTCAAGCATTCTCCGGTTAGAGCGATCTACCAGCAATGCTCGCACTCTCGTCAAAGTCCATGTATTAAATGATGCCGAAACCACACCGGGTCAGCGTCGGCGCGAGCTAGTCTCGTCCATACGTCAAGTTTGCTGGTTGCCCAGGCTTTTGGAAGCCGGCTTAGTTTTACCGGAGAGTATCGAGCGCGGATCGAGAACTGAGGCCACCTAAGTGGTCCGAAGAATCGTCGTCAAGCAGGCGTTTTTGAAAGCAAGTAGAGGTCGGGACTCTTCAGCTTGAGGATCGGCGCGCGGTTTGTGGGATTTCCCTTATCATTTTCCTTACCTCTCCCCCCGGCCAAATCTAGGAACCTTCAGGTTTTATATCTCATGTCATAATGTGGTATGGGTTGCTTCAAATTGCGATAAGAGAAAGTTGCTTTTTTCCCCTCCGCAAGCATACATGCTGCCACCTAGGAAGAAGGCGAGAGAAACAGCGAAGACGAGTCAATGGAATCCTAGAAAACATCGTCAAGGTGCAACCTGCGTGACCATCAATCCTCATGGACATCTTACATCAAGGGCGTCGCGCTGGCTCGGAACAGATTCCGTCCTAGTATCTGTCCACGCCACGCAGAGATATCTGCGTGAGTTCTGGTCTACAATCAAGCCTTTTCTTTGGGGTCTAAGAAGGCCTAGATGCGTAATATAGCTTACTCAAATTCCCTAACCTCTTTCAGTGAATCCGGCTTTGAGGCAGCAGAATTGTTGGAGATTGAAGAGAACTGGCGTTCATATCGGCGTTTCTATTGGTGCGGCAACAGTGAGAGGGAGATAGTAGCCATCGGGGTCTACAGGCGGAGGTGTTTCTGTGCTGCTAGAGAATCGTGGGAGCCAACCCATAGACTTCAGTGGTAGGGCAAATCAATCAGAACATCAGTCGCTGCTCCAATGAAGTGACCGACGTAAACTCCAGAACGTAAGGTTTGTTTCATTTCCTCCCGGACAGTGAGTGCTTGATCCGCCCTGATGCTATTCAATGCGGATGTCTTCGTGTCAACCAACGATCCGAATCCCGTCTAGGACGCCAATGTACAATCCATATGCTATCAAAAAGCCTCTCAATAAAGCCAAAAGGGGTCAAACTCCGTCATTATGATACCACCAACCAATATCTTTTGGTCTCTTTCCCGCGATGGCGTTCTGCCTTACAAACTCTTCATCACCTGGCGGCTTCTCGTTCTTCGTATTTCCGGTTAACATACTCTGAAGACTCATACATACGGACTCGACGCTCTGAACAGGCGACCATCCGGCTGATCCAAGGAGGTCGAGGCAAATGAAGCCGTTTGAATAGATGTGTGGATGGATCGGTATTGGACGGTAAGGTCCTTGGCTTGGAGCGGGAGTTGACGGCGGAAGAGTCGGAGGAGGTGCGTTCGAGGCTGATTCGCCTGGCGGTGGTTCGCGAAGCAAGAGGAATGTGACTTCGGGGGCTTCTGTAGAGGCTGTATGTCAGAAATGGAGCCTTAACAGAGTTGGAAGGTAGTTGGCCGGCACCAAGGTGCTGTAGTCTAGGTAGCGACGTACCTATAGGGTATTGATTCGTAAACACAAACTGTAACCGGAAGACTTGATCTTTGTATATTGGGTTGGAGTCTAAAACTCTGATGTCCATCCACCATTGCCGGAAGTCGTCTGCCTTAACAAGGTCGATGCCTGGAGGTAGTCCGTTATGGATCTTCTGTAGCTCTTTGCCTAACCGTTTTGACGCAAACATGTTGTCCTTGCGGGTATGCTGAGGTGACTCTTCTGCTGGCCCTGAGCTTTCTATCGAGGGAGTTGTTCTGATATAGGTGTTCCGCGGGTTGTAGGGAGATGATGGAGTAAGAGGGCAGATTGCAACGAGTGTTCGTAATGCTTTGCTACGAGGCGGCAACCGAAGAAGTCGTGTAAAGAGGCATTTATGACAGGTGATTACAAGTGATATTTGTGCAGCCCCTGAGAGAAAATCACCAGGCTCCAGCGGCGGCCGAAGGAATCATGTTCTATCTGGCTGGTGGAAATCCGCTGGGAGAGCCGTGCAGATGGGGCTGCGGAGAGCCTGAGGCAAAACGCTGCCACGTGCCTTAGGGGTCTACCTTCTATCAACACCGGAAACATCTGGTCTCAAGTTTTCTCCAACAGCATGCACCTCAACAGCGAAGCCTAGTAGAGCCAGTCTCATGAGTGCTCAGAAGCTTCAGTAATTACGGGGCGTTGGCACAGAGGTTGCTATAAAACTCTGCAAGTTCTTAGGGATTGAGTAGGAAACTGGTTAAGAGATAACACATAATAGACATGAGCGTAACGGTCACTATCTAAGCCTTGAGTTCCGCCAGACAGGTTGCTTACTTCAACGTATTGATCGCCAAAACCAATCATTTCCACTTCCCTCCGAACGCCGGGTATCAGCAATGGAGTTCCTGGCTTTAGTCCCCAGTCCACCGGACGGCCTGAAAACATCTCAACATCGAAGTTTCTATTTTGGACCCTGGAAGCTCCGCCGTTTCTCTGCAGCCTCTGTAGCAGCCTTGAGATTTTGTTGGTTAGTCTCGCTTTCTTTCATCTCCCTGACTTTGGCTAATACAACCTCTCTGAAGATTGCACCCTTTGCAGCTCGACTGAGACTCTTTTTCGGGCTTCCATCTCCAGGGCTCTTTTCAGACAGTCCTGGTGATGGCGCGCTGTCTTTCTTACGGAGCGCCTGTCCTGCTACTTCGCTCGCATTGGCAGGAACGTCGGCCTCTCCCGGCACATCTTCTTCTTCATCTTCCTGCATTTTGAGGGCCTCGATGCGGTTCGCAAGCTTAACGATCTCAATACCCCGCTTAAGCCGTGCCTTTGCAAGGTAAGAGCGGATCTCTGGCACCAAATCATGATCAGTAGCCGTTTCGCCCTTGAGCCAAGTATGTTTCAAGGCTTGCTTGCTGTTCACCCGTTTCTTAGGATCGGGCTGTAACAAAGAAAGGATGAAGTCCTTGGCGTCTTTGCTGACATCCTTCCAGTATCGCTCATGGAAAATGATCCTTCCGCTTCGTGTTTCTTCGACAAGGTCGGGTAGGTTCTCAGATCGGAAAGGAGAGTACCCGCAGAGTAGTGTATACGTGATCACTCCCAATGACCACAAATCGACAGCTTTGCCGTGGCCCTGCTTGAGCATCACTTCTGGCGCAGCATATCCGAAGGAGCCCGCCATGGTGGTTAGGACCTCGCCTGGCGAATCCAACATCTTGGCAATACCGAAATCCGCCAGGACCAGTTGAGAGTCGGGATTCTTGTCCAGGTAGAGAAGGTTCTCAGGTTTCAGGTCTGGATTTCCAGGTCAGCTGCGGGCCTCCAGCATCCCCGCCGAGAGGGAGGTGGGGTTCAAGTTTACCTCTATGAACGATATTCCGATCATGTAGATAATCGACAGCTTCAATGACTTGGCGAATTGTTTGAGAGGCATCCTTTTCAGTGAATTTGCCTTGGTCACAAATCCTATCAAACAGTTCTCCCCCAGTTGCTAACTGAGTAACTATGTAGTATTTGTCCTATAAATCGTCAGACAGGGGCTCTCATGGGTGGGAGGATCGGCGTACTCTTGACTCAAACCAATCGTGGAACCTCACGATATGTGGATGGTGTAACTGTTGCAGCATTTCCAGCTCATCATAGACCATTTGCTCATTGCCTTTGACATTCTTCTTCAGTATGATCTTGACGGCGACTTTGCCCGCTGGACAATCGGCCTCTCGAACGATGCCATAAGTACCGGCACCCAATGTCCTGCCAAAGCGATATTGCGACCTATGCGGGTATTAGCACGGGCCACCATGGAGTCTGGGTGGACCGACTTCTTGTCATAGCTCCCAGGCTGGCCGTGGAGTTTGTTTAGCATATTGGAAACTGGATAGTTGTGACCAGCGTCAGCGTAAGCTCTGTTGTAGTATGATTGGTTCATCAAGGTCGCAGATAACAGTGCGGAGAGGGTTTAGCAGATGTTCAAAGGATTGAGATGGTCCTTCTGATAGGACACCAAGAGGCAGAAGATAGAAATTGTCGACGAATGCAGCACACTCACAGCTCATTTTGATCTGTTTGCGCTAGGACGCCTGCCTCGACAGGAGTGTCACGGGTCCGAGGCTGAGCAGGAAGGCAGCAGGCGAGGCCCCCCACTTGCTTCTCGCGTATTCCTTAGGAAAGCCTTTCGCGGTGATAGGCTAAGCAATTCGGCTGTGCGAAGAATGAGAAGCCAAAATCGTTTTTCGCGGATGGCAAATGACCAGGTAGTGAGCTGTCTGGCAAGTGTAGTGCTGGCGGGTTATGGGCGCAGGATTGGGGATGTTACGAAGAGCCGCAAGACGCGGGCTGCCCACCCTCGCCTGGATCTTGGCGCGGATTGAGTGCTGACAGACGACAGCGGGGCAGCACCGCGGCAGCCAGGATCGTCTATTACTACTGCAGCCGTTATGCTTAAACGGTCTTTGAAACGGATCTATTAAATCGCTGGTTCCCAGTCGCCATCGACATGTACACCTCGAGACTGGAATATTAGTCGTAGGATATTTCACCCCAGTCATGCTAATGCGGATAGCCAGTCTGTAGGATGTACTTTGCACGTTGAATGGGGCTGTCGGGCAATAAGCGGCTTTAAAGATTTTCACGTGACCTTGAGATTAGAGTCGCCAATTAGGGAGCTCCGGGTACGGCTCCAATGCATCATCGACCTCTACAAACCAAACCGCCGACTTTGCCAATAAATTCATCCACCCATTTCTCTTTGTAGTCCCAACCCGAGACTTAGATTTTCATATCCTCTTTCTTAGGCCGCAGCCAGCCTTCTTCTTCTCAATGGCTGCTTCTCTTTCCCGCGTTTGTGGCAGACACGCTGCGAAACGCCTGTGCCTTCGTCCTCGCTCTGCTGCTCCTTCATTAAAACCGCAATCATGGAAGCGAACACGACCGCTGTCGACTACCGCTTCTCAGAAAGCTGAGGTAGCTCCAGTCTATGATGGAAGCAAGCTCATACCCGTTGACGAGACTTTCGCCCACCCTATCGGAACCGACCCTCAAAAAATGAATAAGACACCAGATTCTTCGCTAGGTGATGCACAAGAAGAAGAGAATCGCAAGATAAGGCATTACACGGTCAACTTCGGACCCCAACATCCGGCTGCTCACGGTGTACTTCGACTCATTCTCGAACTTAATGGAGAGGAGATCATGCGGGCGGATCCCCATGTCGGTCTGCTGCACCGAGGAACGGAAAAGTTGATTGAGTACAAGACATATCTCCAGGCGCTCCCATATTTCGACCGACTGGACTATGTGTCAATGATGACGAACGAACAATGCTTTTCTCTAGCTGTTGAAAAGTTGTTAAACATCGAAATTCCAGATCGGGCCAAGTGGATCAGGACATTGTTTGGAGAAATCACCCGGATCCTCAACCACTTGATGTCGATCTTGTCACACGCTATGGATGTCGGAGCTCTGACACCGTTTTTATGGGGCTTTGAGGAGCGTGAGAAGCTCATGGTGAGTGGCCATCAATTTGGTAGGCAATTCGCTCACTATTCTGTAGGAGTTCTACGAACGAGTCTCCGGTGCCCGCCTCCATGCCGCCTACGTGCGTCCCGGCGGTGTACATCAAGACCTACCACTCGGCCTTCTTGATGACATCTACCAGTGGGCTACCCAATTCGGCGACCGCATCGACGAAACTGAAGAGCTTCTCACGGATAATCGGATATGGATTGGGCGTACGAAAGGGGTTGGTGTAGTAAATGCCGCTGATGCCTTAAATCTGTCCTTCTCCGGCGTCATGCTCCGGGGAAGTGGTGTCCCATGGGACATCCGGAAGTCCCAGCCGTACGATATGTATGACCAAGTCGAGTTCGATGTTCCTGTTGGTGTGAACGGCGACTGTTATGACAGATATCTCTGCCGTATGGAGGAATTCCGGCAATCTCTCCGCATCATTCACCAGTGCTTGAACAAGATGCCTCCAGGTCCAGTTCGAGTTGAAGATTATAAGATCTCGCCCCCTCCAAGAGCAGCCATGAAGGAGAACATGGAGGCACTCATCCACCATTTCTTGCTGTTTACGAAAGGCTATACAGTTCCACCCGGCGAAACTTACAGTGCGATCGAAGCCCCCAAAGGGGAAATGGGTGTATATGTGGTAAGTGATGGTAGCGAGCGACCGTACAGGTGTAAGATCCGCGCACCAGGTTTTGCACATTTGGGCGGTATGGATCACGTGGCTCGGGGACATCTGCTGGCGGATGCGGTTGCAATTATTGGGACCATGGATTTGGTGAGTTCGATCAGTCCTTGCTTGTTGATACCGCGGCTGACAGACCCAAGGTCTTCGGAGAAGTTGATCGGTAGAATATTTTATACCAACTCTGCACATGGCACCCTCGCAAAAGTATGATGTTTATACATTCGATGAAGAAGACGATTTACCCACGCTTGGCGTCAAAGCTTAGCCGTGTCACACACACCACAAGCACCATGGTGTCCTATCCCGCTCCAAACCATCGTGTAGTGCCCTAACAAGTAACCTGCCTCCCCGCCTATTCTCCTCTCCATAACAACCTGTCCTCGATCTCACTTTGTTCCGCCACCTTTCCCACCTCCCCTCGAAGCTCCCACAATTTCCATCCTCCATCCCTGTCCTTATCACATTTTCACATTCTGCCAGCCCCCTTTTCTCCCCCACCGGCCCTGTTTCAGCCCCACCTCCTCCCTCCCTCACTCTCGCCCACGTCTCCCTCCCCCTCCTCAACAACCCAAATCCACACCCATCCCCGGTACCGCAAAGGGCAACTCCTCGTCCACCTTCTCCCTCTCCCTCTCGACATACAGCGACGCCGGCGGAGACCGTACGAGGAGAGAAGGATATGGCGCAGTCGGGGCAGTTCGGGTAGGTGTGGAAGGGAAAGGGCAGAAGCACGGGCGCTTGAGCGTAGAGGGATGGGGTGGAGATGGGGGTGTAGTTGGAGGGGGGATGTGGGGGATGGGTGGGAAGAAGGTGGTGGCGGTGGGATTGGTGGTGGCGGGGGCGGAGTGGAGGGAGGATGGTGATGGGGACATGGTTTTGGATTTGGATTTTGTGAGGATTTTGGTGGGGGGGGGGTTGTGTTTTGAGGATTAGGAGGTGCGGTGTGGATGAAAATGGCGGGTGTTTGTGAACCGGGGGTTTAGGAGGGGAAAGGGGGGTGGGGGGAGGAAACGGGGTGAGAAGATGGGACAGGGGTCACGGTTTTTGGTGAACGAAGCTTGTGAGTGGGGAATCAGGTAAGATTCATGGTTCATATGGGTTATATGATGATATGTGACTTTGGTGGGATTAGAAACCTTGAAGGGTGGACGGGAAGGTTGTGACTTTGAGTGTCATGAGGTGACTTGGGTGGAGTTATGGAAACAGAAAGGACACCAATTATGTATGATGCTCTAATGGGATTAGCTATAATACTAACTTTGAAAACACCAAAAGAGAATATTAGTAGAATACCAGCCGACATCCTTCCTGAAGCAGTAGCAGCAGCAATAGCGAAGCGAACAGACGCCGACAAAGACTCCAAATGTCGCAACTCAAATATAGAATAGACATGCTCCTCCGACCTACCTGCTCAATCCATGTCGTCTACGCTGTACACCTGATCTCGACATTATCAGCGGTCATTCGGTGCATACGCCTGTTCTGCAACGCCGGGACGCCACCCCAACTATTCTGACCATGCACACTGTCGTGTTTGTAGATTGTAGACGTGCTGCCGTCATTCTCGAAAGCTGCCTAATTGTCTTACCATTACTACTCGCCTTCTTACATTCCTACATATAGTGTTAGGTTTGGGTGCACAAGCTATCGATGCAGAGATGTGGTTGTTCAGGGTTTGGCGCGTACACACTTAGCACTCTTAACCTCATCGCTGTAGATATAGCGGGTGTCGAGATCGCTTTAGGGTTCGCAGTGCTAGTGAATCGTTAGGATTGGCCTAAAGAAATTGCAGTCGAAAGCTAGCGTAGGGCTGTGTGCTGGATGTATCCGACTAGGAGACAGTGACCAGAGCGGTAGGCAGAGCTTAGTAAGCTCATGGACTTTCCAGTCGGAGGTCGGTGTCCTCGCACAAGGCAGTATCAGCCACGGCCGCGTTCGGCATCTTGGAGACCGTTCCCAGCAGAAATTAATGGTTGGCTCGCATAGATAATGTCCCGATTCGGGGTAAAGACGAATACCAGGATTCAAATTTTGATGTTGGCGAACGTGAGGTAGTGAGCCGTATTCACATAGAGGTGCCAGAGCTCAGATGCAGTTTACGAAATAGCAAGGTGAAAATTTTTGAAAGCCGCAACTCCAGAGAAACTTTTGAATATGAATCAAGATCGACAGGGCAGGTAACGAATAACCGGCAGAACTCTCAGGTGCTAGCCGTATCGTTACAATAGTAGAGTTCTGGAGCTTCACCTCTCACACTGTCAATTTTGATTGCCGCCGGGCTTTCGCTTCCGCTAATATCTAATGTGTATTTTTCATCAATTAAGGTATATGTCAGGAGCCTTCGGCTCCTTCTTGGGCTGGCACATGCCGTATTAGAGTTGACTAATACGCGGCCTGGAAAACAGCCTTGGAAGCGGCAACAACGTGAATGGAGCCCGCGAGCGCGCAACACCCAGCATCAGAAGAATCAACCCGGGTTGCTCCCACCTTTGCGAGTCAAGCTGAGGATCAATGATTTGCAAAGGCGAAACTTTAACGTCGCCTGAGCAGAATCGAGAGATGCAGGACGACGAGAACAAGGCCGGAGATATGGAGGATTGAATTGAGAACAGAATATTCTAAGAAACGCAAGGGAAAGACCTATGATGGCTGTTCGTATCTAAACCTTGGAGCGCCTGGAGATCTTCATCGGATTGTCGTGTGCAGGATTGGGTTTCTGGAGAAACCGGGGACTGTGTGTCTGGCCGAACGCTAACAAGATTTTGCAGCCTGTTGTCGCTAATTGAGAAGTACATTATGGTACAGAGTCTCCACAGGACTCCATTTACACAGTTTTCCCCTACCCTATTTACAAGAATCATGGTTATGCCAATGTGAGCACCAGATTCTGTGCCTTGTTTCGTTTCACGCTTCTTGTCGCCCACAAATTCGGAGAATGCGCTGCAATACAACGCTCTGCGTCGTCTCGAGTGGACCATCCATTTTAAATCTTGACCCAGAATAATCTTGAGAAATTGGATGGTTGCCATTGGGAAACACGCTATTATAGCACACAATGGCTGACTAACGCTCCACAAGATCCTGGGTGCTTTATTTGCCCTCCAGGATTTCGCCTTTTCGCAAAAGCATTCGCTCTCCATCAATGGCTTTCCACACAGGCCCAAACATAACACGCACTGGCTTAGCCCGCTCAAGATCTGATTTCATATTGTAGGGTCCGATGAACTCCACTTCTGTTGAGGAAATCGACTCCGCGGCTTCTCCTTGACCCCAGACAAACTTCGACTTAGACCCCCGGAGCGTCAATGATAGCTCAAATGCTTTGACACATAGTTCATCCATTTCACCTTCTGCTGCATGACGCCCTTCTTTATCTCGAGCTGTGCGACATTCCTCAAGCTCCTTGCAGAGCACATCGGAAACGCGGTGGGGATACTGAAGTCTTTTCTTCAGCTGCATAGCCCGACATACCTGGACTGTCTTGATCCTCCAATCGTCAACATCAGACAATGGTACTGGTGGTTTGGGTGTTAATAATGTCATCATGCAACGGGAAGGTACAAGACCTCGCCTACCTTGCCGTTCTATCAGCTTACCCTCCAGCTCGACCTGGTGCTTCTCTCTGACTTCGTCGAGTCCAAACAATTTTACCGATGGACGAAAGAAATAATCATACATCCCATCGGCAAGTCTCGATCTCAAGCACAAAATTTTGTCGTCTTTACTCAAGCCAATTAGCTGTCTTAGATGCGTGCGACCTTCTACATCTGAGAAGTGCTTGTTGATGATGCGGAGGATTCCGTAAGACATCTCCCCGAAATTCTTAGCCACGTCTTCGTCTGATACCTCTGAGCTGTCTTGACCGCTCTGAAGGATAATCTCGTGAAGTTTCTTTGCTTCTCTGGTCTTCTTGTTCAAGTCCACGCGCAAATTGTCGACTATTCTTTCCTGCTGTTGAAGCTGCTTTTCCAATGCGGCATTTTTGGCTGTTAATGCGCTAATCTGTTCTCTTGCTTGGGTCACCTGTACACTGGGCTTTGTGCTGGGACCGCTCGATTCCTGCCAGTTTCAGTCCAAATCACCTCGTGCATTCACCGTCACGGCTCGTACCTGCACCGCGGGCAGCGCTTGCCGCAACTCTTCTTGCAAGATTTGCTTCATCATTGGTTGGAGGTTGTTGTCCAGACTCTCGTTCGTCATCAACATATAGCTATGCATCTCTGTTAACTTCGTAATAACGAAATCTTCAAATCCTCCAGTACGTTGCGGCAATGCCGGCGCATCGCGGGTTGCGTTCTGAAGGAGAGGCTCTGCGCCTCTGCTAGGATCTGGCATTGCGGATCGTGCACCCAGTACCGCAATTCTTGAGGCTATTGAGCGTCCGGAGAAGTCTGTAGTGATATAACGAACTCTTCTTTCGTACTCCTGATACCCTGGCATCGAATCAAATTGAGAACTGGACAGGGTTTAGAGTAGGAGAGACGCAGCCACATGTCGCATGGAGGCGGGGAGCTTATAACCTACATTTA
This sequence comes from Pyrenula aspistea, assembly GCA_021030945.1. Lineage (NCBI taxonomy): Eukaryota > Fungi > Ascomycota > Eurotiomycetes > Pyrenulales > Pyrenulaceae > Pyrenula > Pyrenula aspistea. The sequence continues at coordinate 76,372 of JAGFML010000017.1, forward strand.
GCTAAAGGATCCAGTCAAAATACCTCGGGATCGAAATTGTTAAATTCAGCCTGACGGTAGCCTGTCCCTCGATCCTGCACGGTGGCGCTCACCACTGCGGCATTCATGCATTGAGCGGGCATCGGATCACCCAGCTCCCGTCTTCGTACCCCTATTTACCACCACATGCGGCGCCAATCGAGATTCTAGATCGAAAAAGAAATTGGTTATTGCAATTTAATCACATCAGGCTCTGGGACGTGACCAATGACCCGAACGCCAAGACTCAGTATCTGTTCCTTTCCGCCCCTGTGCTACCACAGCTTGCGCCACATTGTTTTGGATGTGGATGCCTTTTTGCCTTCTAGTCTCATCGTATCAGCGAGGTACTTAATCATGGAAAGACTTCTTCGAACTTTGGGCGGGCCACGTTTCGGCAAAGTCTGTTCAATCGACAGTATCCGCTGACACCCCTTCCCCAGCCCCCTTCCCCCCCCGACATGAATCCTGAGAACGGCAAATCCGATATTGTCTCGCTCAGCGACAATCTCAAAGGCGCAAACATTCGAGAAGATGATGATATAGAGCGTCTCATAATTGGCCTGGTATGCCGATCTCGGATGACGGTTCACCTGAGTGATTGACCATAGTCGCAGGATTTCGGCACAACATATAGTGGCGTGGCTTATGCTTTCACCACACAACCTGACAAAATCTACACGATTAATGAATGGCCAGGTGCTACCGGAAAGAATTCTCCTAAATGCCCGACATTGATCAAGTATGACGGACCAAATCAATTTAGATGGGGCTTCGAGCTCGATCGAACAACCAAGGAGCGTATCGAAGGGATAAAGTTACTACTTGACCCAGATCAACCTAAGCCGTTGTACGTACCTGCTATAAACACGGAAGCAGAGCTCAAGAAATTGGGAAAGCCAGCCCTGGCTGTTGCGTCGGATTTCATAAGCGCCATCTTCAAGCACGCTCTCAGCAAGATTGAAGCCAAGTATCCAAAGAGCTATCTATCTCTACTAGAGAAGCAATACGTCTTATCAGTTCCAGCAGTATGGTCTGATAAGGCTAAAGATGCAACATTACGAGTAAGCGCATCCTTGCCTCTCTGCTTGTACCTCGACAAAATCCGTGATACTTATTCCACCAGGCTGCAAGAAACGCTGGGATCACACCAGTCAAGTTGATCAAAGAACCGGAAGCTGCAGCTCTTTTCACTCTGAATGAAATGAAGAATAAGGGGCTAGAGGTATCAAACCCACCAATACTCCTAACCACCCCCATTGACAGTTACAAGGTTGGCGACGCTCTGGTCCTTTGCGATGCCGGTGGTGGCACTGTGGACCTGATCTCATACGAAATCAAGAGCCTCAATCCTTTTGAGCTTGGGGAGCTGACTGAGCCGACTGGTGAGCGGATTGAGTAATGTTAAAGATGAATAGACTGACTCACGCAGGCGGGCTGGCTGGATCTCTGATGCTGAACAAGCGGTTCGAAGAGTGGGTCAAGACTGTTGTCGGCGAGCGAGCCTACCTCGATCTCAAGGACAAGGATTCCTATAGACTCGCAATGCGAACGTTTGACGAAAACATTAAACCAGCCTTTCGTTCGAAGGGCGACGAGGAACAATATGTCACATTCCCTAAAGCAAAATTGAAGGATAACACTTCTAAAGGCCTCCAATCAGACACAATCACTGTGACAGGGTAACTTATCCTACTCAGTCCAAACTGTATTCCTGGAGTATCTGCTACTGACATCTTCAGACGGACGCTCCACGGAATCTTTGAACCTATATTCATGGAGATCAACAACAAAGTCAATGAGCAGGTTAACAAAGTACGAATACGGCGAATGAAAGATAAGCACCCAAAGGGATTCGACATTAAGGTATGAATCGGTTGTGACCGTCAAACCCGACTTCGCTTACGCCATCTAGGCTATCTTTCTAGTCGGCGGCTTTGGTTCCAGTGCTTTCCTCTGCCAAAGCATCACCAATTCCCATACCGATGTTCAGGTGATACAACCAAATGATGCGTAAGTCCCATCCCTTTTCCCTCTTCTCTACCCCGTCAGCTGCCTGGGAAGCTTATTGAACCTTGACCGTACACAGCTGGGCAGCGATCGTCCGTGGTGCGGTAATGTCTCGTCTCCCAAGTGAAGCACGCGTGATCACCAATTTCGCGCCCAAGCATTATGGCGTAGACGCGCGGAGTCTCTACGATTCTATACGAGACCAGGGTGAAGCGAAATTCTATGACGAGATCGAGGGTGTTTGGCGGGTTGACTTGATGACCTGGTACATCGAGAAGGGCGACGATTTGCTCCGGTCGCGAAAGATCGAGTTTCCCTTCTACCGCAGCTGGGACCATAAGCCGACGAGCGGCGATCTATCGAATTTCCAGGACAATTTGCTAGAAAGCTCGAGCGATCGAGCTCCTGTTCATCCGAAAGCTGGTATGAACTCCATTGTAATCTTTCTAATGCATAGCGTTCTTGTTGAAGGTAAGACATTCACTAACGATGGTGGAATCTCCCCTTCTAGACATGGTCACGAAGAATTGTACAGTCAAAGCCAACTTATCTGGGATATCGCCTGACTTGATCAAAAAGAGATCTAGAAGCGACAACGGCAAGACAGTTGATTGGTGGGAAGTGCATTACAAAATCATGGTCGCGATTGAGAGCGGCCCTATGGTCTTCAGTCTTGTCGCTGGCGGAAAAGAGTATGGAAAGGTAGAAGCTGAGTATTGAGACAATTGTGTTCTTGTCGCTACCGCTTAGAGCCCAGAGAAGTACATGGCTAGGCAACCCCTAGACACTCGGTTGGAGCGGGTCTCCCCAAGGGCACCCTACCATAGATTTTATTCGAACATAATTTCCAATAAATTCAAGTCAACGTAGCTCTCAGTACGAACTCAACGAAATCGTCTATGTAGACTTCCCCCTCATTTGAAATTTTAAAAGCCGGTAGTGGCTTTATGTTTCCAGACGAAGCGGGCACAATAGGTCTTACCAAGACTTGTGAGAATCAATGGGCAGATAAATAGATCGATCAAGGATCAAGACAAGATGGAGAAATGATTCTTGGTCCCTGTGTGACTTTGATGACCAAAAAAATTTCGAGGATTACTAGACACCACAGGAGCCTCAAAAATGGGGCTGGGGCGGTTGAGATGGACACTTGATTCCTTCGGCCCTGAGAGGGAGAAGGCCCCGCTTGTGATCACACTTGGCCCTGGCTTATCACTTCCCCAGCAACAAGCCCTCCCAGCGCCATCCGCAAAAGTTTACCTCATGTCGGGGTAAGGTAGTTGACAATCTCTTGAATTGACATTTCTCACAAAATTTCATCGTACAAAGAGGATTCAGGTCACATGGAAGCTTGTCTCTGTTGAAAATAAAACCGTCTCGTCTACGAATTTTCCGCATCCCCGAGCAACGCCACTTCTGCTGTGCCGGCTGTCAACTTGGATGGACGGCTACTTCCACACAAAGACGGCATCCTCCTCGGAGATAGTGACTTCAGAAGGGCAGCGTCACACAAACAGAACGCAAGGTATGGCTTGGTCTGCTGGGAGATTACCGCGGCAGATGACTCCCGATCTCAGGGGCAAAATTCTTTAAGCTGCCATTCGTGCAGGCCGGTCTTGGGTGACACAAAGGCGCGGGCGAGATGAGCCTAGAAAATACGCAGTTCTCCCACGCGCATTGTTGGCGCCAATCGCAGCTGTCGATCTTGAATCCTGGTACAGGGGATAATTCAACTAAGATTAGCTGTGCCAGGCATACCACGGCTACAATTAGTGACAAAAAAGCATCATAGCCTCGTCCAGCCCGACTCGGTACCACAAGCGCACACCTGTCTCGGTTCTGGCGCCTGGTGGCGCAACCATGTCTCGATGATGGCTCCCATTTCGAGTTCTAACGATGATCTCTACAATGATTCATGCGATATTTCGTTTTGAATAGAGCCAACACTTATTAGCATTATCTGACGCGATGGTTCTCGGATATGGGGGCTTTTTTGGCCTGTCTAGCACTCAATATAGGGCAAAGCTGCGCGAGGCTGACGTGGAAGACCTCCAAAAGCAGGAAATCGTGAAAATCCGCTCTCAAATCGCTTCAGTCTGGTCCATGACATCTGGAGTCTGCTGGGCAGCTTTCACTCACGGGGGCAGTCTAGTAGTCACAGCCATCGGTGGCCGGAAATGGCGCGTCGCCGATCGAAAGCTCCAGATGATCCGAGAAGAGCTGGAATCGCGCAAAATTCCCCTACACAAGCTGGACTGGAAAGATTTTGCTATACCGCTGAGTGCCTCTGCAATTGGGACAGCGGTCGGCGCTGGCATGGAAGTCGGCATCAGCTCTCTAGTTAACATTAATGACATTACAACCTCACATTCAGGTAATGTTTTGGCTACTGCTGATTTCCAGCATAGCCAGGAGCTACAAGCAATGCTGGCCCATCCTGTTGACACTGTCCATGGTTTTGGCGAGGGAGTTGCTGGTCAACCTCAGCTAGTGTCCGATACGGGGGTACGGAGTGTGGCTCACCTACTTGGCATGTCGCCAGGGGATGTCCCTGTGCAATCTGTCGAGTTGAATGCTTCAGAAATCAATAGTCGCCTTGCAGAGCTAGGTACTTCAGAAACGAGTAAAGGTCTTGCAGAATTTGGCGGTTCGCAATTAGGTGCGTCTACCGCGCTCACTGTCGAGCAGAGCGCCGGGAACCTGTTTGCGCAGCAGCTCTGCTGGTGGATCACAGAAGCCTTTGAAGACCCGGACTGGTATCGTAAGGCCGCCGAGTCGTTTGGCTGCAAGCGATACAGTGGGAGCACTTGCATGACTTGCAACTCTTGCAAGAACCAGATCTCCTCTGGAATATACTTCCGTAAGCATTTTGTGTCTAACTCAAATATCTGAAAATGGTGCTGACTGTTATTCTTTTGATTGTTGCGATTGTAATGGTGACGACTTCGATCTATGCCTGGACTGTCATAAGAAGGGCAAGCGTTGTCTCTGCTCAGGGCCAGGTCAACACTGGCTCCACCGACTGCAGTACGCTTACGTCGGAAATGTTTACCATCCACGACGCCACGAGGCATGCGAACGTTTTGAAAACAATATGACATTCCTTTGCAATCTCTGCAAAAGGACTTTCTCGCAAGGAAGATACTTCCGTGAGCAATTTTCCCTTGAAGCTTTGTTTCGAGTATGTGCCAATGCTAATAATTCCCGCGTCCTATGGGAGCGCAGAATGTCTTGACTGTAGTACGTCAAAGGGAAGTTACGACATATGCATAGGTTGCTTCCAGAAAGGTGGGCGATGTCGTGCTCCAACAAACCACACACTATACTCTTTCATGTGGGCCTATGCCCCCGGGAAAGGGGTTCCGCCTCCGTACGACCCGAGCGGAACTGCCAAATGCAATCGATGCGAGAAATCTGTCATTCAGGGTGTCTTTTATCGTATGATTTCTCCTTCTGTCTATCGAAATTCCATTGTGAGATTTTCTCTGCTCACTACTTTATTCCACTAGATTGCGACGAATGCAGCTCCGGCAAATTCGACCTCTGTTACCGATGCTACGAGACAGGCGGTGGCTGCAGTGGTCAAGACATTGGCCACACTCTCTCACGCTTCAATGCTTTTCATCTCAAACTCTACAGAGACGTCAGTGAGAGAGCCTTTTGCGATGTTCCAGATTGCCAGAAACTAGTTAAGCAAGAGGGTTCTTTTTTCTTATGCGACAAGTGCCACCCAAGCAGCAACTCGAACTACGTCATGTGCCATTCATGTTATGGCGGTGGTGCAGGTTGTTCAGAGCGGACTCATCGAATTCTAAAGGTAGAATGTGCGCCCTCTTCGCCCGTTTTGGACGATAATTGATGGCCTTGAATATTCATCCTCTGTTCTTCTCTGGTAGTGTGTCGCAGAAATCAGAACGAGGCTATGGGTTTTGAAGTTACGTAATGCGACTCACATTCTGTGCTTTGGAATATCCTGTCAACATGACACCCGGTCTTTTCCCTTTCCATTGCTGAGAATCCCGCCGCGAAAAAACTAGGACAAACCCACCACACTAACATCCTACTATGCCGAGAACGTCCTACCATTCGCGAAAGCAGAATACGGCTTGATCGAAGATTCAAACGCGCTTAATCTGCACCGGTGTGTGGTTCACCGCAGCGGTGTCGCTGGGAAGTTACGCTCGATAATTCCCTGCCTACACCATACCTTCGCGTCAGCGATAGCCCTAAGAAAGCCACAAGGTGGTATTCACAGCGCCTAGTGTCTGTGTGATCAAAGAAATTATCTCTTTTATAACCACTTGTCTTGGCATGTCTCTCCCGTTGCCGCCGAAACCGCAGCAGCCCGGAATGCAATGATTAGGGCTATGGTAGGTCCGAAAGATAGATATCGTGCGCAGTAGGGAGGCGTTGGTGCGAAGTCCAACGCTAAAACCTCTGATTTCTTTTTGGGCTGGAAGGCTATGAATATTATCCGTGCGCAATGTTCCAGGAATCGAATTGCACGCCTGAAGACCCACTGAGTCGCACGTTATAAAACTGGCACCGTCCCGTATCACCTCTCATGGTTTCCCCACCCACGTAGTCGTTGATGGTACAACAGTGACTACTACTCATCTACTCATAACGTGGAGTGAAAACGTATGTCCAGCCTCGTTGAGTGACCGCAGTTGACAGAAGAATGTACAGCTATCTACCACAAATCTTAGGCCTAGTTTTTGCGTCCACGAGGCTGACCAGTCACGGAGAATGTGACATCTGCGGCAGCTTATGGGAAGTGAACACTGAATCTGTCTATGGGTATTCTCTCCGCTGTTCCATTTGCATAGAACTTCAAGTCTTGGCGCATAAGTAGCTCGCTTGCAGCGTTCCGAACTCGAAATAAATTACGAAGTTTTCGGTTGGCTCGCATCGAACTAAGTTGCGTTAACTATAGACAGGAAAGAGGATAAGGAAACGCGGTAGAGAATATAGGCAAAGTCACGTGATGGGTAGGGGTTCAGGCTAAGGGGTGGGATGGGGCCCAATTCTCAATTGGAGTCATACGGTACTTACCTTAGGTATACATATATTTTATATGGGAATCTAAGTACTCTTGGCAGCCTGTTGAGTTACTCCAAGTTTTGGCATTTCCACGGCTTTTGACTCGAACCGGATCGCGTTGCACTGACTCGAAATATCAACTTAAAATTCGGAACGCTACTCGCTTGTCTCACACACCACCTCTACAGCCGTTCCCTTGAGCCGCTATGGTGAGGCTCAGGTCTCAAAAATTTTATTGGTCAGGCATCAGCTGCGTGATGTTCCGACGACTTAGGATATCGCACCATCTGCGGGGACCTATGCAGGCCATAGCCCCTCCCTTTGCCTCCCCATTCGCTCAGATCAACATCTATGCTGTCAGACGTTGTCCACCCCAGCTTTGCATAAAAGTCTTCTGACATAGCTCTAGTCTGGAGGAGGACACGCTCTTTGTCCAAGTCATATTTCGAGTAGTTGTACTCGATCAGACGCCTCCCAATCCCAGACCTTTGCCGATCGGGCCTCACGTGTATGGCTCCTATCGCTGGAACACAGATCCTTCAGATGCGGTAGTTAGGAGGCAAGAGTCTGGATCTTACCGACATGCGGCTCCCCAGCCGTAAGCTTGTTCCACTTCCTCTTTACCTCCCGCTGGTAATGATTGAGAAAGTCCTGCTGGTCTGAGCCGCTGTCCGGAAGAGGCGAGCCGTCTTCCCACTTCACGAGGCTCCAGCCTACTAGTTCTCCCGTCTGCATGTCTACTGCCTTGATGATATGGCATCTGTTCGTCGGATTCATGAACCTCTTGCCCAGCGATGCCATCAGGGACTCAGTCTGCTTCCGAACGGCTGCGGTCCGTTGATGGCCGAATAGGAAGCGGGTGAGGATGTCCGCCTCCATCGAATCACAGCAGACCGCTACCATGTCGGAAAGGTCTGTTTCCGTTGCTTCGCTGATCGAGATGTTTGCGGTCATTGTAGCTCTCTTGGGTCTAATGGTGTGGTTCTGCACCTGGGAAGGGGAACTAAAGAAACTTGGACAAAGTCACGCGCTATTGTCCCTTTGAATCAACGGGCACCGGGAAGGCTCTGCTGCTGTTCCGACATGCTCGATCCACTTGATCGCCGCTGACCTCTTGAGCGGCTTGGCGACGATTAATATATAAACAACTCCTTCCTAGGGCGAGCGCAGCGCATCCTCAGCGCAGATTTTGGAGTAGTAATGGCCGTAACTCATTTTGGATTGTGGTACAGAAAGCGGGGAATAATGTGCGGGGAAAGCAAAAGAAAATTTCATACATCTACACGCATCTAAACGGGGTCTTCAATCCTTCAGCGTTCGATCTCTCGCAGACGCCGTCATGTTACCCATGAATGGCAAGCCGGGCTCAGCTAGATTTACGGGCAATCTTATGCACGTGCGCTCGCTGAAGCACAGCGTCTCCACAGCTCGATTTTGCAATTGAGTACTATGCGCGGACTACCATCGCCTGCAAATAACCCGAAGGCCGATGCGTCTTTTTTAAATGTCCATTCTGTATCGTCTATCAAACTGTACAATCCGGCATGACGCACTTGGAAGGGAATCTTCTGCACAGACCCTGTCAGAGAGAGGTGCAGACAGTTTATCATGCGGAAGGATGCCGACTCTGAGATTTCGTCAGTGTGAGCGACGGTAACTTGCATAGAGATACTATCGAGTGGGCGAAAAGTGTTTGAATTTTGTTATGGATACTCATGAGAACGGGGAGATTCTCAGAAAATCGCACAACGCACATACCAGTACTATGCCCATGTTATGACACTGTTCAGGAACTGTCGCTCACCGGACAGTTCGGACGATGCAGCGCACTCATGGAGTGATTGTTAGCTCAACGCTAGGATCTTGCCGACCCGCCACAAACACGATTCAGTTCAACGGTCTGCTACGGGTGAATTTGGAAAAACCCCCGTGTGACGGTGCGAGCGTAAAGTACCCCGTCGTTCAACGTCTCCAGGGAATCTGCATCGCCGGGTTCGCTGTCGCTCGCAGCCACTAGGTGGCTCGATAGATGGATAATATCTCTGTCATCTCACGCTCTGGCCGGCAAAGGCATCGGCAAAATAGAAACCCACTTCACTAAAATATCGCGATCGGGTACCGGTACATTCTAGTGGAGTGTATCAAACAAATTGGCAAGGCCCCAATCACGGGTGCCACTAGTCTCGATCAAAGGATGCTCGATCTGTGCCACGATCGTTTCCGCGGATCAACTTTAATCCGGCATCCGAATCCGAACTTCAACAGCGTGCTCAGCGCCGTAGCTTGGAGGATTCAACGAGCTGTGATCTAATGCATTATCCCTACTGATTGAAATAATCAGTGATGACTACCGAATCGCCGCTTCCAGCATCGACCATCGGTCACGCATCAGTATTTCGTAAGTAATCAGAGCCGCACAGTGTGAGAAGACGTGCATTTAAATACATGCTCAAGTATTATTATCCTCATGATTTACAGAATCTTCAAAGCGGCTGAGCCAGATGGCTCGGCGGTAAGAGTCCCAAGCAAGATTAGCTAAACCTGGACCGCAGAGCTGCTCGAAAATGGCGCTGCAGATTTCTGCACCATTATTTATCCCTTAAACGACTGCGATAGATCGAAGTTTTGCCCATCTGTCGTGCAAACGTCTTCGGATAAGTACACGCTAGCATGGTCATCGTTGTGGCCTTTGTGTCCAACCGCGAAAAATCTGATCTACCGCAGTCGTTTAAGGAATGGCTTGCTGCAGATGTCCATTCTAGTGGATCATGTTATCACCTTAGTCTGGATGAAGACTAAAAGGAAATGATATGAGATCGCCATGAGCAGATATGATAGGAAAAGACTATGCTAGGTACCATGCTCAATAGAATAACCTTATTAAGGATCGGTGCTTCTATTGTTCCTTTCGAACCCTCCTACTTGCAGTATCGCGTGAAGTCGTTCAGGATCAACTACCTCGAAACACATCTTTCACCTTTGGCGAATCAATGGAGCGGCAAAGCACACGATTCTCCGCACGAGATACCGTTTATGGAAATCAACACGAGCTCAAGGTCGCCGCAAGGTCGCCGCAAGGTCAGCGGCCCGTATATCTGCATGTAGCTTGCATCATACAGGGATTCATTCACCGACTTTTTCCAAACTTTGGAGATTTCTGTTATTCGGATTGATCTTGCTCCCAGCATGCGCGCAACGGTCCTGATCTAGATCAGTAGATCTTGTGGCGCTTATCCGTACAGATTCATAGATTCACGGACAGGGACGTCAGCGAATATGAGGTTTCTTTCCACCTTCTCTTTCCAGGCCTCTCCATCATTCTACCGATGTCTGGTCGGGATCGGACATGCTTTTGCTGGCGATGGTTGGGACTTAGTCTATTGAGGTTGAGGGGGCCTGAAGTTTGTATAAGAAAGGCTCCTTCGCAGTGCTTCTACTCAAGTCCTCGTTCGAAATCCCATCACTATTTATTTGACAATTCTCTTAATTCATTGCTATTCATCTCATCAATCTACGCACACTCATCATGTTGTTCAAGTCTGTGGTCCTCGCGGCACTCGCTGCCGTCTCGGTCGCCGCTCAGGAGATATCTGCGGCTGATATGGTATCAAACATCAACCATGTTTCAGATTTGAACAGAATTGCGGCTTTCATTACAAATGGCATGGTGTATGTCGACAATCCCGAGGTCAATCGGAATGTGACTGTAGCTATTATCAACACAATCGGCCAACAAGCCGCCATCGACCAGAACAAGATGACTGGGCAGGCGGCCTTTGCAGGTGTTGTCAAACGTCACTCCGGTTCGTTCGCCGGTCGTGCTATGCTGGAGCAGCGCCAAGGCGCCGCCTTCACTGCGGAGGAGCAACAAAATGTGACCGATGCCTATACCACTGTGAGTTGTTCCATCACTATCTGTCTGGCCTATCCTATACTTACATGCCCAGTTCGTCAGCCTTTCCCAAGATTTCATGAACGCTTGCAACGACAAGCATGACGCCGTCGTGGCACACAACGCAGCCCACCGAATGGGAGAAGCTCTCGCCTCAACCCAGGGCTTGCTAGACACGATGACCGACTCCATTATGCAGGCGCTTCCTGACATGGCCGACGCCATGACGACACAGAAAGGCTCCCTTGACCAGGCTTACTCGAGCACCGTTGACCTTTACGTGAACGGTCCGTTGTAGAGAAGCAAAACAAATGCCCTGTGCGTCGTTATTTGCTCCTCTCGAAAGATGATTGGGTCATGTTGCTTGAGAAATCATGTCATTCACGAACGGTTATCGAGCTTGGCCATTTTGTCGAGGGCGAGGAAAATGAGACCACTTGTGAACGTATATCCCCAGCGTCTACGTTCGAGATATCCTGGGCAGATGTGTGTCTGCTGTGCCCACTGGCTCCACCACTCCTTTACAATTTAGTACATAGGACGCCTTCTGCCTCACTCAACTACCTAAATTGATGTCACGCCAGTCAAATACAAATCATATGTCAAAAACTGGTACTCGTGTGCATCGAAGTGTGTTCCCCGTGACTTAGGCTTAAGCCTTAACATCCATTATATCACATGTGACGAGTACGTTTTACTGAGACCGAGGTTATCATACAGGAATATGTACTCCTTGAGCGATCTGGAGCGCAGTATCCTTCCATCAAGTCCAGGTATTTAACTCGATAAGACTGGAGCAAGATGTGTAAACTTACAGTGCTGCCAAGTACCGAGTAAAACCTCTTTCCAAGCGAGCAACCAACTAACCAGAAGGAGCAATTGGACTTTACATCTCCGGGCCAATCTTTACATGCAGTAGGATGCCTATTCCTCATCGAAGAGTGTAAAGCCCCAAAAAGGTGTTGGACCCTCAGCAACAAAATGTTTTGTATCTGGAGGACCCGTAGAAAGTCCGGTTGATAAGGTAATGAAGAAACAAGCATAGCCAAGATCTTGTCCAAAGCTTCGCATCAACGCCCCGCGCCTTTGGCGGCTTAGCATGCTCTCACCCACGGGGCATTGAGGCGTACCCGAGATCGGAGCAGGCTACGCGGTAAGGAGAAATATTATTCCGACAACCTTTTTTCGTGGCGTCCGTAAGGTAGGAATTGTTGGCACGTCAACTTGTGAAGCGACAACAGGACTGCGATACTTCTGTGTTTGAGATAAATATTCTGAACCATGTTCTACGGCTTTCCTCCCCTGGCAGCTTTCTGCTCACGGCTGCCATCCGGTAAAGCGATTGACGTGAAGACGATGGCCCGTTTTTCATAGCAACATAGAGGTTGTTTGACCAACCTCTACAAAAGATAATGCGGGGCAAGAAGTTTATCTATCTTCTTGGGTAATGGTAGATTTATGTTAATTATGGGACTAAGATTTTCCAACAATAATGGCTGACCAGTCCACTGAGCTCTCAAAACATTCGAACAATCTGATTTTCGAATGACGAAGTCGTTTATTCCAAGGCTACCAGACTCCTGGTATGAACATCCTCATAGAACGAGCCAGAAAGTCAACCAGGGATCAGAGAAAAGTTATTGTGGGAGCGGCGGAAATCTACAGCCACGGTTCGAGAACTCCTACCGCAAAGTTAGTTTTGGATTTGTCCCTCAGCTGTGAAAATGTTGTGACATTTTGTTGAATGGTCCTGCCTGGCAACAGGGTATAATAATAAATCGGGGTGCCTTCATTCTCTATTGCTAAGAGTACTCATCTTGGTTAGTTGGAATTTCCCACCAAGATACACCTACACGTGCAACTGTACCTACGAATTCTCGAGTCTCTCCTGGTATCCCTTGCACCGTGCTGCAGGAAATCTCAACGGCCTCTGCTCGTGTTCAGTCCTCGAATTGAGACATGAAACACGCGTTTACCACGTTCAGAAAGGCCGAGCAGCCACAGTCACCCGTAACGGTCCCCAAGAATCCTTTAACGACCTGCTTAGTATGCTGTGATGATTTCCTGGTCAAGAATCTCCTTCTTCTCCCCTGCGGTCACGCCTGGTGTCGAGCTTGCCTTACCCACCTTTTCAGCAATGCTCTCGACGAGTGCGACTTTCCCGCTAAATGCTGCTCGCCCATCGATGTCTCTTCAGCCACCAAAGTCGTCCAACCAGGCGTGCTTAAAGCATACAAACAAAAAGCCGCGGAGTTCGAGACACCACCAACCCAGTGAACCTACTGCTCCAACCTGCGATGTGCTGCCTTCCTCCTCAAGCCCTCCAAACTTCTCCTGTGGAAAAAGACAAAGTCAAAATGCCCCAACTGCCGCGTATCAACCTGCCACCTCTGTCAACAACCTGCAACCTACCACAGCCGCCTCGCCCGCTGCCCACAAGCCACCATCCACCTGGACCGAAGAAAAACTCAAGAAGAAGTCAATGAAGAGAAGCTACACGAACTCGCCCGAGACCGCGACTGGGCCGCCCGCCCGAACTGCAAAAGCATCGTCGAAAAGATCCAGGGGTGCACGCACATCCTGTATGCCGAAATCCTTCTACATCTTTTCGCACCATCGTTCGCTGATGAACAGGTCCAGGTGCCGCTGCAGACAGGAATTCTGCTACCGATGCAGTCGCCGCGTGTCCGCTGAGTCACATCCGGACACTTGCCAGTGTGTAAGCAATTAGCTCTAGTTCGGAAAATTTTGCTACTCGCGCCAGCCCGGGCCGTCGTTAAATATTCATGAAGCTAAAATAACGAGTATTGGCAACCCATAAGCGTATTGCAGAATACATCATTTCAACACAGCTGCAGGCTTTGGGACGCAAACAAGATATTCGAGGCTAAGGGCGGTTGAACTAATATATTCTGCAATGCGTTTATCCGTGTTGATCTTCGACTCTTTTGGCTTGACGGATTGTTTTAAACAAAGGCGAATCATGTTTTCGGTCGAAGTTTTTTGGTTGTGCCTAGGATTCTTCGACGAAAGAAAAGAGGTTGCTTGCGTATAGCCCGCTTTACACAAATTTATTATCATCCAGGACGAAAATCTGCATTCTTGCCCCTTGCAAACTTGGCGTTCTCCTCACATATTGGAAATCTTTATCATTTGCGGGTTTGGGAAAGATCGCATCGTAGCGTGCTTTCTATTTCGTCATCCCTTGCCGTTCACTCAGCCGATATGCTTAACTTCCAGTATCCTTTTTATCTTTCCCTAAAAGACTCCTCTATCTATTCCTGGGGGTTGATGTTGCGGATCAACTACATAGCACTTTTTCGGGTGGAATTAGATTCACTGGGCACAGAAGACGGGACGATTCTTTCTCGGCGTTTCACCCGGGTTGGAAAATGCACCGGACTCCCCTTCAAGAGTGCACATTCTCGAGTTGTACAATTAATGCTTTGAAGAAAAGACAAGACACTCTTTCTATAATGCCATCTATCCTATGTGTCTCGGTTCTTCCATGCCCGCCCCGTCAACACTCAACACAAAAACAAATCGTTCTTCCTTCCCAAAGTCCTTGTCAAGCACTCTCCTTCCCAAACCCCCACTGCTTCATCCACAGCTCCATCCACTCCGCCTTCACCGGGCCCGTCTCTTTCAACCTGGGGCTCTTCTGCAAGCTCTTCTCCAGACCCAGGATCACCTGCTTCTTCCCCTCGGTCCTTTCCGTGAGCAGATTTTCATAAAATTCCAGTAAGGCAATCCCCGGGTTCTGAGAAAGTTGGGCAGGGTCGTTGGCAGATTCGCGGAGCGCACGGACCCACGATTCTCGGGACACGACTTCGATTTTTTTCGATGGGAGGTTTGAGAGGATTGGAGGGATGAGGGTGGCCCAGGATGAGCGGTGCGGATTCTGCACGTGGTACACGGCCAACCCGCCCTCGCCTTCGTCGCTCGCGCCAACTGAGGAAGAAGCTGGTGACGACCCTGAAGACGGAGACGCAGAGCCGGCGAAGGACTCTTGGGACGTGATTCCCGCCATCTCCAGCAGTACCGGCGCCACCGTATCCACGGGCACCCAGTCCACCTCATCCATGAGGCCAAGCGAGTCGGGGACTTTACCGAGGTAGGCAGACGTCGATACCAGGGTAGGGAGCCACTCAGCCTTGTTCCACATGCCTGTTTCGTGGTCCGTGGGGCCGGCGATCTGTCCGACTCGACAGATACTGACAGGTACCTGGCGCTCTCGTGACGCAACTTCGAGTATCGCCTCGGCGGCAAGCTTCGAGGAACCATAGCCCATGGCGGCGAAGTGGAAGTCCTGGATTGGTTCTTCGAGGACAGGGAGTTGGGAAGTAGGGGTGTTTTCGGCGGCGGAAACAGAGGAAACGAAAGTGATGTGAGCGCGGTGGGTAGACTGGATTGAGAAATCGATGAGGTTGCGGACACCGAGGATGTGGGGAGAGAAGCTCGAGAGGGAGATGTTGAAGTTCACGGGCCATTGATTGTCTGTTGAGTAGTTAGCGGGATGAAATGGGACAATTCCGAGCAAGGGCGGGGGACGCACGTATTATATGTGTGGCATTGCATAGGAGCTCTTTGTATTCTTGGTCTTTTAGTGCAAATTTACCATCAGAGAAGTCGGCGCAGAGAAATTGGACCTGTGTCTCGGGCCATTCGCAAGAAAGGCCACGACTGGAACTGGCCTGCTCTTGTCGCCCGCGACCGTCATTTGAGCGGTTGAGACAGTATATCTTCCGGACATGCCGTGCGTGTAGTAGGCAGTCAAGGAGATACGCTCCAAGTGACCCCGTGCTTCCCGTGAGGATTACATTGATCTCTGGAGGTGCATCCACTGGCATCTGTGAGTGTCGTTGCAGCAGGTTGACTGTATATTCCCGCACAAGACTCTGCAGGGCTTTCACATTCGCATCGGAGTCTGCTTCTGAATGGTTATTGTTCGCAACATTCCAGATGGCTGTTGTCAGCTGCTCCGTGGTAGGATTCTGATAGATCATGCTGGTAGAGACTTTGGATTCACGGCCGAGGGCTGCGAGACTGGCATCCAAACACCTCGCAACCTGAAGAATGAGCAAAGAATCCAAACCTGCTGCAAAAAGATCGTCTTGCGAATGGACTGAATGCCCAATCAAAGTTTCAATATAGGAAGACAATTGGGAGGAGATGCTCTGGCGACTGGTGAGGTTAATCTTTCGAACGCTTGTAGATGGTGCATCGTAAAGCGAAGCATAAAGTTCATTTAATTCCGTGTCATACGCCCTGATAGTACGGGAGCGCATGACTGTGCCTTTGGGTGCTCGGACAAACGGTTTACCAGGGTGGGTGAACAACACAAATCCAGGCTGGATTCGCGCGTATGTTGGAGCTTCGATATTGGCTTGTTCGATGATCGGTCGAATGCTATTGGTCACACTCTTCAGCTCGCTCGTATCTGTGGTCGGGTTGAAAAGCTCGATAAGGGCACAGGTTTGGAAGCGGTTCTGACCTGCAATCAAAGCGCTCTTAACTGCATGGTGGCCGTTGAGTCGGGCTTCCATATTGACAGGATTGAACTTTTCGCCGTTGGAAAGGACTAGAACATCGTCAACACGACCATGGCAGGCATACCTTCTCTGCTTTAAAGGGTGGAGCGCAAAAAGATCTTTGGTAGAGACTACTTCTTGGTCTGGAAAGGTAAAGTGGAGAGCCGTAGCTTTGAATTGTCCTGGCGTACGTCGCGAAATAAGTTCGAATAAGTCATCGCCAGCTGGTTCAAGGTCGAAGCCCGCTTGCTCATGAATATGGAAGTAATTCCAGAGGTCAGGCTCTGACACAAATGTCGGGTAAAACAAGGCCTCGGTCGAACCGAGGATGTTGTCGACTCGGCAGATTTTCGAAAGCTTGGCACCTGCCTCAAAGGCAAGAGAGCCCCCAGCATAAGCGATAAAGCGAAGATCTTTGAGCTTTTGGAGAGACTCCGGAGACTTCGACATCTCTTCAACAACAGAAGGCGGCACAAAAGCCCCTTGTAAGTCCTGCCTACCGTCCAGAATGGCGTTAATAAGATCGACACTAATAGGCGAGGACGCTGGTCCGAAAACAACACTAAGGTCGTAAAACAAAGCACCAAGGAATTGCAAGATTATACCAGCAGCCTATTGTATAGTTCAGCATTATTTCATTCAGTAGATCGGATTCCCTTACGTGGAAAAAGGGAAAGCCAGAAAGGATAGTCCCTGAGTGTAAGGCCCAGTCCACTACATGCAAATCTTTACCCTCCTCTTGGGAGAGTAGATGATGCGCATCGAAGACGGCCACGCTGCCGTTGCGCCAAGTGATCGGTTTTGGGTGGCCTGTGGAGCCCGAAGTGTGCAGCATCAACAAAGGATCCCACTCGGCGTCCTCGAAGGTTTTCTCATAAGGGTACGCCTGCGGAGTAGGACCGCTGAGGATTTCTTCCAAGCTTGGTATCGACACGGTACGCATTGCACGCTTTCTTAATATTTCGTCGACAATGGGAGGCTGTGAGCTGGACGTAGCCCATATTTGGCAGCCAGCGGCATCAATGACACTCAGATGGCCCTCAAGGGCGTTTCGAGGCGAGTTGAACAGCATCTAGTTAAGTGAGCTTTTGTCTATATTCATTTGCGTCTGGACCTACCACATAGCCGGTTTTCGCCGCAGCAACGACGAGAAGTAGATACGTGATATCGGCAGGACCCATATACCCAATTGGCTCAAAACTTTCCGCTTTTCCCAGCTCCCGTTCGAGCAGCCATGCCATCTTGTTGATTGCATTTGCAAAATCCTTATTCGTAACATCTTTGAAGGCCTTCGATAGGTCGCTCGATAGGGCGTATGAATAAACAGTACTGTTTGGATCTATTTCGCTTCGCTGGTCAATGAGAGAGGGCAATAGCCTCTTTCCATAGCTTCCATTAGGGGGCGACATTGTTGTAAAGTTTTCGAATGGCTTCCTATATCCAGCGGTGGAGCAGGCCGGTTTTTATAAGGTCTGGAATTCTCATGGTATCATAATCTGCGCAGTGGATGTCCCACTCGGTCCGGGGAAAGGCAATTCTGGGGATGACCGGTAGTCATTGCGGGATTGTTTTGAGTTGTGACGACGCTGTACCGTTATCACCCTGCAAGCAAGGAACGGTTCAAGTCAGATGATGAGTTTAAAAGGTGCGATAAGTAATCGAAATCGGAAAACCCTGCCATGAAAATTTTTTGTTAACATCTCACATCCTTTTACTGGAACGTTGCCGGCCGAAATCCGAGTCAGTAGATACGCTTCCTCGGTCCCACCGTTGTCAAAGGGTGTCAACGCAGGGCCTGTTAGGTGAAGAAACTCCAATCCATGGCCAACGCGTGTGATTCACAGATTGGAAGACAAGATTAGCATTAGCCGTCAAGCAAACCTGGCAGAACGTTTGAACACTATCACGAGCAAATAGCTTTCGTTGTTTGACCCAGAGCTGACGCCATCGCTGTCGCACTTCGGTCAACCTCGAGTAATCGCAGAGGTGCAAATCATCTTTGCGTAATGCCTATCATGCGAGAAGGAAGTTTAACCCAGGATTACTTATCGGAGGATGACGGATTCAAGACTACCAATCCTACCTATGAAGCAAGTTGGTAGGGATAGAATTTTCACGCCTCGGCAACGACAAATTCCGGCGGATGGCATGGGGATTTGGGGGAAGGTGGCGCGAGGAACGACATTTTTCTAATCCGCGTCAAGCACGCTACGATGTCAATCTATATCATAATGCAACTATCTGAGACCAAGAGGAAGATTGAAAAGCTTGTTAATCAACTAGGAGGTATCCGCCTCGAAATCTATTCCTGATCGGATTCTTTAACCGTGGACAATCGTGGATCTCATACGTGCGGAATGTCAGAGAGCCACCAAAAGTGAAGATAAAAATTCTACGAGATATGAAGATGCCATAGACTTCGCGCATGTAATCTGCACTTGGCACCAAGTCTTCCACAAATGTCATTCACGTTTAAAGCCAGTCGAAGCCCATAGATTTATCATTCACTCAATGTCATCCATCTGAACACCAGTTCAACGCCTTCTTCTCCACGAGAACACTGCCGAGATCCGAAAATAGCCCTAGCAAAACAAGCTGCATATGCTCTGTCAGATATTGTAGACATAAGCCATCGAGTAGAAGAATCAATACATACCAACAGCCTCTTGCTTAATACACGGACTACACCTGCCCAAATGAACTGACACATTATCGATGAGGGTCTGCTGATCGCCCTTCTGTCCCATGAACTTCCCAGCATTTTCGCTTGCTCGAAGTCGTCATCGTTGAGTTTTGACGTATGTGCCCTGACTTTCCCGATGTAATTGATGGGGCTCGATGTCTCCTGAGCATCGCCGATGGTCTAATGGCATTAATTTGGACAGACGTAATTGGGGTCGGCTCCGTGATTTTTGATAACACTACCTCATCTATCTCGCTGATATAGGGGTAGCACATTGCTCGGAGGTCTGTCTGGAGGCAGCTGTCGGTAATTTGGCCCCGACATGTTAGTGCGCGGCGCCTAGGTAATTGAACGTTCTGGTTTCGAGCACTGGAGGTTGCCGTCATCAGCGAGCACTTCCAGCTCCCCAAGCGAAAGATTAAAGTAATTGGTGTCAGCCGATGCGGCCACACCGGGGGCCATCGTTGAAGATGAGAATGCAGCGTGTTCAATGTCCTGGAAGTAATACGTCGGATTCCGGTATAAATTGAGCTTGCCTACTAACCAGAGCGGGTAGTCAGCGTGCGGCAAAATCTTGGTTACATCGAAAGTATGCCACTGGTAAGTCTTAGCATCTTGCGAGCCCATTATATGGAAGTAGAGTCTCTATGCAGGACAGTTGCCGCGCTTGATGGATTCGAAAAGCACACGCGTGCGGGAGCAAGGATTCTCTTCAAAGTGTTACGTGGCCGCTTCCGCGAGCATGTCGACGACTCTAGCATTAGGCTTAAAATGAAATTTGACATGTTTGTGAAGTTCTGTCCGTCTACCCGATTTGGTAAGCACAGCTTTTGTCATCATTGGTGGCACAGAGAGGAGATCATAGGCCATGTCCGCCGGAAAGTTGCAATAAGCAATTTATACCTTCTTGATTGTAATAGAATATAGTACGCCAGGCACTGAGCGGGCGAGCGTCCGCTCTCTTGTTCAATTATTGTAAATGTTAAAGTTCAGGGTCGATTGTGATCGCGAACTTTTGTCTTGGGATGCGGCCTGTGCGAACCATTTCGGTTGACAGTATCTCGAACCAGAAAGACGGGCAAGTCATTGAAGACAAGGTCTTGATTGGCTTCAGCCATGGACAACTTCAAGGCCCAACCTCAGATATATCTCGTACAGTATCCGCAGAGCCTTTCTTTCCCTACGACAGCTGATGGCCGCGCTAGTGCCGGTGTTCTCTTACCAACGCCAGTAAGTAAATCCGCACTGGTCAAGTCAGGAGTATCATGAGGCACCTCAAATTCTCCCCACGCGCCAGCAGCCTTTACGTGTACGGTAAGTTCTCGGATCCATTTGCGGGACATGCGACCAAGAGTCTCGATCAGTCGAGTATCGCCGAGGACTGCCGGGCGGCCACCACTGTATCCTAACTTGACCTGTTGAGACGTAGCTGGATCAATGACTAGCTGACTCTCGGCTAGGGATAACATTGGGCCAGTATGGCCATCGGCACTTTCATGGACATGAGGTAGAGCTATAATTAGAGGAAGTGATTGGCACTGGCAAGAATATCCATAGCGAGCTTAATGGATGGAAAAGTGGCTTAACACGAAAACTTCACCTACTTGGGGGCGACATTACCTTCACGTCCCCGAAGACGTTAGTGCGTAGGGAGTAAGCAGCTCTCAAGTCTATACCTTCGTTCTGATCCTTCTTGGCTGCTTTGATGGTTGTTCTATTTATATACCACAGACATTGCGTACCATTGGCTAGGTATACTCCTTCATATATTTGAAGTCATAGATGCACCGATTCTTCGTTAATGATCGTGCGTATCAAGTCTTCAGATGAGATGCCTTTGGTCTTCAAAGGTACTCTGAACTATCCGGTGTCCTGTGTGGATGAGGTAGTCCCAATGCATGCGCTGAGGAAAATCACTTTGCGACGACTGTTTCTAAATTTTCATAGCATCCATGAGTTTTGAGATGTCAAAAGGTCGCTCTGAAAGCACCAAGAAGATGCACCGTGACAATTCGATGCACCGTCCAGATCATAGAAGAGTCAACGGTACAGGATTTTCGTGCCAAGCCTTCCGCGCCCCCACGCCGCCGGGAAACAAGAACCCCCCACAGGGCCTCCTTGAGACCTGACGGCGTCTTCTAGATTGCAACAACCCTAAGATTAAACACCGACTTGAAAAGCCCAATATCATCACCGAGATGAACCACCAATCCCCTATTTAGCTCATAGCTTTATGCTAAAAGCTCGTCAATCTCCATCTAGGTCTTAACATGCCTTGTGTAACGGTAGATCCCGGAATGTGCCGAAAGCCAGGCCGCTTCAAGGCCCGTACCCAGATGTCTTCGATAGTATCTCGGGGACCATTGGGTTACATGAGGCAGATCGACAATCTACAAAAGTGGTCGAAGCTCTTTGTGACTGTCGTACTCTTTTCCTCCAGACTTTGTTCCTACTTTTTCTATACCGGGTTAGAGTACAGCATTCCCCCGTTCACGTAGTCAGAACACTCAAGCGCTTCTAAAGCCGTTCTTGTTCAGCGCTCATTCCAAAATGTATTGCACACCCATATTTTGCGCCTTCTTCCACATCCTTCTCTTCTCCCTCGCATTTTCAAATCCGCTCATTTACCGCGACTTAACGAGCCTCTCCCGCAAGGAAGGCTCATCTTGCAACACCGCCCTATTGCTTGGCAAGGAATTATGCAGTCTGAATGGCAGAGACGTCGTATGTCCTTCAATTTCTAATCACCACTTCCTTCATTCAGCTATGCTGCTGGGAAGTTGACGCGTCAATGTGTTATAGGTTCAATGCACTCCCACAGGTCTATCAACAGGGATATGGAAGAAGGCTCAAAGCTGCGATTCGTCGGAGAACTGCGAGGCTACGGAGTTGGAGGCGCCTACCACGAGCATACTGGTGAGCGCTTCGTGCGTGCCGAAGGCGGGGTAAAATGGAGTTATAAGGTGGGAGGGCTGGCGGTTGGACGATCGATCGCATTGTATACCTACGAGATTATATTGAATGTTTTTTGAGTCAACAAATAGCGGTATATAGGCGGTTGTACAGGGAGCCTCCATAAAGCAATATCTCGACTTCATGCTTAGGGTCACACGAGTCCTCTTTGAGGAAATTCAGTTGTCTCAGTGTTTAGATTTTAGTGAGAGTTGGTCCCAGAGGTAGTCAAAGAACTTGAAGTTCCCAGGACGGGATTCTGCCAACATGGTCGTCCTGGGCAATCCGAACGCTTATTGCCCTAGCATTTTGCTCCTCCTGTTCGTTCTCGACGTCCCCTTCATCGTCATCAGGCTCGTATCCGGAACTGTCGTCAGCGTCAGGCTCGTATGCGGTACCGTAGCCGGTGACAGCGCAGTAATGATGTGACGGATAGCCATCCAGCTTCAAGCCACATCCGAAGCAGAAAAATCGGCCGCATCGACACCTTCATATCTTGTGAGTTTCTAGCAGGCATATAATGTGAAAGGGGCGTCCTACTTGATGTTATCGCACCCCATATATCGCTCGACCAACCTCCCGCACCACGGGCACCTCTTCCACTGGTTCCTCCTCGCAAGCCTCCGCAAGTTCTTGTCCAAGTCCTCCCTCAAGTAGGGACAGTGAGTGTGACAATGTGCCTCTTTTGACTGGCGACAGACAGCGCAGGTCTGGGTCGAGCAGGATCTGCATGTTCTGTACTTTGCATCTATTATCCCAAAACGACGAAAAAGAGGCTTCGGTGGCAGGAAATCTGCACACTGAGTGTTCGCACAATATAATCTCTCGGCCGGCGGGGTGATGTTCTCGATTAATTTCCCGGCGTATCGCAGCCTCACCAGGGCGACTAAGCGACTCTGGACCTTAACTAGCGGGATCGTACCACAACAGCGGGCAGGGAATAAGTCGGGATCTCCTGCGGCGTATGTGAAAAGTTGATTCAGACACATCTCGCACCATGAATGGCCACACTTCAACATCACTACTTCGGACAAGGGGAAGCTTTGGGCACATGCAGTGCAATCGTGCTCTGTGGCTTCGGCGGTTTGGTCTGTCTCGGCTGGCGTCTTCGATTTCCAAGGAAAGGTCACCTGAGAGGTCACCTGAGAGGTCTTGCGGAGCAGTCTCGATATCCTGCCACGGATAGACAGAACCATCCCTTTGGTGCGCACCTTGTTCTTGCGCGAACTCAATCCCTGCGCGGTAATTCGGTGCATCACGAAATATGAGGTATTCAAGGTCAGAAAGGCAAGAGAGGGAGAGAGAGAAGTAGGGAGAGCGAGAAAGCGCGGAAACATGAACAAAATTCAAATTTAGAAACCGTAAGGACTATTTTGCAGATTCATAAGCTTTCGGACGGCTATAGGACAAATTTTCAGGTAGGTTACGGTGCTATCTTCGTCAAGCTTCCAGAACCATGGTTCGAGGACACGTGAGAGTCGGAGTCTGTCTGAAGGCCATGAGTAGCCGAATTTCGCGTGCTTTTAACATTGCAGTCATTTCGCGCTTATCAGTGTGACAATAGCTTAGATCCGGCTAAGGAGCTGAAGATTTGCGTATAATGGCTACAAAGACATCATAAAGCCAGGAAACCCAAACATTTGGGAATGCCGCAGCGACGCGGACTCCAGCAGTGACCGGAAGACGCCAGAAAATCTCTGTGAACCTCCGGACTGGCATGAACCAGGATAACTAAACGCCGGGTACCATGGTGCGGAATGGAGCATGCGCGGCTTGCGTGCCCGGAAGTCCAAATATTGACTCTATTAAGTATTGGCCGTCGTCGCAGGTTCACTTACATTTCGCCTGCGTCCTTTCCTGTCCTGGTTTCCGATGTGGTTAAGACATGGAAATGTATATTCTCAAAAAGTCACTAAGCGTGGGGTGCGATTGTTAAATTTCTGATACTTATTAGAACGGCTTCGCAGGCTAAAAAGTTAGATCTCCGGTCTCGGAGGTGGACTATCCAAGCTCTAGAAAATTGGCAATAAATGAGGGCGAAATTTAATTTATCAATGAAGAGCGGAGATCGGGCGAATGTAAGAGTGTAAGGAGAGAATAGTCATGCACTAAGCCTGCCATCTAGAGCGGCTTTTGCTTGCATGTTGTGAAACACAACTTTTAAGTATCCCTTCCATATGTCCTCCAGGGGCCGCCGTTGCTGTTAGGAGACAAAGCTGGACATGTTGAAGACTCACAGGTCCAATCCTTCTATGTGGTCGAGTGAGGACATAGTATCCCTGATCATAGTATTGGCTGCGGTCAATTGGTTATAGCCGGTCCGACATTACCCAAGAAAACGACGAGCACCGCACAATAACTGGGGAGTCTCTTAGCAAGCTTCAACAGTCGGCGTTAGGAATGGTAGAGTAACGTACGCTGCAGCGGCGCCAAAGATCTCGTGTCGTCGAGCTCTAGTGAAAAGCGAGAGCATAGCAGAAAAGGCAAGAGTAAATACCAGCAGGACTCCGATGGAGATAGCATAAGATTTGTTCGTTGCAACGTCATTCACGAGGTGGTAGAGTACATATATCGGAACTACGAGCAGAGCCAGAATCATGACCACAATGATGCACACGACTAGGCGCTCGATCCGCTCGCGAGTGTAGTATATGGCATTTGGATCAGACGATTTTTGTTTCGTTTCCTGGTTGAATTAGCCATGAGAACATCTTCAATGATATGATATCATCAATAACCAACCTTCGAGCAGAATAAATACTGCTCCCGGAATGTCTTAGCAAATAATCCCTGTCATGCGAGAATGCGGATTTCTCACCTCTACAAACGGACAGTGGAGCCACTTCAGAATGCGCTCAATGCCAGAATCAAGCCAAGCATGCTCTCTGCCGGGCCTCAATGTCACCATGTCATCCTTCCAGTAGACCCAAGCTCTTTCTTCTGGGACAACTGGCTTTCGGTGAGAGACAAAGTTGCAAACGCTTGCGTAGTCGGATGGTGCAGGCCGGCTTAAACCCATCATCTGCTTCGCCGTGCATAGAAGCTGAGCTATGTTGCATATTAGCCTTGAAACTCCCCAGGTATCTGAAGCTACCGTATTCGTGGTATTTAGTCTCCAGTTTCCGTAGTATTTCTCTCTTAGGATCGCATTCTCGCGTTATTAGCCGCGGAGACTCTGACTTAAGATCGATCTCATCCATCTGCTTCATTTCTTCTTCCAGAAGTCGCATTTCGTCCTGCTTCTCGAGGAGCAGCCGGGATTGGACATATCCAAACCGGCGAAAGATCGAAAAGCCTTCATCGCTATCAAGGAAGGCGGCTAGACGGGGATAGCCTTTCGGGCATGACTCCACTGGGAAATTCTGCAATCAGCGAAGATTCTAGGCTGCGTTATTTGGACGTACAGTTCAAGATAGAAGGTTCTGGTCTCTTTCCGCCGTTGTTAGACCTCGTTCCAGCTCTAATTTTGGGGAATCCCCAGCCTGTCCAATTGGGCCAAAATTTCCGCCACACATGAGGTCGACCTGGATCTAAACAGGCTTAGCATTGACGAGAGAGGCTTGCACGCATCATACCATGAGTAGAGTCCCACAATCGGCGGACACTGCTCGCACTCTGGAAAAAAGATGACGTTGCTGTCGGCGTCGGTGATGTGGGTGAGTTCTCGGGCAACTTTTCGGAGCCGCGGTCCGCTCGGGAGGAGTCGGGCCCTTTGGCGACTCCTTCCTCCATCTCATGACATTCACGTGTTAATGAAGACATA
Source organism: Pyrenula aspistea (assembly GCA_021030945.1). Lineage (NCBI taxonomy): Eukaryota > Fungi > Ascomycota > Eurotiomycetes > Pyrenulales > Pyrenulaceae > Pyrenula > Pyrenula aspistea. The sequence continues at coordinate 102,264 of JAGFML010000017.1, forward strand.
ATTCTCCTGTAATGATTTTATTGAACTAACGGAATGTAAAATCCTACAAATTTCAAACAGCCAGAGCGTGTGAATGACGGCCAACTTATACAAATACCGAAATTCCAGCCTTGCATTTACAGAGATTGTGTGCGAGCCGAGACTCCTAACAACATGTTTGTTTTTCAATCCATCTGGAACATTTGCCGGCTGACTCGCTGTTACATCCTACCTATAGCTTAAAGACCCTTGGTCCATCCACTTGCCGCCCTCGTACAAGTTTCCGTTATTGTCTTTGACCTGATAAACCCAGTTTCCCTTTTCGTCTTTATTTTTTTCTGCCACAATCATTGGCTTACGCTCCAGCTCTGGCAATCCTGCCTTGTCGATTGACTTGCAGATTGTCAACCAGACATTCACATTTTTTTTGAACTTGCTAGGTTCCTAGATCCAATAAGTGTGCAGTTCACATTCCCTTTAATCGCTCACTTCATCTGGCTTTGAACCGAGGTAGGAAGCACGTTGCTTCCACTCTTCCGGAGTCTAAGATGGTTCAGCGTGCACTGCACCAATTAGCAATAATGATCGACTTACTTTTCCTCCTTGTTGTGCCATTAGGACGAAAAGGGCGGTGATCGGTGTCGCCAAATCTAACGAACGGCGGGCCGAAACAGGCTTGATTCTTGATTCAATTGGATTAGGTTGAAGTCTGCCTCGTGTTAGCCATATTGAAATGGCGGGTCGATATACTTTTAAAAGCCATGGGCGTCCATCAGGCGATTCGAACATTGCTTTTGCCGGGCTTGATAAACGTGCAGTTTCTCCGCAACAAGGCTCAACACGAGCCAATGCTGGGCCTGTGTAACCACACCAAGATCCAAACCGCCGACCAAAGTAGCAATAGCCTGTTTGCCTTTATGCCTGGTATTGATCCAAGCCAATGCGAGGGACAAGCGTGTGATTATTTGCCTTGATGCCTTTTTGCATGCAAGTCGGTAATCCTATTCCATTGGGTACGACAAAAACTGCCAATGACATTCGATGTCTTTTGTTCCTCAGTCTCGCGGTAAGGCAAAAACTCGGCTGCGACCCCCAGAAATCCTTCGACATACCTTTCAATCAGCCTCTGTGGCAGTGTTAGCATTGAGTCATACAGGCTCTCCTTCATGAGATAAGAAGTACACAGTATAACAGGATGGGTTCTGTCAAACAACCCTCGCAGGCGTACCTGCATGCTCGCATGCTGGCTGTTGCCGCAATTTTGGACGGAGTTTCTGATTTGAACCAAGGCTCATTTTCGAAGCGGCGGAAATACTGCTCGCTAAGGACATGCCAATGGCAATGCCAACGACTCAGCTTACTGCCGACAATGAGCAGGCGAGGCTGAGAGTTCGTTGGGATGATGAGATGGAAGCAGTCAACAAATACGTTTATCACAAGCGCGTCGTTGCTCTGCTCCTGTTCTGGGAGAATAAGGAGGGTTGGACTGATATGATGGAGACAGAAGCTGAAGTCTGTTAAGACAAACATTCGCTCAGAGCCGATGCTGATAGACGCTATTAGGTCAATGAACTCGCAAGAATTCTCCGAAACGTATACAAATTTGAAATTCAGACACGAAAGTTTTATGAAAGCGAGGCCAGCATGCAGTCGCAGATGAACAAGTACCTATCAGACTTTGTTCACGAGTTTAACAGACAAGAAGATACCTTGCTCATCATTTATTATGCCGGCCACGGGTTTGCGTCGCCTGGAGGGCGCGGCCAGCGTGAGTTGAAGCTCTCAAGGTAAGCACTTGGCTAGCGAGGTGCCGGCGATCGTTAATATTTAATCCTAGGAACTATGGACCTGATGCTGAAGATGATGAAGACCGCTACAGTATTAACTGGGACCATTCGGAATATGTTCTTCGAGATACGGACGCAGACATCTTACTGATCCTTGATTGTTGCGACTCAGGAACCTTGTTCCGTCGAGGAAGATCCCGAAACCGAAGATTTGAATTTCTTGCTGCATGTCCGGAAGGGAAAACAACTTGCTATCCTGGCCCCAGATCGTTTACTGCGGCTTTGATATGGGCTTTGGAACAACTATCTACGGAAAACCCTTTCAGTACTTGCAAACTGAGGCTAAAGATACTTGAAGCACCTGTTTTCTCGAAACTGGATCAAACGCCTGTCCTCGGACCCCGTCATCAACCATCAAATCGCCTAACTTCAGACGAGCACATCGAAATTGAAATCCTAGGTCAAAGCAATGGACGTCGCGCGGATAATTTGGGAATATCTCGGGAGGACAAACAGTTGCAGGGAGACCATGTTGATTTTCGATTTCATTTTAACGGGCCATTCAGCGACGGTGAACTTAAGCGAGCCGCCAAGAAGATGAAAGCCGTCATTAGGAGCGAGACGTTATCCTTACGTCGCATTGGGTTTATTCGCAAAGGCAATCAGGTCAATCAGGTCCAGGAAGTCTTGACAAAATGGAAAGTTTACAAGAGAGAACCCTCCCCTGCACCTGCAGCCGACGAAAGTCCGCTAACACCGCTTGCCCCTAACATGGCCACTGAGGTGCCAAATGCCAACACATTTAGCGGCCGTCTACCATATCTCAACATTCCAAAACCCGTGACCCCGGCAGTATCCCAGAGTACTGTCGTCAGTTCGGATGACTACGAAAGGTCCCCTTTATTGGGGAATGAGCACACAGGAGGAAATCGTGAAGAGTCTGAGCATGCTTCAAACATTCGGTATCACTTTGAAGCGCTTCTCAGATGTATTTGGGCGAGACTTTTCGGCTGTTTTCACAGAAAAGTAGAAGTCCGGTAAGAACCACAACAATTCGCCATATTCTTTGTCACTAATCACAGTGAGATGAAGACCGATCCAAAGGAGGAAGACCAGCTCATCTTCTTAATGGCCGCATTCTTTGAGCTTACTTCTCGGGGACCAATCCATGAACGCCACTGTGGCGAATACGCTCATGTCCTCCACATGATCTACCTGGTATGTACTATTTGCATTCGATTTCCTTTCCCTGCTCCCTCTTACCTCGAATAAGTCCTAACATGATGGTCCATTCACCAGGATTCCGTGTACAATCCTCTCATACGTCGACGCGGAAGACACCAATCTGACGCTCTCTAAGCGCTACTCGAATTAGCCATCAGCACCAAGTCGCATCTCGCACAACAATGTTAGCATGAGCAGCAATCAATCACCTCCCAACCCCAGGCGCCAAGTCGGTCGGGCGAGCTTCCTCTTCTCCCGGTCTAAGAGGGCCTTGCGGCCGAAGTCCGAACTAAACATATGAGATTACAAATGCGAGGCGAAGCTGAAGACTGGCACGCTGCAGAGATAGGGACACTTTGCTCGAACACGTGGTTCATCTACGAGTACAAATTTTATTTTTCCGGCTGCTACCTCACGGTGGCTGACACCCTAGCCTATTTAGCTGCAAGAGCGGCTAGTCTAAGAGGTGCTCCTTGCCTGAGGAAGGGCAGAGTTGTAGATGCTAAGTCACAAAAAGGACGGATAGACGGAGGGAAAGGCAGAAAGACAAGATAGAGGATACGGTAAGAGATAGAGTAGCGGGCAAGGACGAGGGCATGGAAGAGGCAAAGGAGAAGGACAAGAGGCCGGACAGGGCAGAGGATAAGCTAGAGGGCAGGACAGGATGGAGATGCCACGATAACCGACCGCTAGGGTTCGAGAAGGAGCTTTAACAAATTTACTCTTGGAGATCTCTAATTGAACCCAGTTAGCAATCAAAGAGCTCCGACAAATTGATCTTCAAATTGATCTACTCAGCAAAGCTCTCCTTCTCCAGCACCTGACTCATAATTTTCTCCCCACTAATAACCCCCGTCGTACATACAACAATCTTCCTCCTCTCTCCTCGCTCCTCCATCTGCCTCCCAATGAACCGTAACGCCGCAATCTCCGTAAAGGTCACTCCCCCCACAAACATGATGTAGACAGTTTTCTCCTTCCCGTGTCCCTGTGCAGACCCATACAGCGCCTGCCTCGCCTTCGCTGCCTTCTCATCCCCGGCTTTCTGCGTAATGTTGAAGGTCGGGCCCTTGGCAGACTTGAGGATCTCGTCGAAGGGATGGAAGGTTGTCGTGGAAGTGTATGCCGCGGTGGTGGAGGATGCTGCTTGCCGGCCTTGAGTGAGGTTGAGGAGGTACTGCTTTTGCTGGGCGCATTGGATGATGCGGATACTCAGGGGCGCGTAACCGGAGTACACGTAGGCGATGTCGTCCGGATTTTGTTCGTCGACTTCGTTGACTATCAGACGGAGGGCTTTGCGGAGGTAGGCGTAGTTTGTTTTTGTACCGGAGGTGGAGGATGAGGAGGCGGTGCCGGGGAGGGGAAGGAGCAGGGCGTTGGCGGAGGAGCGGGGTTGGAGGAGCTCCATCTTCTCGAGGGCGTCGAGGGTAAGGAGGTGTTGGTAGCCGTAGGCGTGGAGAATGTGACGTTTGAAGAGGTCGAGATCGCGGGGTCGGAGACCGCCTGATACGGTAGATTCGAGACAGAGGAGGCGCAGGATGGCAGGGAGAGAGAGGTCGCGAGAGATCATTTCTTCGATGTTATCATGTTGATCAGTTGGCTCGTCGCCCTGGGTAAGACCTTGCTGGATGCCAAGATTGCGACGGAACATTTCAGACTCAGTATGAGAAGAAATCTCTTTGGCGAGATTCGTGTGGATACCAAGGCTCGAGTGCTCTTGCTGGTACGTAGGAAGTTTGTTCACGAAATCACGGAGCTCATTGATGCTTTGAGCTTGGTGACGGTTTTGATAGTCAGATTGCAGTCTACGCGCAACCTTGTTAAGAAGCGATCCGACAATTGCAAAGTTCGTGTCGCGAATCTGAGAGAAAAGAGTGTCCGAGCTGTCAAGCTGAATTTTGCGTTTTAGACCTTGCCGAGGTGCGGAAGGCGGAGATGCTGTGTTTGAGGATTGTGCTTGTTGCTGCTGTCCTGGAGCCGATCCTATGATCGAAGTGTCCACCTCGGCCTGGTTGTGTTGAATACCAATGAATTCATCGATCAAGCCCTCATACGTAAGCTGGGTCATCAATGGTGTAGCAAAGTCGACATCACGGTCGATGATGATCAGAGATTCGATCGATGTGCTTGGCATGATCGCTTGCAAGGAAGAGTTTGACGTCTCCTCTGCATCTAGTTCTTTCCGTTGCCGAAGCAGGAGGTTTGCAAGCTGGCGTGCATAGTCACCCTTTCCAAGAATCTTCGGGAAGAAGCCATGGCGCTTTTGGATAAGCATCAGTGCTTTCGAAGCTAGGAGAATTGGCGTGGGATCTTTGCGCTTTGGGAAGAGTCAGTAATTGGTAGTGATGGAGCGAGAGATGCCTACAAAATATAAGTCGCTGAACGCATTCTCCAATTCCAGAGATAACACATCTTGTTCCAGTTGTAGGAAGTACAAGGGAAATTCGGAGATGTTGACATCACCTAGCACGCCTTCCTCCTCTAGAATGATGTTCGAGACCAAGGTTCGTCTAGGTGTCCAGAAGATAAAGAACTCATGTTGCGCTGAACTTCCTCGCTGTAGGGCCTTTATTTGTGCTGCAGATGACTAATGTTAGCTCATGCTGATGGCAATCGCCCCACGTAGTCTTTTGAGAGATAGCCATAGGGAAGATGAGCTAGAAAGTGAGATTTATCTAGGGAATAAGACTGACTACGAAGAGTGGGAGCAAAGCGTCTGCGTAATCTACTTTAAAGTCCCTTTCAAGGTGAAAGAGCAATCCGAAGCTAGTATATCGAGGGAATGAAATAGAATTCACCTACATGCGGTAGCTTGAACTTCAGATGCCTTCTCTCCAGGAAGCAAGTAGACGATGTTGTGTTGAGAGGAATCCGTGTTTCCATTCTCAAGCAGAAAGACCTTGTCAACACCGTATTCTTGAAGCAAGGAGAATTTTGCAAAGAGACCGATAGTTAACGCAAGAGCTCGATTTGTCACCAAGTTCTTCTTCCCGCGGACCTGCACGTCTTTAGCTTCGTCGGATCCCCTAGACTTCACTTCTTAAGCCTTACTCACGCCTTCGAGGAGATTGAGAAGGTCTTTCCGTGCCTTGTCCCGGACATGATCAGCCTCGGAGACAGGCCCAACAGCCATCTGAGCATTTCAATGCGCCGGAACGATCTGTTTCATGGATGATGTTTTCGCTTGAACATCGATCTGTGAATCCGTTTAGTCCACGCAGCGGCTGTTTCATTGTGGAAGTTGTCTGCCAAGACTCGTCCCTGAGCATTGGACGCTATCCCCAAAGCGGGTGAGCGCTCCACAGTCGAAAGGGTTGACACTGCCCCACAAGCCTCAGCCTCCAAAGGCGACGACACTCGTTGCAATTAATTCTGGACCTACAACACCACAGACTGATTTGGAGACTGAGTCTTGTCTGGCTCTCATATCTTTATTGACAGAGGAATTTACCTTCCACTTTTCCCCTTTGACGAAACAGCCACATCATGTTCAAAAGCAAGAACAAGGACAAGGACAATAGCAGCGAAGACTCGAGTAGACTGGCCCTGTTTGGCAAACGAGAAAAGAGCAAGTCACCAGCTCCCTCGGATAATCCATACGCTCAAAATTTCCCTCCTGATCCATATACTCAAGCAAAGATCAATGCCGGCGTAACACCACCATCAGGTGGACTACCATCTGGGCCTAGAGGAGGGCTGCCGTCAGGTCCCAAAGGGGGCCTGCCACCGCAACCCAGGGGAGGATATGACAATCGGCAGAACATGGGCCAAGAGCAATCTGGTCGTGATTATGGTGGCCAGAACACATACGGGGCCCAGTCAGGAGGGCTCGGGCCCCAGCCAGGAGGATACGGCGCTCAGTCAGGGGGATACGGCGCTGGAAAGTATGGCAATCAGGGCGGCTACGGAGGAGACAGATATAGCGGAAACCCATATGGCGGTCAATCCCAGAATACCCCTAGTTCAAGATCTGGAGGCTACGGCGGGCTAGGAAGAACTGACAGCGCAACAGACGACGGCAACCGCGACGCTCTTTTTGGCGGCGCCAAAGACAGGTACCAAAAACAACAACCGAGCTACGGCCGTCAAGAAGGTTACGACCCCAGTCAAGAAGGTAGTCAACCGGGTGGCTACGGTGACACGTCGGATTCTCGCTCATACGGCGCATACGGCGACAGGCAACTCACGGCGGAAGAGCAGGAGGAAGAGGACATCCAGGCCGCCAAATCAGATATAAAAGATATGAAGAGGTCGGACGTATCCTCAACCCGCAATGCTCTTCGTATTGCTCAACAAGCGGAGGTACGTTCTCCCCAATCTCAAGCAGACGGCCTAGCAACGCTATCACTGTGATGGAGTAATCACGTGATCTAGTCTTGGCGCCAAGACCAGTCACGTGTCAGCCCGATCATAATTTTGTATACGTGCTAATCTCAGCAGGAAACCGGTCGCAACACCCTCGCCAGGTTGGGTAAGTTTCAAGGTTTCATATTGATCTTTAAGAAGATACTAAAAAAATTGTTTTTAGGCGCGCAGGGCGAACGTATTCACAATACTGAGAGGCGAGTTCTTCCCCTGAGATGGTTTACCTACACTCACTGACCGCAATCTAGGAACCTCGATTTATCAGCAAATTCTAACCGTGTCGCCGAGGAGAGGGCACGCGAATTAAAGCGCTTGAATGGTAGTATGTTCGCGGTGCACGTTAACAACCCTTTCAACTCCAAATCCCGCGCTCAAGAACGCGACAACCAGATCCTAGCCCGTCATCAAGAAGAACGCGCTCAGCGCGAAGCCACCCGCGAAGCCGCATTTCAAAGCTCTCAACGCCTCGAGAAAAATTTCAAAGATCTCAGCATGAACCCGTCTGGGGCGCCGAAAGATGGAAAAAGCCTTGCTGAAAGAGCAAAATACCAGTTCGAGGCGGACTCAGAAGATGATGAATTGGAGAACGAGATTGACAACAACCTCGATTTGTTGAGCGGTGCGGCTAAGAACCTCAACACGCTGGCAAGAGCCACGGGACAGGAAGTTGAAGCCCAGAATAGGCACCTGGAAAGGATTGCCGGGAAGGTAGGCTCCCTGATTATCCCGCGTGTGGTTATGATCATAGCTAATGTGTTGTCTCGCAGTCGGATTTCGTGGACGACCAGATTCACATGAACAGGAAGAGACTCGATCGGATCAAGTAGACAACCGTGCCTTTAACCAGTATAGGGATTGTGGGCATGATCGGCGTCAGCGGCGTTCGTGGACTATGATCAAGTCATTTTGACAGAGGCAGCGCGTCAGGAGCCGTCGAAGCTACAGCTATACTGCAAAACCATTTATTCTTCGTTCCATAAGCTTCCCCGTGAAATCCACAAGACCTTAAATTGATACGTCCCTCAGACGTCCCACCTACCACCCATCCTCACCAATCCCTATCCCCATCCCCATCAACCGCCCCTGCCACCTCCTCCCAATCTCCGCCCACTTCACCTGGCACCCCGCCGCCAACACCGTCCAATCCATCCCTCCCCCTCCCTCCGCATCACCCCCAGGCACCACCCCGCTCAACCCCTCCACCCACCCCACTAGCCCAAGCACCATCTCCCCGCCCTCCGTGATCAGCCGCTCCTCCACCACGCCGCCCTTCTCTTCCACCAGACACAGCACCGTAAGCAAGAGGTGCAAGAACGCCGGCAGCACAAGCCTATCTCTCGCCGCTTCCCCGCCAGCACGGGTACAGAGCGCTGTGAGTAAAGTGAGGATTTCTCGCACGACGTCGCCGAGGGACTGGGCGTTTGGGCCGAGGGAGCTGAGCAGGATGGTGAGGGTTTGGAGGTAGAGCTTGAGTGTTGGGGGGTAGAAGAATGTGCTTGTTGCGGAGCTGGGTCTTGTGCAGAGCAGGGCGAGGCGGGAAGAGAGGGGCAGGATGAGGTGATGGGATAGGATGTGGTGGAGGTCCTTGGGGATGCGGGTGGAGCGGGAGGTGGTTTTGGCGGAGACGGCGGGCCGGGAGCTGAAGCGGCGGACTTGGAGGGCTTGGGGGCCGGAGAGGGTGGTTGTGGCGGCTTCGGCGAGGGGTCGGAGGGTGGTATGGTAAAGGGAATCCGATAGAGGAGTCAGGCGGTTTTGTTGGGTTGATGGGGTGGAGGAGTACGCGGCGGCTAGGTGTGGGGGAAGAGCTTTGCTGGGGAATTCTAAGGTCGAGGGGAGGGAATTGTTGGTAGAGGTGGCACGTGCATCGTCGAAGCCAGCAAGCTCACGCGATCCGAGGCCGATGACGGTGAGGATGATGGCGCGTTGAGTTATCGAGAAGTCGCCATTGAAGTAGATGGTTGCGAGCCACGGGCCGACTTTAGAAGGGAAAGCGACTAGGGCGGAAATTAAAGACTGGGTGAGGAGGTCGTGGAAGGTTTCTTCGGAAAGATTTCCACCCTTTTCTTGGAGATTGACGAGGGTGGAGAGGAGGGAATCTATGTTCTCGGCGAGCTCGGTCCCGAAGCCGGCTTTGCGGCGGATCAGTGAAGGAGCGGTACGCAAGGAAATCTCAACAGTATCTGGATCGTCAGAACGTAGCTGTGTGATTAGGCCGGATATATAGACAGGAGCTTTTGGTTTGAAGCGGTTGATCAGTGTTGGATCGTCGTCGGAATCGGAGAGGTCATCGTCTGGCTTCTGATAGGGGACGAGGTCCGGATCTTCGCTGTCTGAATCTTCCACCTCTTCAACGGCGATGACTCTGGACCTTTCTTCGGCTTTCGGCTTTGATTGTGCCTGCCTCGAACTACTTCGTCGAGAGGACTTGGATGCACGTATATTAAATGGAGGATTTCGCTTCTCAACAGATCTCTTGAGGTCCTCAATCGCGCCAACCTGGTCTCCGATATTGACGAGCTCCATGTACCATCTTGCATCATCACTGCGCATCTCCTCATCATCGAAATTGATTGATTTACCGGCAGGATCTACCAATCTCGAGATACTCATCCCAAGAACCATTCCAAGATATCTTGCACGGGGGAGCGAAGCAGCGAGACGATTAGACACGGCATTGAGGAAGAGGCTGGATTGGGATAACTCCGCAATGGTTGGGTATTTCATGCGGTGAAGGTAGCCGGCAGTCAGGAGAATTACTTGGGCGAGAGCTAAGGTGCGTGAGTGCCCACAATGGTATTTTATTCGACGATTTCTACATAACGAGATTACTGACCTTCTTGTGCCACCATTGGGCTGTTCTGGATGGCATATTTATCCCCAAATACCCTAAGACTTTTCTCAAGGACAACTTTTAGCTTTTCTGGTTGCTGTTAGCATAGATGCTCCTCTGTATCTGGGGTTTGAGTACTGACCTTCTCTGTCTGCCAGAACTGCAAGCATAGCTCGCTTGACGTCACAGCATTCTACCGACGCACCGCTTTTGCTCGAGACGAGAAATTCAGTAAGAAACTCAATATACTCCTCACGATTTTCAATCAAGCCTGCCACGATTGCAGCCACTCCTCCCACTGCTTCCCGGTTGTCGATCGTGAATTCAGAGTCACTACCTTGTCCTTGGGATACGAGGTATCGGTCCGTTAAGTCCTGCAGGAGTATACCGAGGAACATTCTCCGATCGTGTATAAGACGTAGGCTATTGAAGAGAGCTCGCATTTGCGGCCACAGAGCTTTTGAACCAAACAGCAGCCCCATGTAGAGTTCTGCCATGACCATTTCTGACTAGTCAGATCGATAGTATCAAGGAAAAAAAAGGATACTCACGTGGACGCCCAAGACTCATTGCTCTCATAGTCACGGAAGAGATTACCTTCCATTTCCCTTCTTCACGAAGGTCCGCTTCCATAGCTGCATGAGCAATGTTTGAGCCCAGCCATATCGACCATCTACTTGCATCTGCCATCCAAGCATCCTCATCCTCGCTCGAGTCCAGACATCTCACAACATGTGCAGCTTCTCCAACTGCGGAGAGTATCCGTGAGCCCGCAATTAAGCTCGTTAGCTCTTGCACAACAGCTTCTCGTGCGCCAGATCGCGGTCCATAAAGTTGGAATATATCGTTGAGGACGTTCGACAGAAAGCTATAGGCTTTGGCTGGTAACAGAATGTAACCCAGGATCTCAAGAACATTTCGCGCCAAGGAATTGTGTGATTTTGATTGATAGAGTCCTTGAAGACCTCGCTGCTTGACATCTTTGATGAGAATGCGAAGAAATGACCAAAGAGACACAATTCCGGCCACGCTGCTTAGACATTTTAGTAGCATAATGCGATCTTTGGTCGACGACTGTATGTTGTCCCAGAAATCGACAAGTGCAACGCCAACCAAGGTCGACGCCAGGGAAGATGCCGCTGCACTTTGCACTTTGACATTAAAGGAGTGCTCCCCGTTGGTGCCCTTGTCTAAGTATAACAAGACGTTTCTAAATTGATCCAAATTTGGCTGATTCTTTAAGATCGCAATCGCGGCCTGAGGTGTAGTGATAGAATCACCAGAAACAGAAGTCATTGTTGCTGACTTGTCTTGATCATGAATGATATGAGACGTCTGGGTCAAGATTGTGGCATCGGGAAAGCCTGTCGGTGGGTGGGATCTAAGACTGAGAGGACTTGGCTTGACATTGGGAGACACAGGATTGAGCACTGGAGACTCGGGTTCCTCAGTTGATAGCGTAGCTCTTGACTTGCTCGGGTGTGAGTCAGGTATTTCCAGCTGTAGAGAATATGAGGTTTCAACTGCTTCGTTCCATTCACCCGAAGAACTAGTACTGTTGTTCTGCGCTGAATGAACTTTCAGATCATCCAACTTATCATCCGTTGACGGCTTCGAGATGTCCATTGATCGGGCTTTGCTCTCTAGCGCATTCTCCTTATCGGACATCGGGGACGTGTCCGAGGAATTGGTATCATTTCTGCGATCTAAGGCTCGCGATTGCGGTAGCAGTTGATTAGGCACATCTATCGGCTTTGGCATCTTTTTCCGCGACGGATCTGAATTTGATATCATAACAGGGTCATTTTTCAGTCTTGATACGTTGGCCGGCGGTGTTTCTGCAACCGGCTTGGATTGCTCTGACTGTATTCGGTCAGATTCCGCTTGAGTTGAAGATGCAACACTTGGGGGAGACGGGATCTCGTCATCCTCATCAAGTTCTTGTATTAAGTGATTGACATCATTTCTGCCTCGAGAAAGCTCTCTCTTCCTATCTGGAGTCCCTTTCCTCCTTGTTGATGAGGTGCTTCGTTGCCTAGACGTTGTTCCATCGGATGCCTCACTCACCGACAAGGACTCAAATTTTGCGATGTTGCTTCGCACAGACTTGACTGGTCTGAGCAAGTTGTCCATGATGTGCCTACCTCCATTTTAGTGCGTAACTTGCGAAATGGATATGGTGAAATTATTGGTGTTAAAGTGGCAGATGGCCATGTGCAAAACAACTTGGACACGAGATTGTGCAGCTTACGTAAATATACATAAGGTAGGTAGTTATGCAAAGCCCAGCCTTAATCCTTCAATGACGACCAGACTCCGGACGTTGCTCTAATAGATAGACGAGAACTCTGCGTCAAGCCTGACATTGAAAGGGAGTTCCCAGAGAACTAAGCGAGAAGGCGAAACCCGTCGAGGAGGTCAAGTGGTGTTCACGCCTTTTGTGGTCAACTAGACCTCACAAGCAATTACGGAGGGAGCGGCCGTCTGCCAGGCACCCATACCACGCTCTTCACTTGTCCTGCGGCTCATGTATTATTTCTTGAAATACGAGGCTCTTGGCGCCTACTTATGAGCCTTGAGGCAAGAAAATAATTCCTCAATTCAGCTCTTTTTCTTCATTGCTACCGCGATCTTTATAATTGGAATGGCAGCTTCCTCATCGCTAGCTAATGGAACGGAGTCGCCTGCGAGATGGTAACCACCACGCCTTCCTTCCTACCCTTCCATCTTCATTTGAAATCTAACGCTATTACAGGAAATATCTCAACTCCCTCCTTAGCTCTCGTGGTCCTACGACCATAGAAGGCTATGTCCCTGGTCCGGAAGTCCTCCACACCCTCAACACCCACAAAATCCTCGTCATCGGCGCTGGCGGGCTAGGATGCGAGATTCTCAAAAATCTCGCTCTCTCCGGCTTCAAAGACATCCATGTCATTGACATGGATACCATCGATGTCTCCAACTTGAACCGTCAATTTCTCTTCCGCGCCTCTGATGTCGGCCAACCCAAAGCTACCGTCGCAGCATCTTTTGTCTCGCGCCGCGTCCCTGGCGTTGCCATCACCCCACATGTCGGCAAGATCCAGGACTTTGATGAGGACTTCTACATGCAGTTCCTCCTCGTGATCTGCGGTTTAGATTCCATCGAAGCGCGCCGCTGGATTAACGCCACGCTCGTCTCGATGATCGACCCTGAAGACAGCGAATCCCTCAAGCCCCTCATCGACGGCGGTACAGAAGGCTTCAAAGGCCAAGCCCGCGTCATCCTCCCTACGCTCTCCTCCTGCATTGAATGTCAGTTGTCTATGCACGCGCCCCGCGCCGCCGTCCCCCTCTGCACCCTTGCCACCATCCCCCGCCAGCCCCAACACTGCATCGAATGGGCCCACCTCATGGCCTGGCCCGAGCAGCGCAAGAGCGACACCCTCGACACCGACGACCCGGAGCACATCACCTGGCTCTATCAGCAGTCCCTCGCGCGCGCCCGGCAGTTCGGCATCGAAGGCGTAACCTACAGCCTGACCCAGGGCGTCGTGAAAAACATCATCCCCGCCATCGCCAGCACGAACGCCATCATCGCCGCCTCCTGCACCAACGAGGCCCTCAAGATCGCCAGCTCCTGCGCCCCCTACCTCAACAGCTACATGATGTACACCGGCGACTCGCCCGCCTCCGGCCTGTACACCTACACCTTCGAAGCAGAAAAAAAACCTGACTGCCCCGTCTGCGGAAACCTCCCCGTCAGCATCACCATCGACCGCAACCTCACCCTGGAAGAGTGGAAAGACAGCCTGGCGGAGCGGCCCGAGGCGCAGCTCAAAAAGCCGAGCGTCAGGACCGGCGAGAAGACGCTGTACATGGAGATGGCGGCGTTGCGGGAGCAGACGAAGGGGAATCTGGGCAGGAAGATGGGGGATTTGATCGAGGATGGGGAGGAGGTGGTCGTCACGGATCCGGCGGTGGGGCAGACGGCGTTTAAGTTTAAGGTGAACTTCGCGAAGTAGAGAAAAGGAGAAAGGGAAAGGGGGGGGGCGAAGAGAGGAATATAGGTAAGAGCCGGAGGGTTTAGAACATAGACCATAAAACTTGAGCACCAAATTGGATGATGATGATGATGATGATGATGATGATTATGAAGGCTTCAAATCATACGATACTTCGAGCCTTGCTCAGCAAAGACGCGTGACCGATCACATGAATTTCAAATTTTGGAAAAAAATTTCTTTCAAAAGCAAGGTCAAACAAAGCTCTATTTGCACGGGCTATCTCGTCTCAAAGTCCCCCGGGATTCAACGGTCGACTTCCCCAGATGGGCCCCGCCCGAAATCTAGCACAGCGACCGTTACTGTTTGACAGCCTCCCTATTCCCCTCCGCCCCCCGCCCACCGACCCATCCTTTTCCTTGCAGGGCCCACTACTTTCTGCGAGCTTTTGCCGCTCGGGTTCACGCTAAGGGAGCTCTCTCTGGTCAATGCTCTCTCTCTCGCCTCCCGGCCTGGGTGCTTGACGGGTCCTAGGCTTTTAGTCTGCGGTTCATTCATCGGGGATGGTGGCCTATGTGCGAGGCCGATGGAGCGGCGCGGCTTGTGGGAATTTGGTTGCGCCCTGTCTAAGGTGGTTTGATGGTGACTTTGTTTTCAGGTCGTTCGCTGTATTTCGCTATTGCCGATGGGTCTCTATCAGGTTGCGATCTTCTCCAATTCCTCTTTCAGCGTTACGGCCTTCAACTTCAATATTTGAACCGCGTCCAGGAACAGGTCATCGCTCCTGTTCTGCCCCGTGCTCTCCACGTTGAAGATGAAGTGGTCTTTCATCCTCCCAAGCTTGACCTTGTCTTTGAACTCGTCGTGGCGGAGACACTCTCTCGTCACTGTATCTCCAAATGTGTCTTCCACATATGCTTTGTCCTCGCCCTCGTGCCCTTCGTAGCCGGAGCCTTTTGTTCCTGCTTCCTTCATTGTGACCTTCTCAAGGCCGATGACGCCCCCCGGAAAGCATTTCTGAAATTTATGTGCGTCGGCGCCAAGAATCGGCTTTCGTATTTCAATTGTTGGCAACAGCCGATATGTCGCGGTGGCCACAGGTGAAAATTTTGCATGGTCGCCCCCTTTCCCAATGTGGGCGTGCATCTCCAGATCCAACTCCTGGCCCGGCCGCAGCTTTGTGATGAGAATATCCGGATTTACTGGCTGCACCGCATTCTCGCCTTCGAATAGGCCTTCTTGCTCTTCCATTGGCGTGCAAACTATCTGACTCGCGTAGACATGCGCGTTGTTGTATTTCTTCCTTGGGTCTGTCTCACCCCTAGCTATAGCTTCCTCGTTCCTTGTGCACTTCACAGCGAGTCTCAGGACGACCGTGTTATTGGGTGCGGTTGAGGATCCTCCTTCTTCGGTGTCCTCGTCAGGTCTCTTCCACCATTCCATTTTGTCGATTGCATCTTTGTTTCCCCTGAGGGGGATGAGGCCAAGACGGTGTGCTAGGATCTCATCCGCCAGTATTGAAGTGTTATTATTGACGCGGACTATGTCGATAGCAAGCGAGGGCATGTCGGCGAGGAGGATGCGGCGGAAGGCATTGGCTAGGGCGGCGTCGATGTTGATGAGGCTAAAAGAGGATTCGTAGGGTTCATTTCCGTGGATTCGGACGTCAAGGGTCTGTATATCGATTTAGAGAGTAGAGGAGTATGGGCACAGTAGGGACAGACTTCTCTGAATTTTTCGAGATCCCAGGCATGGTCTTCGCCAGGCCAGTGGCCAGGAAAGTCGGTCGAGGCGATGTTCGTGACCGTCTCGCGGTTGACGCCGACAATCTTGTCAAAGTCAGTGTTGAAGACGACTGAGACAGAGCGGTCATGATTACCTTTCGATTCCTGAGCTCTTCTTGTGAGGGTGATATTGATCCCATGGTGCTGTTGTGGTGCGAGCTCTGCAGTGTGGGGTAGAAATTATTTTATTTTCGAAGCTTTGGCCGGGGAAATTTTGTGACAGCGTTGGTGACCGCAGTGCGCAACCTTATGCTTGTTCTCCATGTCCCCAGAGCGGGTCCATTATACCAGTCTTTTTCGTCGATTTTTCAAGCGTGAGAGCTCTATACATTGAAAAAAGATTCGAACCTTGTTTTTGATGGCGACTTCACAAGGATGTATCCCTATCGAGAGCTTTGGGCACGAGCCAACGGTTTGGAGCTCTGCCACCAAACTTTGATTGACCTCACATTACTCTTTACGTTCATCGCAGTGACACTTTAACATAGCTTTGACCCAACAGAAATTCGAATTTCAAGTTATGCTCAGCATGCCGAACGTCTTCTTGTCTCCTGCGTCGTTGTCTTTCTCAGCGTCGCCATTTTCTTATAATTCCCTTGAGGTGGTGTCGAAGCATTCCTGGCGGATGACCCCTGAACGCATTCATCCTCACGACTGAGAGATGAAGACTGTCTACCACTGTCAAGATGGGCATCTCTCCCATGGCACAGACTAATTTAAAGCGGCATGGATCCATCCACGAGTTAAGCGCACTAGAGTTAAGAAAAGGACCATCACGCACACTACCGCAACAGATGGTCAAACCCCTAGATCCTCTGGCACGAAACAAGAAATACTCGTCCTCACGCCACATTTGAAGCACTCTTCCTCTCGAGGGGCTCCGTTGGCTAGATGATTTTACTTCCTGAAAGCGTGCTAAAAGATTTCGCGTGCCACAAAGCGCTTCATCGCCACCTCTACAAGCAATGGAGTGTTACACAATCGTACTCTAATACTAGAAAAGGTCTCTGATCTGAGTGTTTGAGGCTTGTCTGGCGATCCGGAAAAAGCAATATAATATCTGAGCCTGTCGTACCCAATGGGACATCCTACATCCCCCACGCGTCGATTGGACCCCCACGTATCTATCGGGGTGGGGGTCTGATTGGTCCATCATCAAGACACTGGTAAGAGTAACTTGATGGGTATGTTGGGAATCCATCGCTCTTCACAACCCTGTGCTCGGGTCTTCATCAGCCTCCTTAGGACTTGTTGCCCTGCTACCGAACGTCCCCGGTACGTCCCTTTTTCCACAAGAAATACGACGAAGGGAAACGCCTTGCGTTTGTTTACTCCCGGGCCTTTGATGCGACATGAGCGCAAGGCTCCGGTTCCAATCAGCATTCGCGCTATCCTCCGCGCCTGATGGCTGTACCGTCTTTTTTGAACCAGTTGTCTTCATCTCAATTCCTGGCAGCCTTATCAGCCATGACCGCGGCAACGATAAGCCAGCGGAACGTCCTCCTAAGGTCAAGCGCCTACAAAACCAACCCTTTTACTAGATTGATCCTTTCTACGTGACCTGACGATGTTCAAATTATATGAGTGTCTCTTCAAAATGGCGCATGATGAGACATCCTTGCGTTGGCACCTGCTACCCAGCGGGCCAGTCCTTTATAAATACCCGACACGTCTGACTGTCCCTGTTCAAAGTTCTGTAGAGGGATAATTGTTTCGCTTCGAGCACCAGCTGGACTGTGCCATATTAAGACTTCCAATAATCAACACTTATTACGATCTTATTTGCCCGTCTTTCACCTTGAAGCCGTGTTTTCTTCCACAAGCTACGCTAGCTCTTACCGATCTTTCAGACACTTAACGTCATTATGATCTCCTCCTGCGTATTCTTCCTCTTTTTACTCTCATTTGTCACGGGTAGTCCGATCTTTGAGGATGCCTTGCTGTCTGAGGACCTTCTACCCCGGTCAGATAACACAACTGGGTTGCAGCGCCGAGCTTTTGAGTCCACAAATAAACTTCCTGCTTCAAAAGTCTTGCTCACTGTCGGACGGCAAACTTTCCAATACGAGTACGATACAGCCCATATATGCGGCAATGATGTTTTCCCAGGAGTGTCTCGGAATGGGTACCTTGTCAACAAACAGGACATGAAAGTGGCTGATTATGTGGCCGCTGCTAAAAAGAATCCGGACTTTGAGATGCAAATGCTGATCAAAGATCTCCAAGAGGAAAATGACCTTCTAGATCCGCTAATTGACAAACTTGGGAATTGCCCCAATGATGTGCCGGCAAACGCAAAGAGAGCTCTCCAGGAACTTGAGTCGAGGGCGCCTCAATATGAATGGCAGACGACGAACGCCAGATCCGTGTGGCGGCGAGTGACAACTTGGAGATCAAACAATGCATTCCTTACCGCTTTCTCCTACTCGCTCATATCCGGCGCTCTCGCTCTGATCTTCCCGGACACAAACCAAGTATTAATCCTGATGATGGCAGCTCTGATCACCGGAATCGGAAATGCCTTGAAAGAGTACAACAACGGGATCATCGACTGGTACCGGCAGCAAGGAACTCTTCCTCCCTTAAAAATCGCCCTCTTCCGAATCTCCGTCGGAGCAATCCGGCAGCTCAAAGCCGCTGTGGGAAAGAGACTAGGCTGGCCTGCTCCAGAGGGCTGTATCGACTGGGACTACTACGCCAAATGGGTGCCGGGCCTGATCCCTCAGCAGCACGCCCTCCCAGACCCAAATACGTACGAGGTGTACATCCGCCCCGACGGCAACTACGCACAGGTGGCGAACAACGTCAAGCGATCACCGTCATCCTCCTCCGAGGACACCCTGTATCCGCGGCAGGCCGTGGATATGTACGACAAGCGAGCCGAGGACCTCCTGAGGTGGCTCGACCCGCGGCAGAGCAACGACGACATCCACGCGGCGGTGCTTGGGGACGAAAAGGCATGGGAAAATCAATTGAATTCGGCGAAGCCGAAGTGTGCCGACGGGTTTAAGACGCTCAAGGAGATGCTGGACGACGAGGGATTCAAGGACGATGTGTAATAGGCGAAATCCATCGATTGTGAGGATTAGAGCTGTATCTCTTTTCTAGTGTTTGGTGAGGGATTTTGCGTATTTTGGGATTTTGGATTGGACTAGATGCAAACGGGCCCTAATCAGATGGAGAAGCTAGATTTAGAGTTGGAAAAATCCCACGTAGCTTTGCTAAGGCTTGGGAGCTATTTGGGTAATCTTCCGTATAAATTGTACAAGACTCCGAAATAGGTCATTTAACTTCACAATGCACTAGCTAGGTAGGACGCAATCAAGGCGGTACTACGACAGTCCTTACATAGTGGAAAGCATCGACCATGACGGCAAGAGACTGGGTGTAGATACCAATTAGTGCTATCCATTACGAGCTTGTGAAAATAGGGGAGGTGAATGTATGCGGTTGCTCAACGCACATCCAAATTCAGCCAGAAGAAAGGAAAAAGAGGTCCCAATGATGATCAACAATCGTTGAGCTTTCGTGAGCTTGATCTCCATCATGTTTTGCACGACCGGCGGGCAGTGATTCTGTGACATGGAATAAGTATCTGCTGCTAAAGAGCGCCATCTCCAAGTTTTTGATAGAAGTGAAAGTTTGAACACGGACTGAGGTTTAGTGCGTGATTGGCCCGCGCGGCAATACCTTGCCCTCAATAGGGGGCTATACCACTAACATTCCTTCACTTCATACGGGGAAGTGTGTACAATAATTCTTCACGTTTTTAGCCCCGATCTGTATTACAGAATTGTGTTGCGATATAGCAATAGTTGTATTATTTGATAGATCGATTTCAATTAACTTCCAAGTATGAACTCCTGATCATTTAATATCTTTGAGTTTCGGCGGGGTTCCACCTATCGGCCTCCGCAGCATGAGACTTTTTACGTGCACTTGTCTACCCTTCTACCGTACCAACACGTACACTCTTCAAATCCATGGATCTTCCAAGGGCAATTCGTGCCTGCAGGCATGGGTTGAGCCGCCTTCAAGTTTCATGAACCAGACTCCTTTGACAGCTCTACCGAACAATAGATTTCTCGCATGCTGATAGATCGACAGACACAGGCTCTAGGAAGCGCTGGCGTGGGGTCCCTAACCCGATGCGTTGTGCGGCAGGCTAACGCCTTGATCTATTCACTGCCGGATAAGACTCTACACGCGAATTTTTTGAGCCCATCCTTGATGGTCTGGAGCTGGACTTGCGAGGTCGATGATCCGGAATCTGATGGTTCGAATAAGAATGGTGCTTCTCTACTGCCGTCAGATAACGAAGACACCTTCCTATTCACGTTGAGAAACCAATGAGGTCTAAGACCTAGGGTGATTCACGTTATGCTAACACTTAATTCTAATTCGGACACCATTAAGTGGCGAATCCTAGCTGATAATGCTGTGCGAATCCTGTCTTCGCCTTGTGCAGATGTCGCTTGAGGGTCGACGTGCGAAGAAGGGATTACCAATAGCCCCAGTACCTTTCGAAAATTTTTACGAAGGTCTCCGAATAGGATGCTACATGTGTCGTCATGCGTGGCGGCAAATTTCAGATGGCAAACAAATCTGTCATGACTATCATTCTTTCATTGCGAATTTAGAAACACTACAGATCAGTAGTCTCGCTGCAGACTCTGAAACATACGAGGACGGACTATACTGGACTTACTGGAAGGGTCCAAAAGCAACGTGTCGTGAGATTAGCTTTGATTTCTTTCCAATCATGGGGTTCAATTATAATTTGGAATCCGACCTCCTCCGCCAAAATAAGACAAGTACCAGCGAAATTTTGCCTTTATGCAAGAAATGGACGGAAAATTGCGAAAAGAATCACACTCAATGCAGATCAGCTATTAGGAATGGTACCATATCGTCACGCTGGCTCGGGTTCCTAAAGGGTTTCATGCCGTCCCGCTTGCTCGAGATCAAGAAGGACTCGTGGCGTCTCACACTGCCCAAAGGTCGGGTTCCCTATACAACTCTCAGTCATTGTTGGGGCGGATCAACGCCACCACATTTAACTTCTTCATCGATGAGGTTATTGCGGCAAGAAATGCCTCTCACAATACTTCCCAAGACTTTTCAAGATGCCATGAAGATTACGCGCGCTCTCGGCTTTATGCACATCTGGATCGATTCCCTTTGTATCATTCAAGATGTAGTTCAGGACTGGGAAACTGAGGCTGCGTTGATGAGAGATATATATTCCTCAGCAAAATGCAATATCGCGGCCACCTGGGCAAGTGACTCGACGAAAGGCTGCTACAGTATGAGGGATCCATGCTTAGTGAATTCGACCGTTGTTGAGGACGGCGGAGGAGGAAAGAAGCCATTAAATGAAGACGGAAAACCACGAAATTTTCTCCAAATAGCTCATATTCCGCTTGCTTATCAAGATGTCAATGGTTATCACGATGTTCTGAACACAAGAGCTTGGGTATTTCAGGAGCGTTGCCTCGCCACAAGGCAGCTGAATTTTGCTCAGAACCAGGTGTACTGGGAATGTCAAGAGCACGTAGCATCCGAAGAATTTCCCGATGGCCTGCCAGCCAAATATTTAGACCAAAAAGCCCAGTGGAACTGGCGTGTTCGAGACATTGACATCAAATCGGTTCGCAAGTTTTGGGGACGCGCCGTCGAGTTTTACACGTCACGTAAAAGAACAGTTGCGAGTAACCGAGTCGTTGCTATTTCAGCAATAGCAGATGAAGTTCAGAAGAGAACTGGAGATGTTTACGTCGCCGGGCTCTGGCGAAACTGTATTATGGCGCATCTTGGATGGAGAACGCACGAGGCCAAGCCGAAACCAAATCCGCCCTGGGGAACTCCCTCTTGGTCGTGGTTGAGCATTGATTCTGCAATAACCTTGGAGGATGAGGACACGTTAAGCGACTATTGGCGAGTCACACGAATCTGCCGAGTCGAAGACTCCACATTCGATACAGACATCCCGCCGGTGACCGCGCAAAATTTTCCTATTACACTGATCGTTCGAGGAGTTGTTGCTGAAGTGGACCTCCACGGCTTCAATTGCAAATTGCTAAAATGGCCATATGAGTTGGATAAGTCTAGCTGGAGGGAAAATGTCTCAGATGGCTGGGTACCCGTCAATGATATCTTCATTGATACAATTGAGGTCAGACAAGACCTAGATAGAAATTGGAGCCTTTACAGGTACTTCGTTCTATTCCAAAGCCAGGTCTATGGAGACATGCATGGAATAGTCTTGCGTCGTGATAGTCTCGAAGCGGATTTTGAGCGTGTCGGATTGGCAAGGTTTATCTGGGATAAAACCAAACGTGAGCATGCTGTGCTCCACTCTTTATCCTCCGAAATGACAGATCAATCGATACTGAGCGGGACAATGTATCGCTTCCTTGATTTCCTCTATGATCATCCCCACGAACTTGACGAAATAGAGGCTCACCCTGAGTTTGGAAAACGAGTTGCCACTATCAGGATCCGCTAGCGGTCCCTTTCCTGGTGCTATTCGAAGAATGAAACACGATCATGGTCGACTAACCTGGCTTTGCTCCATGGCCAGGACCACACGCCGTCGATAAACCGAGTCAGCGAAAGACGAGACACAGTCATGGAGTTCTTGGACCGCTCACTCAATGGAAAAAGACTCCATATCAGCGCTTCGAATCAACAGCCCTGCATCGAGGTATCTATCCATTCCTACGGTCCCAATTCAGCAATTGCTTATATCCACGGCACGACAGCCCCCCCCGGAAGACAACCTGCTTCGGAGACTCGTGATCTGACAGACCCCCCTACCGCTCCCTTTCGCCCCCGGCGATTATTTCCCACACCTACACCAGCGAGGAAGTGAAGTCAACGTCTCTCCTCTCTCAGCTCAGGAAAACTCGACGTCTTCCACAATTCCTCTCTAGAAAGGAGCAAGGACTATAGACAAGCAGTGCTCCTCCTCCTCCTCCTTCTCCATTGCAAAATCTGTCCACAACACTGTCCCACGGCCTCCACTTCCATTTCCACCTTCCAGCTTTACCTCGGGGACAAACCGGGGTAGCATAGCATAGCATAGCAGCCTGTGCTCGATCCCCTCTGAACTCAATTGCGGTGGTAAGGTGCAGTTAGAAGCTGCTGAAGGTATGCATGTTGTAGGTAGGAAAGAAGCGTTGCTGTGCTTATATGGAGGCTGAGATCGACAGCAGAGAGCGGTGCTTACGGCGTGATAGTAGGGGTAGGCACGATGATTCTCCTTCGCCACACACGAGAGAGAGAGAGCGCGCGCGCGCCTAATGTCCTCCCAGTTCCCGAGGTAGAAAGGAGTTAGTGAGCTCGAAAAAGAGGCAGCATGGCACGGCACGGCACGGCATAACCCCGACAGACGGGGGACCTTTGTTCTTCAAAAGTGCGGGCTGGAAGTGGAGGAAAGGAAATGTGCTTCGAGGCAAGCAAACTATCTAACCTAGTATCTAAAGTATTTCTGTTGGGGAGGAGGTTGTAAATGCTTAATTGAGTATCAAAATTAAATTTTGATTCTTCGTCTTTAAGAGTCTTCTATGATAGGACCCGCTGTGATGGTTGCAGTCTAGAATGAATATTGTATATTGTGGTTTAATCCCACTCCGCCGCCCATTTCTTTTTCTCGTACCCTTCCGTCAACCGTCAATGATATTAGCTCTTTCGCACGCACTCCCACACCCTTGGAAACCTAAACCCCACCCTAGCAAAGCCCACCCCTACAAACTCCCCCGCCTCGGAAACCCCACCCCTTCCACCGCGCTCGCATCCGTGAACCAACTCACCTTCTCCGCCCCGCCCTCATTCACCAGCCCGCACGGCAAACTCCTCCCCTCCTCCGTATCCAGGATCTTTCTTAGTACTTCCTTCTTCCCAGCGCCCGTCGCCACGAACGCAATTTTACTTGCTGCCGTCACGACGGGGAGCGTGAGGGTGATCCTGCGGGGCGGGGGCTTGGGGGAGCTTTCCTCGGCGGCGACCCAGGCGTCGGTCTCGCGGAGCAGGGGGTGGTTGGGGAAGAGGCTGCAGGTGTGGCCGTCGGGCCCGCAGCCGAGGAGGATCAGGTCGAAGAGGGGGAGCTTGACGCTGTCCTTGGCGGCGAAGGACTTGAGGATCTCGGACTGGTACTGGTCGGCGAGTTCCTGGGTGTCGTCGAGGTATTGGACGTCGATGGGGTGGGTTGTTGGTTGGGGGGTGGAGGGCGGCAGTTTGGAGAGGAGTTCGGCGGTGAGGAGGCGGTGGTTGCTGTCTTCGTGGTCGAGGGGGACGGCGCGCTCGTCGGCGTAGAAGATGTCCCATTTGCCGAATTGGGGTTCATCCGAGGGGGTGCCGTCGCTGGGGGCGAGGAGGGCTTGGGCGAGGGTGGCGGGGAGAGAGCCGCCGGAGACGGCGACGCGGAAGGTGTCGTGGCGGGAGAGGGCGGTGTTCTGGCATTGGAGGACGTACTTTCGGAGGGATCGGGCTAGGGTGTTGATGTCGGAATACGTGTATAGGCTTGGGGCTTTGGCCATGGCGGTAGGTAGGTCCGTGGATTTGGAGCTCTGACTTCTTAGTCCAATTGAGATATGGTCTACCGAGAGTTGAGAGGATGGGCTATGGAAAGCATGTCTTCTGCGGGCGGAAGGCTTTGCTTTGCGGTGGTGGGTCAATGCCGTTGCAGGTCGAAGCAGCACAGATCTACGCCGGCACTGGATGGCCTCGGGTGCCCGCGGCGATCGTCGGCGATTTAATTGCGGGGAGTGGGGCTAGAAGCTTGGACGCCTCAGCCTTTTCTCCGAGCTCTGCAAGGCTGACAACCTACGATCCACGCGCTGCAAATCTAGAACCTTACGATCCGGCTTCCATATACGCAGCAGTCTTGTTACAGTTTGCAATTGACTCTAAAAGCATTCTTTTTCTCTCATTAGGATTCTCATACATTCCAGAGAGCCTGGCTGATTACCTCGCGTTGAAGATAAGCGGATGACGGAGTAGCAGAATACTCCTTACGATCTATTCCTTATTCGGGGCTTTAAAATATGGCAGAACCACACCTTCGGGGAGCCAAGACTACCCGCTTGGAGCTTTCTGGCAGAAAAGCGGGAGGTTGAGAGGACACAGGAGGCTCCCAGGCGGTTTGAGAATATACTTAGTGCGTTGATAAATATGGCACGCCAAGCCAACACCGGCCGACTGTGTCGGACTAATCAAATGGGCAAGCCATGGCTAATGCGTTTATGGACCTTTCTGGAGCTCAAAATTGTCCTGGAATGTCGCAGAAACGTGGTCAAAGCGCTTCTCCAGGCTCGGCGATCTTGGGACAACGTTGCGAAAGTCAATGCACGCGCGAAAGCATAGAGGACAGCAATGAACTAAGGTCTCGGCTGGCTTTGCGCTCAATGATGAAACACCTTCAACGCTCCCTCTGTGCAGTCTTGACGGAGCAAATCCTATCTCTGGTCAATGAGAAGCTTCGCTCACTTACATGATAGACAAACAAAAACGTGGGAAACCACACATGGATAATACACGTGGAATAGTCAGCATTGTGAGCACAATTGTCGGCAACCGAAAATCGCATGTTGGGCACTACGCCAGCGAACTTTGGGAGTTTTCAAGTGCAGCGGGCCGATGGTCGGATCATAACCTTAAATTTGTGGCGCTCTCTGTCCAGGCTACCAACACGGAGGATCCCGTTTTAGCGGAGTTGGCAAACGTTGGCTCGGCTTGGGAAGTAGGACTTGGACCATCTGTTCAAAATTCTATCAGCCGGTTCGGAAGACACGCACCGCGCACCGCATAGTCCGGCAGATGGAAACCGCCATGGACGCTTGCGGGAGAGGCCGGCACTGTGTGTGTATTGAATTACGGCAGCGCGTCCTGATCAGCTGCCGCCCAGAATCTTGGAAGACATGGTTGCCCAGTTCATGCTTCACGTACAGGAGGCGAGAGTGTAACGTTGAAACCTGGGGGTGGATACTCGGGCCGTTTGATAAATCAAGTTAATGTGAAGCCAAAGGAAGGATTATCCACCTCTTTTCCCGACTAGGTGTTGCACACGCGTCATTCTGTGGTGGAAAATATCCCATCATGGTCCCGTCATGGCAACATCGGAATTGGTATCTGGCCAACATGGGGTTTTCGTACAGGTTGAATGGAGAAATGGTGCAGAATGACCAACAAACAACGTAGCCTCGGACGTCGCGAGAGCGGCTAGCAATGCCGATTGGGCGGCTGCAGCAGCGAATCTCGATCGCCTACGCAACGGCGATCTAGACCGCGGCACGTGACTTGGGGGGATCTGCACCGCGTTTGGACCTGGAATTCGGATCGGATTTTCGCACCGCCATCGACATCGGCCGAGACACGCGCTCTGGTCTCCATTGGCGCCTGTTGTCTTGACGATGGAAACTTGGAACACATCGGCGTCACCTCCAAATAGCACTCTAAATCGCCCCCCGCCGTTGGCTCGTTCTTGTCATCGAAATCTTCCCAAATCCAGTCATTCCCATAAAGTCGCCGTGTTCCGATTCTCGGCTACAATGGTTCTCCCTTAACTACAGCTCTTGCACCGAACGGATCAACTGCTCGCCATCGTGCCTTCCATCGTCGACAGAAATTCTCCGCCATGGAATCGCTCTCCCTCCTCCAATTGCAGACCGGAGCGTCATACGGCACAAGACCAACCGTCACGACGTCCATTTCCTCGAGCAGCAACATCACGCCCTCCCCCCCACAGCCTTCATCCGAATCCGCCTCACCGTCTCCACATGTACCCCTTGAGATTGTTCGGTGTTGCCGCTGCCAAAGGTCCCTCAGCCTTGATATGAGCGCTGCGCCATCCATGCAGGGAGTGGTCCAATTTGGCATGAATTCCTACTATTGCAGTCGATGTGCTGGCCGGGTGGGATACTATCCGCGCTGAAGAGGTCATCTTCCACGAGTCAGAGTTTGAAATGCGAGGAAATTGAATAGTACACGGGCTTTTCTTTGGAACGACGAACAACAACGGTCCTCGGCGACATGGCTGAACCACGTTACACGGCCTTAATGCTTCACAATCATCTAATTGGAAGCGGATATCTCCTATGCAGCGAGCGAGAGTCGTCCCGTCGGGAGGCGGGTTGGGACCTGCAGTTTGGGGTTCGGGGGGAACAACAACTTACACCCGCGAGATTGCACGACAGCCACGACCCTATAGATGTCGTGAGCAGGTGCCCGAGCGCGATCTTATGCGAGATCCAGACTGCACCGACGGCACCTGGCGTTCCTTACCCACCATCGTATTTATCTCAATGGACCTTTTCGAAGATGGCTGGCCCTTGTTGGTGCCATATGAGAATCTAGGAATTTGGGATCCTGCAAGAACCCCAATCAGATCCGGGTTGCCGGGAGAGCGCGTCTAAATTGGCCTCGGTTAGACTCTAATCCCGGATGGCATTCGGGGTTCCTTCTATACTCGGGGAAATTGCGCGTCGTCGAAGGATGTAGCTTTCCAATCGAGCCACTCAGCAGTATCTTTGCACTATAATCCAATGAAATATCTTCATGATCTGTACTGTGTATCGTAACCAATGCGAGCGATGAGTTTCAAGCATTGGCGACTAAATAGCTACATCGAACATCACATCCAACCACGAGCTAGGTAATAATACCATCTGCTAGGATGTGGGTTGTCCCTGAAGCTCCTGGCACTATAAAGACGTTTCGCATCGCACCGAGCTTCTGTGGGACGTAAAGAACTCAGGATTTCTCCATGATTGGTTTCTGTCTATTAAACACGTTACTATTCGCACATGCGAGAAACGTCGGCCTCGTTTGGATCAAAACTGCAGGCAACAGTGTCGATCTTGCACATTCCCGCCAGTCCTACCTAAACGTGGAACTGAACCAGCCAGACACCATCATCTCACAGCGGCAGATAACATTCATCCAATCGTAGATATTCCAGTTTATTTTTGCGCCCAATTTCGTGCATAGAGTTCCGGTTGCCGCGGACGGATAATAACGCTGCGTTTAACAGCAACACGTCCGCCCTTTTTAAGGGCTTCACAGGGAGCGGCCGAGAATTCGAACCGCAGTATGAACAGCTGCCCATTCCCTGCAGGTTACGTCTAATCTGCACGAGGCGTCTGGACCTGATCTGCATGATTGTCCAGATCAGCGACTGCTTCTACTTTCTTGGTGGCTGGGAATCTAGTTCCGGTTGTTTGCTACCCGAGAAGAGCACCTAGAAGACGATATATCATCAAACCTCCGAACCCCCTTCCTTGTGGTCACTACTGCCTTGCACCTAGTCAGGATCTACGACTGCTTGATCCATGGGCAACAATGAGCACGAGGACAAGCAAATTTGCGCGGCACCCCTGTTCTAAAGTCGACGAGTTTCGTCTTGATTTGCCTGTCTGTTTCAATAGAAGCCAACTGCAGTCTGTTGGTCGCTTCAGGACTCATTGAGTAGTGATACGTCTCAGACCTTCGCAGGTTGTCGCATCTCGCTTAGAGCTCAACTTTTCTCGGGCCAAAGAGATTGTGTTACGCTATTTGGGTCAGCCCGAAATCCCAAGGAACGGGATTTCTTCATCACCCTCTAGATCGATCGTCCAGGGCTTTATCTGTACCGTATCGTGAACCCACCCGACGTGAAAAAGTTGGTACCATTGGACCAACACAAGGTTTCAAGTCTATTTAGTTACAGTTCGATGGTCCAAAGCGCATCAGCTTTGGACATGGCTCCTAAAATGCCTCTGGTGCTACCTTAGGCTTTACACGAGTGTACTCGATGGGTGCGTGCCTGCTCCTGTGGCTGCCTCGCCGTTACTGGTGCAGCATGGCGCATGGCTCTTTCAGCCTGGCGTTCTGGAGGCTGTTTCTTGCCGCATGTACAATGGTTTCTGCATGCGAATTTTGACTACTTGCATTCGATCTGATTCTATTCGTCGGGGAACTTGGAAGTAAGGGTGACTCTGTAAGAGGGCCCACTTTTTTCTCGAGAAGATTACACAAGACATCCAGAGTGTGGTCTCTCAATAGGACCTGGATAGCTGCAGCTTTTGGAAGCTCCAGTGAGTCTCTACACAGAGCAAGACTGGAGTCGAGATGTGGCCTACGCAGTCAAGAATCATGTATAAAGCTAGGCGACTCTGGCCTCTGAAGGTTTCTTTTTGTCAAGGAACGGCCTTTCAACTCAGAACCTTTACAACAGTAAGTCGATAAATCATTCTACCTGTTAAGCAACTACAAGTCTTCGATTTGTACACCAAATTCCACGCCTTTCGCACCCTCGCTGCTGCCTGCCGGCAATTGCATACGTTTGTCCTACAAGAGAATCTCATAGCGCGGTGTAACTTATCAATTGGCTGACATCGTTGCATCGCAGGAGCTTCCCCACGTTTTCGAGTGCTCACACGCTGTTACCGTTTCCGTCTCACGCCCAAGTCCATTAAGTAGCAGAAAGTACAGCTACTTTAATTGTCGCCTTCAACGACAGGTAGTAGAGTAATTCGATAGCAAAATCGTAAAGTCTCTACGTCCTCCTTTGACTTGAGTGTTGCATACTTGTCCTCGCCAAAGTCTTCGAGATGGCGGTCGTGAGAGAGAACGAAAAAAACAACGGCCTCCTTCCACGTCCTAAGGAGCCCGTTTTCGTTATTATCTTTCACGGGGCAAGTATCGAACCTCCTCCTCTACCCTAAGACCTACACTAATCCATCAAACACCAGATAGAACCCAAGTACCACTGGCAGGAGCTCAAAGACCGAGCCCGAGGATGCCGTTCTCGGCCCAACCAGATCCAAGTCCGCCAAGCCATTGCCCATGAGAAAGTGCAGGGGCTAGGACAGATCACAATCGTGAACAAAGAGCAAGCTTTCTTTGTATTTGGTTAGTTAGACGCTGCGAGTTCCCGCGGACAACCCGCTCGGTCCGGCTGACTGCGTCTGCTAGATCATCTGTGCAAGCACGGATGGAATGATCAGGATATTATTATTTCGCTTATCTTCCTGATAGAGAGCGACATGGAGAGAAACCCAACGAGGCTGAAAGGCCCGACGAAATGCTACTCGAGAGGCATACCGCCTGCGACGGCTGATGGCGCCCTTGCGCCAAACACGAACGGGTAAGCTTCAAAATATGAGCTTTTTAAATCATGTCAACAAAGTCCTCAATCTGCTTCTTTTACACGAAATGTTCCATCTAACATAACCCTTGCTAAACTACCTAGCCACCGCGCCGGCCCCCGCCAGCCCTATCCCCCAATCAACACAGCTGTTCTCACCCCTACTACTACCGCAACCCTCTCCCCTGGCTCCCCTACATTTTTGAGCCCTATCGAACCGTCTCCAATTTACCCGACAATGGCAACCAACTACCACCAGTCTCCCATTATGCTTCCCCCCTCTACTCAGCCCGCGCCGCAAAGCTACTACCCCCTCCCCTACTCCCCGGTGACCACCTACCCGCAATCTTCTATGACCATCACCCCTACAACATCCCTCAACGTCTGCGCCCGCACCGGCGCCAGCGCGACCACCTCTACCTCCATCTCTAGCCCCTCCCCTCGCACGGTCTTCCTCTCCGACTTCCCCTCCTCCACCACACCGCAATCCCTCAAATCCCACATCTCCGACTGCCTCCACCCCACCCCCGTCGAAATCACCCACCTCGACTGCCACCATCACCGCGACCGCGGCCGCCACGCCTCCGCCTCCATTACCTTGGCCACGCACGATCAGGCCGACGCCGTGATCCGTCAGGTCGGGGGCAGCAAGATGGGCGGCCCGGGCGGCGCGACGCTGCGGGCACGCTGGGAACGAGCCGACCAAGGTGCGGCCAAGGGAGGGCGCAGAAAGGCGGAGAAGCTGCGGATCAAGGGGAACAGCGCGGGGAAGAACGGGTGGGGTGAGGAGCGCAAGTCGAAAAGCGGCGGGAGGGAGGAAGGCGCGCCGTTGGTAGTGGATGGAAGCGGGCGCGGCAGTAGAACGGATGAGGGGGATGAGGAGGAGGAGGACGCTTCCGGTGAGTTTTAGATGGTTTGGTTCGCTGTGTGCCATCTGTTTTGTGGAGATATGGCTGACTCTGGGTTTTTTTTCTTTCCCTCAGGCGGCGCTGACAGAGTCCATGCTGACGGATGAGGCAGATAAAGACCAGATCCATGTCGAGACGGTTACCAAGAAGATGAAGGGCGTGCATGTCGGGAAGTGCAAGACGGAGCGTCGTCGCTAAGTGTAAGGATTCCACGGAGAGCTAGTCGGCAAAATTCGACAGCAGAAAGCAAAAGTTGGGGGTAGCTTTGTGGCGTCAGCAGCGGCGTTCAGAGGCACCGTAGGGTTTCTTTTCTTTTGCTTTAAATTTTCTCTCCTTTCGTTCGTGCGATTGACGTTTTTCCATGCTGGTCTGACGCTAAGTACACACACCTTGCGACTCTTCTGCGTTAAAGTTTGGGGATGGTGTCTGGGATATCAAAAGTGCTATTCAGTCCATACTTTTCCGGGATCGTGTTCCATTCCAATTCCGTCGGGTCCTCTGTACGCATTTTGTGAAAAATTTGGCGTTGGGACATATTCAAATGGCGTGGCATGGGTTTTCAAAAGTGCTGTCACAACAACATTTTCGGGCTCCTTTCGCTTCCTACTCTTGTTGGCGCGCCTCTACGCACATCTCTTGCGCACTAGCAAATGTTTTGAGTGGGAAATGGTGTTTTTGGGCCTTTTTCAGAAGTGTTGTTTATTTAGATTTCGGGTTTAACTGTGTTAGAGTAGTGTTCTGCCCACTGCTTCTAGCTACATGTCTTGTCAGAAAAATGGGATTGCATTTGAAATCACAATTCACACTTTTTT
Organism: Pyrenula aspistea; assembly: GCA_021030945.1. NCBI lineage: Eukaryota > Fungi > Ascomycota > Eurotiomycetes > Pyrenulales > Pyrenulaceae > Pyrenula > Pyrenula aspistea. The sequence continues at coordinate 134,061 of JAGFML010000017.1, forward strand.
GGTTGGCTATAGATCCTAGGAATCGGCGGCTGCTTGCCTGGTGGTAAGGTAGATTCAGGGAAAAAAGGTCACGTGCGGCTCTCGTCTGGGCGATCACGTGTCCTTGCATTTCTTACAGAACAGGTAGAGGCTTCCGAGCGTGGTGCGTTGGGTTGGGCAGTAAAGGATTCTGAGCGGCTTAGGAAATCGGAGGGTAGGAAAGAAGACGCCGCGGTTTCTTTGATCAAGGACTCTGTCTGGCACTGCCGAAGATGCAGGTGAGGCTTCCCATGTCACGGTTTTTGGCATAGGACGTTATGGATATTCTCGATTGCTGCGACGCTACCTACCTGGACGGTAGTTCGGATCTTTGTTCTGCAGAGGTTGCGTGCTTGATTGGGGGTTGGCAAAATAAGAGAGCAAAGGATGCATCGAGAACGAGGGAATGGGACTCAACGCCCTACCTTCATCATGTGTTTGTCTGGGAACTTCTCCATAAGCGGTCGTAGACCTGGCTTACTCTACGTACTATGTAAGAATCCCGACTTTCTTTTCCAATTATGAAGACTTAGAACTGTGTAAGCCAACGAGCGGTTGGAAAGCAGCGAATACTAGTCCAGCCTCATGTAAGGAGAGATAGACCATTTTGATCACTTTGAGGGCCTATGATATGTTGGGATTCGATGGAGTCAAGGAATATCACGGCAGGATGTTCATGTTGACCGCGTTTTATTGGGGTTGAGATCTTTCGGATTTATGAAAGTCCGAGAAGCCGAAGCTCAACACTCAAGATCAATTCAAGCTCGAGTCTTCGTGATGAAGTACCTTGTGCCTTAGTATCGAAATTTCAAGTGTCGCAGTGGAGTGTAATTGAGGATATTGCTTCATTCACTGAAGGCAAGGCCTTATTCTCCTTTCCCTGTTAATGTTAATGTTGTGGGGAGCTTGAAAGAGTCGCGCCGTCCAATTCCCTCCGCACCGTCAAGTCTCGTGAGAGCGCGTCCTCCCACAGATCAATAACCAATGGCCAGCTGCTTTACACCTCCCCGGACCTGCTGAAAAATACACAATGATCAAGCCATGTATAAAAATGACTGACCCTGGCTTCACCCAACAATTGCTTTCCTTCGGCAAAGATGTTCTAAAAGAATAATAAATGGAATCCAGCTCCAATGCACACACTTGCGACTCCTGTGGACGCATTGATCTTCGACCTCATGTCTCGAATCCAAACTTTCGATACCATGGCACTTGGACAGCTTCGCCGGTCCCCTTTGCGAAGGCTGTTTGCATGTTGGACAAGTGCTTGTTTTACCAGAAGCTATTGCGCTGTAGCAAATTGCCTTACATGTGCGGATTGCCTATTCACAACGACGCTTATCTCCAGGTTAGGTGTACGCGGTCCCACGGAAAGTTCATCCAATTTAGCTACACGGTGGCAAAAATTGACGACCTGTATACGGATGTCAGAACACCGACTACTGAGGCTAAGGGTACGCCATCTGATATTGAAGCCCTGAAGGAAGGCAAGCGGACATTTTGGCTCTCATTCTATTGTAGCGCGTGCACCGATGAAGTTTCAAAGCCTGAGTCTGACACTCCCGCTTTCGCTGCCGAGCAGAACCGAGATACCCTAGGTATTACAATTGCGAACGCAAAACCACTCTCTCAGAACCTGCTCGGACCTGCGAATGTGGCATTGATCAGAGCTTGGCTCGAAGCATGTTCTAAGAATCATCTGGCTTGTCGTCAATCCAGCTATACGCCGCGAAGATTGCTTCGCATCTCCAATTATCTCGACCGGAACGTGAGACTTTGTGACTTATCGACGGCAGAGCTGAACAATAGTCCTAGTTACGCGGCCTTGAGCTATGTCTGGGGAGGCCAACAACGGAGTCAGACCTTGCAAGGCAATCTCAAGCATCGTTTGGAAATAAATTTGACCGATGATCTTCCAAGGACTATTCAGGACGCTATTGCCGTTTGTCGTGCACTGGAAATTGGTTGGCTCTGGGTTGACGCCTTGTGTATTGTTCAAGACGACATTATAGAGAAGCAGGAGGACATATCACGAATGGGAGACGTCTTTCAACAATCTCGAGTGACCCTGGTAGCTGCGGTAGCACCAGACAGCGAGGCTGGATTTCTTCAGCGTACCTCAGCCCAGATTCGTCTTCCTTTTCAACGACTACGCATCATAAGCGCAAGTGGAGCGGAACAGTACTTGAACCTCTTGGAACCTGTCCCAGAATTCCCGGAATGCTTCCTCTACAACAAGCGCGGATGGACTTTGCAGGAACAAGCACTTTCCACGCGACTTTTGTACTTCTCTCCAGGTTCGATCGAGCTGATCTGTCGAAGCGAGCAAGTTCTTGCCGGTGCTGGTCATCTTAGCAAGTCTCTTCACCACAGGATCGATGACGACATCCAGTCATCGGTCAGCCTTGAGCAGTCGATGCCTATTATCTCATCCCAAAGCCTCGAACCGTCAAAGCTCGAGAACCTGCCGCAAAGTCTTGAAAAGTGGATGGTCTTCACGGAACTTTACAGCCTGCGCAGGTTAACTTATAGATCGGACCGTCTGCCTGCTCTCTCGGCAATTGCCAAAGCGTTCCATCGCTATGCCCCGTTTCTTGGTCGTTATGTGGCGGGCCTCTGGAGCGAAAACGTTGTTGAGCAAATGCTGTGGCAAACACGTATCCCATACCGCTTGCAACATCCAGATAGCCACTTCGTTGCACCGTCGTGGTCCTGGGCTTCTTCGTCTCGTGGTCACCAGTACATGCGGCACCTCATTTGGAGATGTCAAATCACGCTGGAGGTTTTGGAACACATGGTTCGTGAAGCCTCTGGAGGCGATGACTTTGGATTGTTGCAAAGCGCTTCAATGCTGGTCCGTGGACGGCTGATGCCTGTCTCATGTACTTCACAAGTGGTACCAGCAACGCTGACATTTCGCCTGAATAGCCCGACACTGGAATTTGGAGATGCATACCTGGACCGGAGAGATTACTCTAGCGAGATACACCTCTCAGAATCTAGCAGAACTTGGTTCTTGGAACTCGCACTTGGAATTCTGCCGGATACCTCCTTAGTGGCTGCACAATCTTCACGATTGGTGGGTGTGATTGGGCTGTTATTGATCCCCGAATCTGAAGACCTTCGCGCTTTTCGAAGAGTGGGTTTGGCCATCTTGGGTCCACGCCGAGCGGACAAGAGTGACGTGGATGACCTTAAAGCTTGCAGGGGTTTTCAGACAGCATGGATCGACACCGTGGAGTGGCATACGATCACTCTCATTTAACTAATCTGGCTGCTGTATTGCAATTCCGACATCTCCTACTTTGTCATTGGACTCCATTGAAATTCAACTCATATGCCCAATGAAGCGGTTACTAGTCAAAACAGCTCAACGTCACTCGAGGCTTCCTATATCCGTGAGCCCTCACTCTGACTGTATCTCACTCACGAGTAACGTCAACATGTCGACTTCTAGTCCAGGAACGGGCTTATGCTCCTGGAGAAGATAGCATCGTTCCAAATTGAGGGCCGCAAGAGATCATCCAAGGGCACATTTGCCAGATGCAAAGAGCAGACGTCTGCTTTTTGACACTACCGGAGCATGAAGTCGATGGCTTCTAGAAGCTTAGAGGAACTGGACTTGTCAATGTAGTATGCGCCGATCCACGCACGCATAGCTTTCAATACGGGTCAGCTCGCAATATTTACGAATTATGCTTTCGGCATCCGGCCATCTGCGCCATCCGTGGAGTGATCGTTTCTATATTCGGGTGGCCGACCTCCTGATTTCTCCCAGGTATGTAATACGATTGCACGATATGGGGTTCTATTGTTGGAACGCTCTGAACTCAGAGTTTGAATGTCGTCTAGGTGCACAGAGAGAAGTAGAATGCTCGGTTTTCAACAGCCCAAGGCACTGATTATCTGATGGGCAGAGATCTTGAACTGTGGGAGTCTCGACGGGGCTTCTTTCGAAAGACTGCTTGTCTGATTGATGGGAATTTCTTTTCATGAGCTCGAAGGAAAGCAAGGATTTCTATGTCCTAGGCCATGCATGGGCTGGTCAACTTGTTGGGAGAATGCAGCCTGATTTTCAAATCAGCCTCTACTAAGATGCAGATTAGTTCAGGCCTCTCAGCATATCGGGTCAATTTGATCCGCGATTGCCTTCAACCTGCAGTCTCCACAAACTCGTGAAACGCGGTATGCATTGTTCCATGCCTTTGCCACGTTATCAGCGCTCGTAGGACGGGATTAACCATGGAGATCCTCGGCTATCGGCGGAAGGCTGCAAGGCTGACCTAACCTGTTTCAGCAGAAAAGGCTGGGGAAATCGCGTCGGAGAAATCGCGGTGCCACTGTTTACAATGTAGCAATATCAAGCCTCGGAGGTTTGGAAAATACTTCATCGAGTTTCGTATGAATTATGTAATGGAAATTATAGAGTCTCACTCGTATCTCGTCAGACAAAGAAGCAACAATGCCAATTCCGACCAGGTCTCGGTCTCTGCGCCAACCTGGCTTCACCCAAAGGGATATCCCAATTGCAAGCAATGAAGGGTCGGTGGGAAACCAACCAAGTGATTTCGATACTTCAAAGAAGAACACTACCCAAGCTACGAAGACTGTGGAAGCTTACCGGCAGAAAGTTATAAGTTCCTTGGGCGAATCACTTCAAGAAGAGTCTACTGCTTGCTCCTCTCGTAGTGTACCCACTGCAGACAGAAAGACGTATCCAAGTGGCAGAATACCTTCGCCAATTCGCAACAACGAACCGAGAAAAGGGGAAGATGCTTCAAACCTCGCCAATAGTGTAGACAAAGCGGCTCCTCAAGTCTCCAAGGGCAGCATACCACCTCCACCAAGTCAGATAAATCGCTCGACCTCTCTTCGTCAGCCAAATAGGTCGCTATTTCCCCAAGGTCACTCGCGTCGTGTTCCAAGCCACGGGAAAAGCGTATCTCTCGTCAATGATTCGACTCCTTTGAGCGATCTTCGCTCTACAACGGCTTCGATCCATCACAGCCTGTTCAGGCCAGACAACGCGGCCAAGGATACGACAAATCAGAACTCTAATCGAGTCACACCAAGTCGGTCCGTGACAATAGCCCATCGCAAACCCCAGCCGGGGGCTCTTCAAACTACATCTTCATCACTCGTGACCCCTCCTACGTCAACTGAGACGTCCACCAGACCGCAGTTCTCTACATACCAGCAACACTTTACGCCGAAGAAATCAGTGAGGACACCGACTCAAAATTTTCACCGGCCAGCTCCTGAGCATAGGGTCTTGCGGCCTCCATCTCCCGAGTTTGTACAATTAGAAGATGAGCTCCTACAGTTGTCACTCCTTCACCGGTCCTCCCGCGCTATACAGCGTAGTTGGGATCAAAGCGCTGAAGACAGGCTTAGAAGAAATTTTGAGGAGATATCTCAGACACAGAAATCTATTCTAGAAGCCGAGCAGCTTCGAGCGACTGACCAGAATCTTACCGGGTTAGCCGAATGGCTAAATGCAGGGCCCTTGTCCGATGAAAAGATACGGACATTGTCACAATGCATCCGAGACGTTTCGAGTCTTTGCAGAGTTAATGGCCTCATCGAGCAAGTACTGCAACGATTTCAGACCTGGTATGATAGCATGGCAGATATTGTGGAATCGAGAAAATCCAACAGTCCAGCACACCGGTGTAGATTTACCAGCGTCCCCACCATGGACCAAGACTGGCAAATTAAAGCAAATACCGCCCTTCGTAGACTGGAAGCTTGTGAGCAACAGCTGAAAAACTTGGGAACGGCAGAGCAAAGAGCAGTTATCGGAAAGATAATACGAGCTCATTGTACTCTAGTGTCTGGGTTGCTTTCTGAAATTGAGACGATCATCGATATCGAGAGAATGCTCGGGGAGGAAGAAAGTCATTGGCGGAAAGCTACCATCAACAAGCTGCTGTATTCTATAGAAGATGAGCTAGATTCGGATGCTGCGGCTTCGCAGCAGGGAATATGGAATCCGGCTTAGCTAGACGCACAACAGCCCTCCAAAGAGGATAAATGTATGGATCGTTAAAAATGGCGCCAACAAAGGACTGGCCCTACGAGAGGATTGCCAGCTACGAACTGTTACCATGTCTGCACTTTGCACATCCGCAAACGATGGGCATCCAGCATCTAGGATTATTGCACCGTGCCGGAGACTTACTGTACCACCTCAGCCGCAAAGTTGAGCCTAATACAGAAAACGGCGCAACAAAGCAAGCTCATGCGTCTGTGCTCGCGGCCGCTCTCCGTTAGGCTATCGCGAATCCGATGATAGGGTTTTCAAATGAGTGGTGTCATGCTTCACCTGAGTGGTGGATAGTCAGCATTAAGTCAGCATAAGGCTACTTCATGCATCAGCCACGGGGGAGCAGGGTTTTTGCTCTTTTCGACCACCAGCCAGGAATATTTCGAGAGTGTGACAATTGCTTGCATGTTTTTCTAACCGCACCTAACAGCAGATCGACCATCCTGCAAATCTTAGACGTCTGACACATGCCACGACTGTCGGCTAGGCGATCTTGGCCTGCTCAGTTCGGAAGTCGTATTTCTCGGCTCGATCTCACGGCATCGGAAAGTTCTGCGAGATGGGCCATTCGTATCGTCCAGTTGCGGCCGCGTGTTCACTCGCCGAAAAAGGGTGTTACACCGAGAAGTGCCAAGAGGAGCTCTACAAATTGTGCAACAATGCGGCGACATGACTCGCAATCATCAGGTGCTTGTGTGAGGCCTCAAGCCGAGGGTTCCTGGAACTCCACTGGGCGCCACTGGGCGAAGAGAGACCGAAGAACATCCGTGGTGTGGTGCCACTGTGCGAAAGTGATATTCGATCGTCCCATCCATGATGCAGAAGTGGGCTTCCCCTCGATCAGCTGGTCGCACGACAGAATCATGAGGTTTCTGCGATATGCGGTTTCTGTGACTACTGGCCTTCGGACACGAGATATCAGCACTCTATCTATTGACTTTAGGCCCCCAAGCCCCAACCTCCACATCCAAAGCTGGTGCGGATAAGGTGGAGCGCAAAGCGATTTAGTCAGCTGGGTGTAAAATGTCTCACGTCCCCGGCAGCTCCAGGCATTTCTTCTTCAAGGCTCTCCCTACCGAGAGCGCGGACGGGCGTAACCGAGCAGGGCATGGTACAACCGACTGGGGTTTCTGGAGAACCCGATGGCCCAAGGATCCGAAGGAAGCGGCCGCGCATTTACGGATAGGCCTATATTTCCACCGTTGGAATCCTGCCAAATCGATGTTGGGCTTGGCCTACGGTCTTTGACGGGTAATGATATCCTCGATGATGCGATGCGCCACCGATTTCCGCCACGGCGGAGGCACAATTGAGACATTGTGGCAGCGGCGATAGCAACTCGGTCTTAAGGGATGAACGAGGAACGAGCGTGGGCAGGACGAGTTACGTAAGCGGATTACCATCTTCAAAGAGCCGTGGATATCCTGGGCGCGAGCAGAGCCACGGGCACTCTGATGGTTAACGGCCTGTGGAGACGACAGGCGACAGCGTCGCCAGCATTGAGGGATTCTGGTCGAACGGACCCTCGGAGAAGTGCTGACTTAAGGCAGAGTTACGGTGCAGTCAGCAGGTTGGTGTTATTGGTGGTAGTGGTAATGGCGACGCTGCAGCGTCCTAACCGGGACTCTAAGTTTTGGGAAATGGATGATTCTAATCCGACCGTCCAGCTGGCCAGTCGGCAGGCGATTTTGTGTCTCTTCACCTTCTGAATCGAGCAGTGATTTGACCGGCCTCAGCTGCTCCAGATTTCTTAGAGGGTTGGAGGGCCCGGAAATAGATGGGTTCGTGCTTCGGACGCTGTGGAGGTCGGGAGGGTTGCAGCAGCCCTATCTCCTTGCTACGTGCCGGCGGCTGGCCTCGTTTGAGTATTATTCACTGATTAAACGGTCTGGCAGCTAGACCAGACGCGAGTAGACTGTGCGCTTGCTCCGACCCAACCGAAGGCTCATGAGGCCTCTGGTTGCGCCGGGTTTGGAGCCGACGGCGTCATCACAACACTACGGTGGGCCCCAATCCCAAACCATCCCTCCGCGCCATAAAATCAGAAACCTTGCCCTCTTCCGTCAAACGCGCCTTAGTCAACCAGCTCTGACTTCGTGTGTCGCTCCCCAGGTAAGCTCACCACTTGTCCCCAGAAGCTTGAATGCCCAGGCGAATTGACCCTCTCTTCCGACAAGTCCATCCCCGCCAGCGGCGAGTCAGCAAAATTCATTACCCAATAATTGGTATCGTCGTTCTCCCACCTGACCTCGACCTCTCCTCCCGGTTTTCTCTCGCCACCCTCGCTCAAGCACTTCTCTCATATCCACCGAACACGCCGTGCATCCGGCACCATTGTCCTTTCTCATACTTACCTGCCGCTCCCTACGATCACGGTCTACTCCCTATGCGACAGCAATACCAGCTGCCCACCGCTCTCGCTTTATCATTGCCACTTGTCAGTCGCTCGACCTGTCTCCGACCCCGGACTTCACAACGAAATGAGATATTGGGTGCAATAATATCGATTACAAGAACAAGCTGGGCTAGATGTCTGCGGTAGTAATGGACGGTGGCTCTTTTCTAAAGAGGCCATGGGATCCAAGTGGCAATTATATCCCACAAGCTTCCGCCGGTCCAGGATCAACCTTCACCCCATTGCCTGCGATAAGCAGTGGCCTCTCCTATTCCGGAACTCCTGCAGAACGACCGGCGCAACGTCTCCCTTCAATATCAGCTGCAATAGACGGGCCGGTCCCGTCGCCGTCTCGGAACGCTCACCCGCACACAGCGAAGCCGAAGCCGGAGGACCCGCCAAAATTGCCACAGTCGAGCCCGCCTCACCAGGGGTCTTCCAAGCGTCGTCGGCTGTCGCACCAACGTGATGTCGCGGGTGAGGACTCGCTGTCTCGCCGCAGCCTCCATGACAGCATTGTGAGTGAACATGGTTTCCCCGGACGAGAACACACGAAGGATGGCGAGTTTTATAAGAAACATCTAAGCTAACTTCCGCATCTGTCTTAGAAACACGAGATCTCGTATAACCAAGATCCTAGTGAGAGACGTCCCTCAACTCAGCAAGACGGTGCGGGCGTCCACGGGGATTATGCCTGTCTAAATTACGACGACACAAGAGGATTGGTTCAAAACGTTCTTGCTGGTCTTGCCAATCTCGAGAACGAGTTACGCCATGCTTTGTCAGGGCAGTTTGGACGATCACTTAAGCAGGCAAGTTATCACTCTTGGCGATCTTATCTCCAGCAATAACCTTGTTCCAGGAAGCTGAAAATGCCCCAAAGCCCCCGAGCGCATCAGACCTTGGTTTGAGATCCTCGCTGCACTGGGCAACCATAAGCATCACGACGAGCACGCGCCTGGTCCATGAATTGGCCATTAGTAGGGCGTTTCCACCGCTAGTCCCCGAGCGACCACCAAGAGATCCCGCGCAAACGCCACAGAACCCCAGTCACGTGCCTCATCACGAGAGCCAAAGCTGGCGATCGGATCCTGTAGACAGCCAAGAGGACAGTCAGCTTAGACCGGGCCCCACATCAACGCCGACAAGCGTCACACAAGAAGATCCCTCTGGCGCCTATCCCACAAACGACACTCCATCCTCCTCCCAACCTCACAAAATGCCGGACTACACCAAAAGACCTCCCAGTCAACACCCCTCCTACCAACCATACCCTCCGCACAACCAATCTCCTCACCGGTCTTCCTCAGCCTCAGGTTCCATCTTCTCCGCCCCGGCCCCTCCCTCCCACTCCCCCACCCAACTACAGCAGCAACAACAGCCTCCGCTTCCCCCTCACCACTCTACCCGTGTCCTCCCATCCCCGACCTCCATCCATCTCCCTTCCCTCCCTTCCCCAAACCCCTCCCACCAGTCCACTGCCACCACCTCCACCTCCGCCCCACGGCCCCCACACGACGCCGCGACCTCCTCCCATCTCGCCGACCTCCAACACACGATCTCGAAGAAAACCCTGGCCCTCACCACCCTCCAGCGCGAACACGACTCCCTCCTCTCCGCCTTCAGCCGCCAACAGACCCGCTGCGCAACGCTGGACCGCAAGTCCCAGGTCTCCGACTCGGAAATCAACTCCCTGACCGAGGAGAAGATCCGGTTGCAGGGGCAGGTCGAGCAGCTGGAAGCACAGGTCGAAGACCTCGGCAAGAAACTGGAGGAGCAGCGGAGGGAAGGGGTGGAGAACGGGAAGCAGTACATGGAGATTTTAAGGCTGGGGTCGCGGCTGCAGGAGCTTGGCGGCGAGGAGAAGAGGCGGTACAACGCGGACCGGGAGAAGTGGGATGAGGAGAGGAGGGGGCTGGAAGAACGGACCAGGGAACTGGAGAGGAGGGTGGTTGGCGCGAGAGCAGCGACCGCCGCACAGGCAGGCGGAGGGGAAGAAGATGTTGACGATGGCGACGAGGCGGTGGCGGTGCTGGACACGGAAGACGTGGGCACGCTGAAGGGCGAGGTGGTCAGGTTGCGCGGCCGGTGCGCAGAAATGGAGACGACGATGGGCGAGATGAGGGGCGAGGTGGGCCGGTTGATCGGGGTCTGCGCCGAGGTCGAGGGCATCCGCGGGAGGCTGGGGCTGCAGCTGGGTGTGGACTGGAGTATGGAGCGCGAGAGGCGGGAGGGGGGCCGGCAGGAGGGGTGGGCGGAGGGGAAGGGGAAGGAGAGGGAGGAATGAATGAAAAGCAAACGAGTCAGTCACGAACGACCTCTGTACAGTATCGTCTGTCTGTATATCTAGTGGGGCGGATATATAATGTGTATCAACGCAACGTCCTACCATTGCTATGCTATGTCATGTTTTTCACGGACGGATGTTTAGATATACATATACATCACATATAGTGCTATTTATATCGTGAATGTACACGGAGATATAATATACGGATGTACTCACTCTCTCTCTCTCTCTCTCTCTCTCTCTATACACTTTTCCCATCTTTTTATTTCTATATTTATTGTCAGGCGGAGCCGCGGAATACTAGGGCCCAGCTAACTGCACCAAAACGTAAACGGTAATACACATTTGCAGAATCGATCGATGCTGGTACTATGCGATATATTTTGGGTTGGTAGGCGTGGGGGTCATTTTGTGGTTTGTTGTTTTAGGGTTTTTTTTTTCGTGGGCGGTTTGATTTGAGTTGTACGTGGGCTTGGATATTCTGGATGGCTTTAAGCTTATCGGGGTGTCTGGCGTGGGATGTTTATGTTATTCGTATATGCGTATATATGTATATGTACTATTGCACTGGCATTGGAGGCTTTTCCGTACTTTTCCTTTATTGTTCAATTCGAGATGTCTAGATACACAATTGGGCTTTCATGCTTTTCCCTCCCTTCCTTCAATTTCATTTGAGGGAAGATTTTCCTTCAAACCTATTCAGTAATTATAGGCCGCGGTGCGGTGCGGTGCCTCTGTACGCACATGCCATGCCGTACATACGTACATGCATTCATTATTAGCCGCGATTTGGACGCATGTGCCGTCCGTACATACATACATACACACCCCGAGCACGAGGGTTGGTTTTCGATGCGATGGGTACCTATCTATGGTGGATACCGAGATACGTACGGCTTCTCGGACGGTAGATTGCAGACTGCGAACCGCAAATCTGCATTGGATGGCATTGTATTGCATTACCAGCGCCGTGCCGTGCCGTGGTGGGTTCGAACACGAACACGAACACCAACACATTTGGAGCGAGGTAGGGGAGGCGAGGCGAAGGGAAGGTAGGGTTCTGGCTTAGCCTGTTCTACTTTTGCTTTCTATCTTGCACTGCATAATGCGATGATGGGACGGGGAGATGGGCGAAGAGGGGATCTGGGCAAGGGGGGAGGGGGTTCTGATGCGATTTAGGACAGCCCCCTCTTCTCCAACCCTTGGGACCTCTCCGGGAGCTCTCCCGCATGGGCTGCTGTTGCGGCGCATAGGGACCTTGTCTGGCCAAGGTATGGCAGACATGGCGGAGGAGCCGGGGGAAGGGGAGTTGGAAGGGCATTTCCTAGTCTCTCGACTCGACTTGTGGGGCTATTTGTGAGGGAGGGAGGGAGGGAGGGAAAGACGAAAGGGTCTGATGGCGAGCAAGAAAAGAAAAGGGGGAGATTTTGCGGGAACCCGGATGGAAAAGGTCCTAGGACCGTGTGAGCGAAGGTTGGGTTTGCTGAGAACATCGCGTGCCCATTACTCGACAACCAATTTTGTCAGTGGACGTGTTGTCTGTGGCTCGAAGGGGTCGAAAAGGGGCTAATGCTCCCCCGAGTCCGTTTCTTTTCGTAGGTGGTGGAGATTTTGGTTGTTGTACATGGAGAAGTGAGCGGGAAGAAGAGGAATAGGGAGCGGCAGAGAAGGGCCGAGTAAAAATCTGGAGCGAGCGTCGAGGGCGCACGCATGTCATTGGCCTGTTCGATTAGAGCGCAGCGTTATTGGCCCTGATGGATGGGATTTCTGTAGAATCATTGTGGACGCTAATGCAGAGGAGTATCTTTCGAAAGGGTGAGGGTTCATGGTGGTTTGAAACTGACATGCTATACCTACTCTATGATTACTCCGTAAAGGATGAACCAGTGCGTCGCGAGTGTACCTGGCGGGAATTGGTCTCTTTTGGGTAGCAGCGAAGTCGTTTTTCCACGGAGGAGAGGCGAGAATGTCTCCGGATCAGTAATCGTTGAAAATCTGTCTGAGGCAGACACTGACGTAATGAGGAGGAATGGATCACGTATCTCGATTATCGGAGGAATTTCCCATAGAATGCGCCACGGCGGAAGAAGGAACAATAAACTCGAAGGAACTTCTAACGATGTTGGGAAAGGGGAGACAAGATGACGCGGTCCAAGGGACCGGGATGGGGCGACTCAAAAATCCTCAGTGCGATAGAACTTCTTGGCCATGTGCTCGCTCAGATGCATGGATCTGTTCTTGTACTACACCGGCTGAGAATTGCCTTTGTCACATGATAGATTTATGGGTGTACTTTTGGCAAAGGTGTGGACTTGGTCAGATGACAATCACCTCGGTTGAAGATGGAATGCGTGAGTCTTCCGCAGTGACAGGCGGACTAGACATGATGCATCCTACGAGTCTGTACTTAGAGATTTCGGTCTTCCGGTTCGTAGCTTCAGCGATTATAGTTTAAGATAAAAAGTGATAGTTCGTGGCGTTGCAGATCTGGTGTTGACGCTATAGGAGCCTCTCGGGTAGAGATTGGCTATTCTGTTATTGGAAGGGGGATTCTCTTTCCGCATTGGATGAGCAGATGCTTGTATCACCTAATTCCTGATGGGATAAAACTGGTAGGTGGAACATGGATTGCGGGCAAGGCGTGTTAGAAAGTTGTAAATAATGAGGTGAATCGGCTCGAAATCGTGATCTTTCGGGCACTTTCTTAGGGGCGTTCACAGGATTTTCCTTGGGAGGAATTATGTCGTTGAGTCTGAAACCCGGATTGCATTGATGCATTTACCCCTCTGGGGATGTGTAACGGAACAATCTCCTCACCTACTACCTCATGCGGTAGAAAGCTCGTAAGGCTGATGGCACAATGCGATGACGACTTATCAGGCGACCTCTTATTCAGCAATTCGGGTCCTGACGGTTTCCAATCGCAAGCAGAGTAACAATTTTTCATGCGCCAGAGCGCTAGTGTTATTACCCTGAAAAGACATATTGAACGAGAGGATGGTCTTCTAAGCATTGGTCGAGGTCTTTCTCCCAAAAGTGAGGTGTCAGCAGGCAACAGTAGAAGTCCACAAAGGAGGCTCCCTAGGCAAGGCAAAAGGCAACCTTGAAGTAAGCTTTTTGATCCTGCTGACCTCAACGCTATCAAGGTGTGGGCTCGGACTTTCCGGGTGAAATTTTGCGATGAAAGATCCTCAGCCTTTCCACTTTTTAGCATTGCTCAAGGGTTTCTGCGCCTAGATAGAACGGCTTGAAGACGCAATTTGGCTAGGAAACTCCAAGCCTTCTTCGTGGGGCGACACAACAAATCAGTGTTGAAATGAATGTCAGCGTAGAACGCGAGTATCGACGGAATGCGAGCCACCTGCATCCAACTCTGCTTACGATGCATCCCTCAAGCCAGCATGGCTGAAGCGGAATACTGTCCCGGCGCACCTTTGGGCGATGGCCCAATAGAACTACATCTTGAGACCAGCCCCCCGTGGCCACCAACGTGTCTCGTATCGATTGCAATTATTTGCGAGCCACACGTTGCCGAAAACGAATTCTTTCTGAATTTCGCGTCTGCCAGAGCCGTGGTCCTATGCCCACATCTGGGATAGGAAACGAGGCTTCAGCGCAATCCTGCACTTATAAATGCAGTCGCCGAATTGCCTAGCTCGCTTGCAGGAAAGGTGTTTGAGCTGTGGAGGAACCAGCAGCGAAGTACAATTACCACAACTGGAGAGAGATGTTCTCAGTGCGCATCATCAAGCGCCTTTTTCCATCTATGTCTTCATGTGACGGATACGCGAGGTAAGACACCTCACCGAGACCACAAAACTCGCTAACGCGACAGCAGCCCTGAGGAGATGACTCGTCTTGATACGTGCCAAATTATAACAGTTGTCCTGGCAAATCAGCGGGTGTAACGTGAGAAGCACCAATGGTGAACGATTTGTCTCAAGCTCACTCTGGATCGTTATTGCAACCTTTGAATAAGAATAGTCTACCTTCTGAAGAAGGTAAAACTTAGTCAGGTGAGTAATGCGTCGGTGGAGACTGTGCTCTTGGGATGATTAGACAAAAAAGCATATGCTGCCAGAGGTGATCTTCAGTCCCAAACCCCATCAATGGTCTAGTCGCAAGCTTGGAGACCGCTGATAGGTACAAAGTGAAGAGCAACAAGCGTCCGTAGTTCTGCACAAGCGCAGAATTAATGCTGCGCTCCTCTAGGCTTTGACAATCGGAGCTGCACGTTGAGCAACGAGTCAAGCAATCATCAAAGAAGGTTGCTAATCATAGAAGCCTTTTCTGGGGATTTTGAGAATGGCTAATCCGGCTCAAAGTGTGTAGAAGCCGGCCGTTGAATTCAGAATTAGTCATCGTCAGCGCAGAATGACAGCCACCGTGATCGTCAAGTGATCAGCAAGTCGAGAATTAGGCGCCCTAGCCATGCCTTGCGGCACGACCATCCTCTCAAACCTGACCGTACGGAGTGCTTGCCGCTTTAGATTAGAACCGGTCTTGCTCGAACCCAAGGGACATAGTCGAACTGAAATAGGTTAATTGTTTAGATGAATGCAGGAGTCAGCTCAAGTAGTCTCTTTCTAGCGGCGCGGCTCAACCATGCCCTGAAGCATCCGAAAATGGAAAATAGTTGGATGGCTGTGATTGGTCCCCAGCTGCGTAAGCGTACACAAACAAATAATTCAAAGCCCAAAGAGTCGCAAGATGGAGCATCAACCCATTTTGAGTGTTTTCATATGGTATGGGTGCGGGCAATTTTGGGCTCGATGCAAGCGCTTTTTGCACAGGGGGTATTCCTCCGGAGGTTTGGAGGTTCGAGCCTTGCGACATCCACGAAAGCTCCGCGAGTCAAACATTCGGCAATTCCATTTCCTTTGAGGATAATTTATAGATTCCTGAGAATATTCTTTCGAAGTTTTCTTGTTGAGTCGCCTCACCGAGGTCTTTGTCCTGTGTCCACCACGCGGATTGAGCGACTTTCAGACATGCTGCACAAAGAGCCTCATAGGTCAATAAATGTGACTAAGCGTAGACAAGGAACCTTGCTCGTGGCGACTAGCTAGTCGGATGTGGCTTCTTCGCGTCTTATGTGACTGGCTTGAAGGACAACACTGGCCATTAGGAGGTCGAGAGACAATCGGTGCCGAAAAAGCTCGTTAATCTGTATCCTGGGTGACCTCGTTCAGGTTGGAAACGCAAACCTCCAGCCGTGGCGTGGGTTTTAGCTTAGTAAGAACAGCCCCGGCTCTGCCACATGCTGCCACTTCCCTTGGCAAAATGCAGGAAAGGTCTCTGTTGAAAATCCGTCTGAAAAGAGCTTGAAATGTCTGTCAGAGTCTAGAAGACAACGAAGTCGTCTCTTCGACAGCGGTCTAAAACGGCGGTTCTGGGTCATTAAACTTGCTGTCTTCTGACTGTCGGCACATAGACTCTTATCCTAAAATTTCTCCGCATTGAGGGAAAGAGTCTGCTTCGATGGTCATGTAAAGACTGGGAGCCCCTTCAATTGGTTTGGGTTTCACAAGTCCTTTTCGTCAATTTTGACCTGCCGAGGCATACTACACTCGGTACATTTGACAACTTGTTTAGACAAAGCCGTGGCGAAATGGCATTGGCAAGTATTTGCGTCTTGTCAACATTTATTGTGATTACTGCTTCCACCTAATAGGTAAATGTGCTTAAAATCGTGTGCTTCGAATATCGTGTCGCGTGCTGAGCGAAGACAATATGATGTGTGAGATCAGATCTCGGTTCATGGAGCCTTAATTCGCTAAAACTAAAGCAATGTGGATAATCAATGGGCCATACTCATCGATCACAGATGTATAGAGATGCATGCTCTGGATGAGCTCAAAAACGCCAGAAGTCTGATGCTCCAGTTCTCATTCGGGTCAGTCCCCCGTCCGGTGGTCGATGCAGGCACAATGCGCACTACGGCAGCCCAAGCAGGCAAATAGCGGGATGAGGTCTCCGGGTTAATTAATCGCGGGGATAGCACCACGAAGGTTCGACATCTGACGCAACCACCAGCCTTGCCTCAAACCTTCCGTCTCTAATACAGGATCCAAAGCTAGGAAAGCAAGTGAACCATTTCATAGCTTTTCCAGACTACCTCTGAGCTCTGAACTTTTGGCTGTATGACTTCCACACTCCTTGTTCCGCCATCCGGGCTCACCAGCTAACTGTGCAACAGACCTCAGTCTCAGAATACATAACCATTTTGACTCCGCTGTTCGTTGATGCGAATCATCTATGCCGCTTCAATCTCTTTCATTCCTCCTACTTGAGAGATCAAAGGGCTAGTCTCTTCGGGATCAACAGATAGCGGCTTGAATACAGAAGAAGGTGCTAAACCTACACGACCAAGATCTCGGTCTGGTTGAAAGGCTTCAGCCATGCGGTCTCAGCTGCATGAAAAGCTGCTGAGGAGGAGGCTTGGAGAACAGCCTCGGTACGCTGGTTTGAGTGACCTCTATGGCGACCGATCTTGGGTTGATGATCTTGATATTGTCAATGAGCTTGGTGGACACACTGGCTGCGTCAATGCGCTCAGTTGGTCAAAATCAGGCCGACTCCTCGCTTCAGGATCTGACGACACCCATCTCAATATCTGGTCCTATAGCCCTGAGGACAGTATCAAGCCTTTTACCCTCAATACGACTGTGTCTACTGGACATACGCAGAACATTTTTTCTGTCAAGTTCATGCCCCATTCGAACGATCGAACCGTGGTGACAGCTGCCGGTGACTCCCAAGTTCGCGTATTCGACCTAGAGTATAGCGCTGCAGCTCAACATGTGTCTCAAAACACTACCCACGATGCTTCAACGCGGAGTCGGAGATTCAATAACTTCTTCAGTAACACAAAATACATGAACGAGGCAAATACAAATGCCAGAGTCTTTCGTTCCCACGCTGATCGCGTTAAACGAATCATCACCGAGTCTTCTCCGTACGTTTTCCTGACATGCTCTGAAGATGGGGAAGTCAGACAATGGGACACTCGACAACCATCTTCTGCTTACCCGTCACCTAGGGGCGGCCAGGGTTTCATGAGCCTTCGACGTGGAGATCATGATGACTCTAACGTGCCTCCGCCTTTAATCTCCTACAAAGACTACCAGCTAGACTTGAATACGATTTCGTGTTCTGGTAGTCAGCCTCACTACATTGCGTTAGGTGGCGCTCATCTCCACTGTTTCCTGCACGACCGAAGAATGATTGGCCGCAACCTCGATCATGAGTCTGGAAAGACAAGTAGAAGGACCCCAGAGCCTGGCACCCATTGGGATGACATGATGGGACAAGCAACAAGGTGTGTCCGACGCTTTGCACCGAACGGCAGAAGACAGGCAACGAGCGATCATTTGAAACACATCACGGCCTGTAAAATTAGTGACGCCAATCCTAACGAGATGGTGGTTAGCTGGTCTGGAGACCACGTCTATAGTTTCGATTTGGTGCAAAGCCAGGATGCTCGGGAGACTGAGCTTCGGGAAACCCAAGAACAACAGTCTAAACCAACAAGAGTCAAAGCTTCAAAAAGTCGGAAAAGAAAGCGCACCAACGTGGCATCATCGACATCCTTGAATAATACAAGCACGTCTCGCTTGCGTATGGGATTGGACTTAGAGGACGACGGCGAGCTGTCTCTTCGTATAAGATATGGTAATGGAGATACAGGCGAGCTTCCCTTAGTGCCAACGACAGAAATTGAAGGCTCAATGACAGTGCCACAAAGTGAGAGTCTTCTGAATGAGCGACAGCAAATTAGCCGGCAATTGGGTAAGGCCATCTTTAGGCTTCGTAAGACGCTTTTCGATTTCGAGTCCGACATCCGGAATGGGACGTCACATGGTGGTCCTTCTGACGATAACCACCTATACTCACCTACCTTCACCAAGGCTCTTGGCATTGCTGCTACTAATTTGGATCAGATAGACGAAGTAATTCGAGATTGGCGATACCCTGTCACTCAAGATGCAGAAGAAATAGGGATTCAGCAGACCTTGAGGAGGCATCGTGCAAGTTGTCGACGTTTTGTACAAGCCGCAGGTACCTTATCTAGAGTCATGGGCGGAAAATTACAGACTCTCAGTGCTGCTGAAGATCCGCGCGTGATCAAATTCAGGCAGGTTGTACCTGCAGTCCTGGAACGGAGCAATGATATCCCAGATGATCAGCTTTTCGCTTACGAATTTCTACGTGCCATTCTTCTTTGGCTTGATGGTGGTCCTAGCAATATTGTCCAAGGCTTCACAAGTGATTCACCCAATAAGAGGTTTCCGTTGGATCCGGGAGACGGAATTGAATCACTGGAAACAAAAGTTCTACCATATCTTCATAGCCTTGCGCGCCAAAACAGACCAATCGTTGATATAGATTCCTCAAGATTCGAAGTGGATGAAAATCGTAAGCTGTTCGACAGTCGACTTGCTGCAACGACTGCTTTCTCCAGAGCCGTTAGAGAATTCATCCTCGAATCACGGCAGCCGGATCCAGGGACCGCTGTAGCTTCTGCTGAACGAGGAAACGGAAATCCGCAGGCGACAGACAAAGAGCTTTCTAATGGAGACCCTTCATCATTACCTAATCAGGCAATTTCGAAACCGAAACTCGGCCGTGATGCGACTGAACGCTTTTGGGGTGTAAGGGTCGGACGGAGTTTGTTAATGGAAGCTGGGGAAGGTGTCAATTTCGAGCTTGTCAATCGGGCCTTTGGAGGCGTAAGAATCCACATACAAGACAGTGACTCTGAGCCAGAACGAATGCAAGAGGAAATTGATCCCGAAGAGCATGACGGCTTGGAAGATGTTGAGGCAGCAGACCTAGTTCGGCGGCGTAAATCGGAGATCGTAGGCGATGAAAACGGTGCTAAAGGCGAGAATACACTCCAGACAGCTGTCGCTGACACCACTTCGGACGTTGAGATGGCCTCTCCAAGCCCTTCGAAGACCAAATCACTGACAGCAGAAACCAGCGCAACGAAAACCGAAGTCACCTCGAATAACCATAGCCAAGAAGACGAGGACAACTCGGACGAAGTTGGTGACTTTAGCGGAGATGACTCGGACGATGAAGAAAACGACGAAACAGACGATGAGGACATCCCACTTTTCAGCCGCCGTATGGGCTTTTCTCGTAGTAGCCACCGCGCTCGCGTTGAGAGCGATAAGCCATGTTCCACTCATACTCGCGTGTACCGCGGTCACTGCAACGTCAAAACGGTCAAGGATGTCAACTTTTACGGTTTGAACGACGATTACGTAGTGAGCGGCAGCGACTTTGGTCATCTTTTCATTTGGGACAAGAAAACTGCTGAATGCATCAATATACTTGAAGGAGACGGCGAGGTTGTGAATGTCATCCAGGGACACCCTTATGAACCTGTGATCGCCTGCTCTGGGATTGATAATACGATCAAAATTTTCTCGTCAGATGAACGTTTGCAAGAAGACGCTAGGAACGGTGTCAATCTCTTGAATCCCAATGGACCGGGTACCAGTTCCCTACGTCTCACCGGGCGGAGGCCTCGGACCCAACAGCCGCAATGCTCGCAAAGCAGTGGGTTGGAAAGTCGGAAGCGGATGGATAGGAGTTACGAGATCATGGCGGAAAACGACACCGCGCGACAGGGCGGTATTGGAGATGCGGTGCTGACAGTAAGTGATGACGATATGTTCATTACCGCTTGGATTCTCGCTGGAGGCGAGATCGATTAGTTCTGAATATCTGTGAAAGGGCGTCCTTTTCTTAACGCGCTTAAACTGACGTATTGTCGCAATAGCGGAGCATGCTAGCGCGGATAGCGATGCATAGGTTCAACGAGCTCAGACCAGGGGAGGAAGGCCAGCCTATCATCATCGATGACAATTGCTCAGTTCGTGAGATCACACAGCCTCCTGACAACTTGCTAATCTTGTTCAGGTCATGTGAGGTTGAAAGGACTGGAGTATATCCTTGGGGGCCAAGAGGATACTATGCGATGTAGCCTGCGCTGACAGGTAGTTTAGCACAGAATCGAAGTGGTCAGCAAATGAAGTATTACGATCTACGACTGAATGGTAGATTCCCTTGTTTATTCTCCACGGATCGTCCCGCATGGTCTTGCTGTTGGATTGTACGATCCCATCATTTTGTTTGGCTGCAAGGCTCTCCGATGGCAACCAGCCTTAAAGGACCGCTAAATCCGTTCCGCCCCGGCAATTTAATGAGCTCATGTCATAACATGTCGTATCAGTCTTTCAGCATAGCGAGTGCACTCGTCGTAGACAATACTTGAAGGGATGGTCATGGACTCAAAACCTCTTCTAAAGTAGTCGAAGTCGAGCTCCCAACGTTGCCGGCCTGTGCCCAGAATTTGGAAAGATGCCGCGTCCCAGAGTCACAGATGATCGTGACAATCGTGTGACCAGAGCCTAACCTAAGAGCCGACTTCACTGCGGCATAGCCTTAAGAAAAATTATCAATCTGAGTCTGACAACAATCTCTCAAAGCGGATACTCACAGTTAATTGCCGTACTGCTCCCTGCAAAGATCCCGTCCTTCTCCACCAGCCACCTTCCCATTGCCATTGCTTGCTCATCTCTAACCTTTTCCGCATCATCAATCAATTCACTTCCCACATCGAAATTTCTCGTTGAGCGCGTCAACCCAATCCCCTCCACCACCGTATCCACCTGATGCCTTCTCCGTGTTCCCTCCTTCTCCCTCTCATGAAACATCACTCCATATTTCACTCGATTGTACAACCCGCTCCCCTGCGGATCGGCCAATACAACCTCCATCCCGGGTTTCTTCTCCTTCAAGTACATCGCTACTCCCGACACTGTACCCCCCGTCCCCGCCCCTGCCACAAACACATCTACCCTCCCCCCAGTCTGTTTCCAGATCTCCGGTCCCGTTCCCTCATAATGCGCCCGCCAATTCGCCTCCGTCTCAAATTGATCTGCAAAGAAACCTCTCCCCCTTCTCTCAGCATCCCTCGTATGCTCCTCCGCCCTTCGCCTCGCTACATTCACAAAATGCCCTGGATCCACGATCGGCGCTGGCCGTACCCTCTCGACTACGGCACCTAGCTTTAATAGCAAATCAGACTTCTCGATCGCAACGTCATCCGGCATGCAGATGTGTGCCAGGTAGCCGCGGGCGCGGCACAAAGTTGCAAGGGCAATGCCAGTGGAGCCCACAGTGCCTTCAT
Organism: Pyrenula aspistea; assembly: GCA_021030945.1. NCBI lineage: Eukaryota > Fungi > Ascomycota > Eurotiomycetes > Pyrenulales > Pyrenulaceae > Pyrenula > Pyrenula aspistea. The sequence goes on from JAGFML010000017.1 coordinate 156,016, forward strand.
AGACCGTGTCACCGGAATGCGGGGTCAAGAGACCCTGACGTTCCGCATCTAGAAGTATAGACAAGGCGACACGGTCCTTGGGTGTATTTGACGCACCGTTAAGGTGCTCGGCTTTAGCCAGGATTGTGCATCCTGTGGCGGAGGAGAGGGATTTGATCTTGATTAGGGGAGTGTTGCCGATGCTTGACTCGATGCCGGCGAAATCAGTATCTTGGCGATTGCGAATATCCTCAAGCTCTTGTTCGTTCTGTTGGGAACTGTATTTTTGTCTCACAGCAATGCTGAGCAGGACACCAGCGCAGAATGCGGCAGAGGCAAGCTGGACGCGGGTATCGAGCATCGTGTCGAGAGCAGGCCAGTGTTGCTCAAAGAGGGCTCCATTGCCCTCTACATTTGGAGCTCTTGGTATGTATCAATGATGCAGCACTGATTGATTCCTGCTGCTCCGGTCTTGAGAAGTCAATGGCTAACGTAGAAAGCAAGATCAAGAAAAAACATGCTACATCACGTGAGACGAAGAGCCAAGAACTTTGGCCGAGGATCTTCCGAGCAATCGTCAGTCCTTGCAATCATGAGGATATGAAATGGACTCAATTTCATCAGAGAAGGCGGCGGAAAAAAGGACAAAATTTGGTGCCGTAATCCTCTCAGCTACAACTTCGAACTATCCGTTCCCAGACTCCTCGATGGTCGACTCTCGATTTCGACATCTTGAGCTATCTAGGCCTGGTTAGGACCTAAGATCGACCGCTAGACCAAGGCTGTTTCACGCTTTAAATTCCCGTCATTTCCATGTTTATTGCGGTCGTTTCACCAAAGCTCCCCTTCATATTGGACCGATATCTTGCCAAGTCGCTTCGATCCGTTCCAATGATTCCTTCAAAGCAGGCATCGCATGTGCTAGCACGATTGATTTTGCCCCAATCATCCTAGTCCAATATGTTTTCTCGCCTCTCGGCGTTTCAATTAGACTTTCGTTTCGATTACGATTCCGTTGCCTCTGGGATTTAGTATCTTCCATGCCGATACTTCATCCAATGGGACTGCGTGTATTTGCATCTAGCGCCTGTCATGCATGAAGCGTATCTTGACAGACACGCAGACGGCTGTGGACTTGAGGGAGTTGCTTCGATTTCATTGCAGCCGCGGCGGGGATGCCCTCGATGGGTCGAGGACAAGCTCCTCCTCACCTCCATGGCTTGGCCTTTTCTCTGCTAACTTATGTACTTATAGTCGTTTCTCAATCTTTTCGGTTTACACTTTTTCGCGGTGGTACCATTCCTTTTAACTTCTTGGACAGCTGCTTGGACAGTGTCCGGTCGCTCTTTTAGATGACCAGTAGTCACGTTCGTTCCTTGGAATTATTTGAACAGTTTTTTCACGGAGGATCAATTGCCCTCCTCTAAGTCTTTCCTGAAAGACTCAAACATTCGTTTCTTTGCACAAAGTTGTCAATAGTGTTTTCAGACACTGCGCTATGCTCTCCCTTTTGACTATTGGGGCTGTAGGTCTCGGCCTGAGCTCTACAGCATCTGCTCAAGAATCGTACACCTCCGCAGCATATACGGACACCAACACTGGTATTGCCTTTCAACGATACTTCGAGAATGCACAAGCGACAGGGGGCTACAGCTTTGGCATTGCCCTTCCACAGGATCCTACAACCGACTTTATTGGTCAGCTTGTTGTTCCCTTGAACTCGAGTCAAGGATGGGGAGCCGTGAGTCTCGGTGAGTAGGGTTACCTTGCTGTCTGGAAGTGACTAATTAGTGCAGGTGGTTCAATGACAGGAAGTCTTCTGTTCGCTGTTTGGGCCAACGGACAAGATGTGATACCGACATTCAGAATGGCGACAGCCTACGCTAGCCCCGATGTCTACTCTGGCAATGCCACTGTATCGCCAATTGCCAAGGGAACCTTTGTCAATACAACGCACCTTTCGTATACTTTTCTTTGTGGACACTGCATCCTTGGTAACCTTCAAACCTTCTCCCCTACCGATGCGCAGTACACCCTCGGATACGCCGTCTCAGGCACCAGTCCAGTTGATGCTACAGACCCGGCAAGCGAACTCACCTACCATTCTGAAGCTTATGGTGAATATTCTATGGCATTGAGCAATGCCACTTCTGCAGACTATGATACTTGGGCTGCGATGGCTTCTCCTGCGACCACCACTCCAGGCAATGGCACCTCTACTACGGGCTCTGCCACTGCATCTGTAAGCTCTGGTGCAACAGTTCCTGTGTCAACTGGGTCACCGAGCGCTCCTTCTGGCCCCATCTCAACTTCGGCAACTACTTACGATATTATTGTTGTGGGAGGTACGATCATTGCTCTCGTGATAAATCTGCTTCTGTGAACTAACTTTTCCAGGTGGCCCTTCCGGAATTATCGTTGCTGAGCGTCTTGCAGAAGCTGGCAACAGCGTGCTTCTGCTCGAAAGAGGAGGCCCCTCGAACACCGCTCAAGGTGCTTCCAACACTCTATCATGGAATAATACCCTTACTCCATACGATCTTCCTGCCCTTGGTAGTAGCTTGACCACAATGCAGGACGTCAGTGAGTTCTGCACCGACACAGCCTCTACAGCGGGTTGCATTCTCGGTGGCTCTAGTACTGTCAATGCGATGAACTTCATTCACCCGCCGGAGCGTGATTTCGATGACAAGTGGCCGACTGGTTGGCAATGGGCTGACGTTTCTGATGCTGCTGATCGGCTGTACTCGCGCAACCCCGGTACCACTACGCCCTCCGCCGATGGCCAACACTACGACCAATCTGCATTCAACATCGTGTCATCGATCTTGTCAATCAACGGATGGACGCAAGTTGACTCCATTCAGAGCCCAAACGAGAAGACCAAGGCATTCTCGCAACCTGCATGGTCCATCATGAATAGCAAACGTGCCGGTCCAGCTCGCACATACCTGCCTCTTGCCCAAGCTCTTCCCAACTTCACATTGAGAATGAGTACAAAGGTCACAAACCTCATCCGTACTAGTGGCCGCATCACTGGTGTCCAAACCGAGGCTAGCAACGGCGGTGCAGAGATCATCAACGTCAACCCTACCGGCAAAGTCGTCCTCGCCTCGGGCGCACTCTCAACCCCCCGTGTCCTCTGGAATTCTGGCATCGGCAAATCCGACATGCTTCAAATCGTCCAAAGTGGCTCGTCTGGCATCACCCTTCCTGACGAATCCGACTGGATCGACCTCCCTGTCGGCGGCAACATGAAAGACCACGCCCAATACGTCCTCCAATTTAAGTCCCAACAAAACTTCACCGCATATCCTTACTCCCAAATCCCGTCCGGCCCACCAGTCTCCGACCAGGACCTCTACGACGCCGGCTCCGGCACCCTCGTCCAAGCTGTCCAGCGCCTCCACATGTGGACCTCCGACACTACCGCCAGCGATGGCATGACGCGCTACCTCCAAGGCACCGTCTCCGCCCTCACCAGCGGTGTCGTCACCATCAAAGCCTTCCTCACCCACGGCACCACCTCCTCCGGCGCCCTCGGCATCAACGCCGCCGGCAACACCATCGTCCAGACCCCGCCCTGGATGAACACCGCGGGCGACCGCCAGGTCATGACCGCCTTCCTCCAGTGGCTCTTCGATACCATGGCCAAGAACGGCACCCTCGCGTACTCCGGTGGGACCGCAAACGCGTCCGGGCTGATCGACTCGCACATCACCGGCGACCATTGGACGGGGACCGCAAAGATGGGTCCCGACGACGGTCGCCTCGCCAACGGCACTTCAGTCGTCGATCTTGACACCCGTGTCTACGGCACGGACAACCTGTTCGTCGTTGACGCGTCAATGCATCCAGATCTGCCGACCGGGAATACGCAGGCCATCATCATGGTCGCCGCCGAACACGCCGCGGCCAGGATCGCCGCATTCCAGGTTTCGCCTTCGAACGTCACTTCTTCTGTTTCTGGGAGTGCGAGCCCGCCGTACGCCAACAGCACGGTATCGGTCTCGGCCCCCAGTGCACCGACTACGGTGGCGGGCGTGGCGGCGAGCTCAGGGTCGGGATCGGGGTCAGGCTCGGCGAACGCGACGACGACGACGGGCTGCGGAGGGAAGAGGCCCAGGCCGACGACGGGCACAGGTATTGTCCCTACTGGAACGGGCATCCATACACTCTCTACTGTTTCAGTTTCGGTTCCGAGTCCGACAGGCGTGAGCGTGCCCGTGCCGCCTGGCCCGAGCAGCACGGGGGGTGCCGGGGCCGGTACCGGGAGCGGGAGTGCACAGAGCTCGATGGAGCAGCTGATCGATCTGATCATGCAGTTGATCCAGGATCTGCTGGGGAGCAAGAATTCGTGAGCAGCAAGTAAGATGGCTTGGAGTGGACTTGATGCATATGTGTGTTTCATGCTTGCATGTTTTTTGAGCATTTGGGGCATGGCACTGGTGGATCGTTTTTTATTTTTGGCATTCTTGTAAATATTTTAGAATTTTACATTCGAGTTCGTTGAAGAAATTATATTCTCAAACTTCGGGATATATAATGACCCTTTGCACTGACAAACGGAGAAACGAACCTTGGTGGCAGATGATCCATGAGCTCTTGCTTTGGTGGTATGAATTAGGGCACACTTGACCTATTCGAAACCATCGTAGAGGTGTTCAGCCATCATGAAATTAGACATCGATCAATTGCCTTGGCAGTTGTGTGTTCATCATCTGATTCTTCAGCTGCCAAATCCGATCGAAGACGCTTCAACTTCTATGGGGCAGACATAGTGGAGAAATATTCAGTGCCATTCGAAGAGGCTCATTTACATTCAAACGCTCTAGACAACCTCTTCCACTACGGTCATAGTATGTTCCCGACGGCCGTTGATGTTGGAGCTTGACGAAACACTCCTCACCGTCTCCTTTTCAAGCAGCAAGCTATGTCGTTGGATTGTAGACTGACTGTAGAATCGCGTACAGAATGCACAAGAAACTAGCAGCGACTTGAGAGCAAATGAGGAGGGTAGGATGGGCGTCTTGGTGCCGATTGGTGGTAGCCACAGGCCTAATTTAGGGGCGGGCCGCACCAACATTGGGGGCCAATAGGGCTTGGGGAGCCACCACGATTACGGTTCTTCGGAAGGCTCTTCCCCGAGACCTGCCCCTAAGTCGTAACTAATCTAGCGTGCTCAAGTGCCCCTTTCATAGTGCTCAGTTGAAGACTACGGCCCGAAATACCTCCAACAAATCTCCTGCAAAACAATTCCCGCTACGGAGTGTTGTCTCAGTGTGAGCGTATGGTTGACCACCACCCTCGGAACCTGACTGTTTCTCTCGTAAAGCTGCTTTGTTGGAACGGGCTCGAAAAATATTAGCACCCAACCCTTGGTCACCGACATGTTGCTTTTTGCTATCGGCTGTCTGGCACACTGTCTCCCTACAAAAGTCAGAGACAGTCGCACCAATCTCTCTCTTATGGTGGTCCCCGGTCGCAACGGGGATGGCTGCCTGTCATTTCTAAGTGACCAATAAAGCAAATCATCCTATACGATAACTTTTAACGGGGCGAGCCAAATGATTGACAACCAAGGCTGATGAAGTTGGTCAGGTTTTTCACGCGGGGTGACCTTTCATCTGTTCAGAGTGGTGCTTGGGACTGCTCTCCGTGGCAGACAACAAAGAATATTGACCGCCTTTGCTTTGATGCTTGTTAGTGCGCAGCGCTGGAACGGTACACCTCCTTAGATTTCTGTTGCTTAATTCTTGTTGGAGACATCTTTTACGATACCTTTGCCGGAGGCCTTTCTATGAGCTGCCTTTCAACTGAAGGTCTTTAACGCTCTGGTAAAGCTTAAAGACAATTTTTTCATGTTCGTTCTCGTATTCTGGAGACACTTTCGCCATACTGTAGAAAGAAAATAGGATGTCCTCATGCAAAATGCGTCGATGTCGCCCTTCCATTGGCGCTCTTTGGATTTACCTTTTCGCAGTCTTTTTCTATTCTAGATTTGCTCTGTCATTTCCGATCACTGACCCTGTGGCACGGGAAATCGATGATGAAAATGACGATTTCTCCCTGCTTGAAAACCGCATGAACAAGGGTGGGGACACATGTTCTGGTAGGCAAGGCCCGGCCCAGCGATGATGTGAGATCTGTTCTCTGTTAACTTCGGAATCCCCCGTACAGATCCAAATTCTTCATCTGATCCATTGGACAACTTTTCCAGCAACTTCCCAGATGGCCACGCAGATAAAGACGCTGACGGCAACCCTATCACGTCTGCAGTAGATGCCAATGGAGTACCTTGGATTTCAACATTGATCAGCCATATCCTCTCCGTTGTAGATTTCGATTATCGCGCTCATCCCGTGTTCTATACAGACGCCGCGGTTGGTATCGAGGAGTACAAATTTATACAGTGGAAACTAAACATGTCCAGACACCTCCCGACCAGATGAAAAAGGGTATCGAAGACTACGTCCTCAAGCAGCTACAGACAAAAGGATACACTTTTAGAAGTGGTACACCTCTTGACTGGCTTATACCAACGTATAATCTCAAGCCCGGTCAACCCAAGGGTTCGACCGAGGCCAACAGATATTGGACCGCCATTTACCGGGCTTCGGAAGCTCTGGCTATGACCGCAACGGCTTCCGGAGACAATAGAGTCGAAGCATACGTCTTCTTGAAGCTCAATTCATATGATTCAAATGTCGAACACCCAGAGATATGGAAGGTTGATCCAAATTCTAATGTCGGGAGTGGTTACACATGGTAGGTTTTTGACTGCGAGCTTCAGAATTGACTCTAAGCCCCAGATACAGGCTGTATACAGAGATGCCGACGCTTATGAGAAACAACAAGGTGGCCAGGATCTGGGCGGTGGATCCGGACAATCCCGACACCAAATGCGTGATCTGGGATGAGAACGACCAAACCCGTCCTCGAGACTTTCTACAATTCGTTCCCATGGACACGAATAAAGGCGTCACTGCATTACCCCCAAGCTGGTTCCCATGGTGATAAATGCGCTTGAAATTTTACAATCAAGCTCGTCCCCATGATTACTTAGGGCCAAGGGGCAAGTCGCCCACAAACTTTCTGTGGTACAGTCACGTGCTATAAATTCATCACGTGATCTTCATCTTGGCTTTTTTCTCCGAGGCCGGAGATTGTCTCCGTTTGATTTTTCTTAGGATTCCAGGTTATTTGGTCAGAATGTGTTTCTACTATTACTTGCATGGTATATTTTGAACTTTTCGATCTCTATTAAACATGTTATCGCACGCCCGAAGCCAAATGCGTTGAGCTTCCCTCCCAGCTTTCAAGGCCAGAGCTTGCCAGCCTTTCTTCCTAATGGATCTCCGCTTCTAAGTGACCGGCCTCGTTTGCGATGGCTTGACTCTTTCAAGGCCGGAAAGTGCATAGTTTGTGAGTCAAATATTGAGTCTCTGTAAGCCTGCACATGGGTTCCGTTCTTTGGTGTCATGATCCGCTCCTTGAGAAAATAAGAACATTGCTTGATTGGAAACAAATCCAGGGAATTGTCGAGCAATCGGTCTGGAGCGGCCATAAGTCCACTTGAGTGTTATTGCAACTTCAATGTCACGAATCTTGAGGAGTTCGAAAATGACTTGGACCTGGTGGCACTCCGTAAGTTGAGAAATTGACCCCTCATTTTCATTGTCTCTTGCAGGCATGGAAAGTCGCTACTTCCAAGCCACGTAACAGCCACATATGGTGAGGATCGTGAAGGTTATCATACGGAAAGGAGCAGTAAATACTTTCAAATTTTGCGGTTTTCAACCCGGAGTATGAAGAATTCCTAGATTTACATTCGGAAGAAGACGTGATTGAAGGATGTTGTCGGGCTTCGGTATAGCGTGGTGGAAGTGAACGGCAACACTTACTTCGGTCACTTAGCCTTCATCGGGGAAATGTAAACACAATACGTCAACAAAAATTTTCTCTTCTCGCCTACAACTGCCACGTCTTTTATGTCTGCGCTGAACATACCCCAAGTTCTCTGTCTACCTCCTCGATCTTAAGCTTGGCTGCCTGTGCATAAGCGGTAGACAATGAATTCGATGCTCCAACCACCGCCACTGTATCGCTCCAAGTCGGGTCAAAGTGTCTTGTCGTCGAAAACACCAAGGGAGTGGATCGTCGCGTTAGGCAGCGTGAAGCGACTCCACACAAACCGCCAATACAAACAATGCCTCGCTGCCTGTGAGGAGTATTTGACCGCTTCCAAGGCCGAGGTAAAATGAACTTTACTTTACTTCATATGAGTGTCTCAGAAACTGATTACTTTTCGAAGCTACATCCCGTGCACAAAGTATTCCTTTATTTCTACGTCGCTCTATCGAACGAGGCATTGGGTCTCGCCACGCACACGTACTCCATCAGAAAGCTACCCTACTTGCACAAGGCTAGGGATGCCTTTGAAGCGGCTCTCGATGCGTTGCCAAATCTTTCGTTTCAAGGTCAATCTAAGAGAGCCCTCATTCCCACAAGCCTCGAGGACCCTTTCTACGACGACGATGCCGCGCGGCAATCGAGAAGTGCAATTAGTGATAAGGTTTTCGTTCCCAGCACACTAGCCGCAACAGACTATATCTCTTCAGAACAGTCCGCATCCGCTGGCCACCAATCCTCAAGCTGCTACCGCAGCTTCTCTCCGGTGTCCTCGATAGCATCTCCGAAATCAACTCCCTGCCCGCAACCTACCATCGCGTCCTCTCAAGCCCTACCCCCTTCAAATACCCTCGCCGACATTGAAGCCTCCCTTACCTGCCCACAGCCCCAGTCACCATCTTCAATACGTACGTATAACGCGACGCTGCTCGCGGACGCAAAGCAAAGCTCTCCAGACCTACTCCCAAAGCCCTTAATCCTCAAGAAACCCCTTCCAAATCTCCCCGGTCCTCCACCGGCAAAACCTCTCCCGCCATTGCCGCCGGTAGCACGTCGTCAGGTCCCGGCTGCCCGCCAGAGTGGCCTCGAGACAACTATGCGCATCCTGCAAGCATCTCGCGACCGGAAAAAGGAAGCGAAGTGGTGTCCACCTTCGCGCGTCTTCGCAGCGAGCTTCCCCGAGATTACACCAACGAAGCGACCCTCTAAACGCTTGATTCAACCAAGCATCCTTACTCCCACAAACCCGTCCAAAACTAATCTACCTTACACGCCACCGCGCCAGCAGACTCCTACCATCTCTCCTGCCATCGCCTCTGATATTGCAGCTCTTCGACTTGGGGAGACTCCGCATGCTCCACGCTCCCCAGCAAACAAACACACTCATGCGTATATCTCCCACCTCGTGACGCTCCGGCCGAGGCTTGAAGTGCATGTCGCTGAGACGAAAGCATTGATAGAGGAGACGGAGGCGTTGCAGCGCGAGCGGCAAAATAACAAAACTCTGCCTCGGCAGTCACGGGAGGCGAGCTATTGGTTGCTCTCCAGCAATGTCGATGGTGGAAAGGGGGTGGATGGGAAGGAGGTGAGGATCGATCGTTTAAGGAGGGAAGGGTGGAGAGTCAACAAAGAAACCCGGGGGTATAAAGGGGAGGAATACTACGCGATGCTGAGAGAAGAGGCGTTGGATGAGTGTGCGGGAATTTCTAGAGAGTGAGATGGACGCAAAGAACGAGATGCGTCGGGCATGCGGAGGAAGAAACACTTGACGGCCTCCATAAAGGTATCAAAAATGATAGGACTATGGAACTTCATTCCGAACTCTCTCAATTCATCTCAATTCAATGAACCTTCTGGTTCCTCTGAAAAAACCACCCACCCTCATTTAGCCTCACCTATCGCTCTTCCTGCCTGCATCAATGTTAGACATTCTGAAGATATATCCATACCGCCGGAGTCATAAAAAACATAACGGATGTCATCATGTACGAGCCCAACAAGACTCATTCCCACCTATCCTTTAGCGATGCACTGACGCACCAACACTCATTGCTCAAAATCCTCAAAGTCCCTAAAAATAGCACCAAAATCCCATACCGAATTTCCAAAGCGCTCTTTGCGTTCTGCATTCCTTCTAGAAGCCTATATTCCAAATTTAGGACAGGTGCAAATCTCTCGAAGGTCCCGCCTCCACAATGATCAGCAACGTCTGCACGGAGGGGCGAAGATCCCTAGATCGGCAGGGTCCGTCTACACTACGGCAACAACGTTTTGGGTACAAACGTGATCGTCGTGCTTATTTTATCTTCAACTCTTACAAAGCTGTGGCTGTGTGCCTGTAGGGGTCTTTGAATATGCAGAATATCCAAAGAAATGTGGTAACACAAGGCCCATTTAGCAGCATGTGAAGGCCCGTCAGCCGAACCGTCAGACTAATGTCATGATACATGTCGGCCGAGGATTTGGATCCAAGAAAGATTGTCGGTAATTCGCTAATGTATGCACACTGCCTCTCGTTCGTCTGGGGATTGTAGGAAATACAAATCCCCGGCGTCTGGCGGAGGTCCAATTGCATGCCATAGCCTAGATCCCACGTTGACGATTGTCCATGGATCTCTAGGATCAAAGGAAAGCCGGGGCTCCGAGTCCGATACTAACTTTATGGAGCTTTGGTAGTTGTACAGCTGCAGCGGCGCTTCGAATTCATCGCGTGGAGAGCCGAGGCTTCATTCACATTCTAAGAATCGTGTGGTCAGGTACGGCACAGCTCCCTGTTGTGCAACGACGTCACTGCGAAACATGGCCTGGTAAGGTGAGGAGAGACGTCGAGCTATGGATCATGCGCGGACGCGACCTAGGTGCCGATAGCCGGCAGCAAGGGTGTGGTAAAGGATGACGTTGAGGCCACATCCCGGGATGGGCGGGATGGCTGTCGGTGGTGTTGCCTCAGGGAACGCCATTGAACGCCACCAACTGCACTGAGTGGCCGCGGCTGGAACGACGATGTCACCTTCGGCGAGCGGTGGGCGTCGTTGTGTTTGATTGAGTTTGAGATACTGGTTTCTACCGCCGACCAGCCTCTTGAGGTTTTGGAGGATGCCCGATGCTCAAACATTGAGCCTCGCTAACGGCCTAGCCCAGTGCTATTGAGCCACCCTCCGCTTTGAGAGGTGGGCATGCTTTCTATGTGCTGACCATTTACAGCGCAGAATCAGGGCGTCGTGGCGCCTTCAACTTCGGATGCTGCTACGCCCGGACAGATGGCGTACATTGGCTTAAAGGTTGGCTTGCATCCGCGCAAATCTGACAAGCGCCGCTCACGATCAGTGGAGGCTCTTGAAGCTAAGACAGGGAGCGCAAGTCACATTGCACCGATGTTAGGCTCGGACGAGAACGTGAATGGCTACAGCTTTGCTTTGGGATTATCGAGAGGTCACCGCCAATCCGTCACTGCATGCTCTTACGCCATAATGCTCGCAGCTTGTTACAAAGTCGAAGTGCTAGAGATTGTTACACGCATGGCAGTCAACGGCATCGTGTCGCTATACAAATCTACATACCCCGCAAAACGTAACAAGTTCCAAGGCTGAAGGTAAGATTTCAACACACCTGCATGGCTATTCAACAGATTGATGAGCGAAACTGTCTGCAGTGGATTTGAAGATCCGGAAAACTTATCCACATTGCTGTAGCTGTTGGTACTGAGGGACAAAGATTGTCTAATTGTTGTTGTATCTAGAATTGCGTCTGCGGCCGCAGAAGCAGGTGTATCTAAAAATGCGCCCTATACCCCTTTGGGAAGTGCCTGTAATGAGGCAGCTCTGATTGAGGGCCTCTCAGTACGCCGGGAGCGAGCAAGGCGGAGCATTTACAGCAAGACATGAATCACGACTGCAGTCTCTGAAGGCTTGATACACGCGGTACGCTTACTGGCTCGAACATGGCGATAGTGGCGAATTGGTTAGGCAGCGCAAAACTATTTTGGGTTTTTACACCGAATTGTGCGGATATCAAACGCCTGAAGGACGCAGCTACGATCCTGACTGCCGGGCGCGAATGAAGATAGCAGGGCACCAGCTAGGCGAGCTAAGGTCAAGATATCCTGGCTATGCCCTCCACAGTCTTTGCGCTTGATGTTGATAGGGTATCTGTTGTCATCCCTGACAATCGATTGGAGACCTGTTCGCGAACCGAGTGGGAGCAGGGTTGCTGGGTCGGTGGGTAGGGTCGTGCGTGTATGTACGATGACGCCTTTGCAGCGCATCTCAGGACGAGGGGGAGATTGATTAAGTGGTAGGGGCCCCCTGTCGCAGGGCGGGTGCGAGGAGCGCCACCTCTGGAATAGGAGGTGGATTCAGATCCGGGGCGTCCAAAAAGAGGGGAACTCATGGCGTCGCATTGGGCAGAGGTACGAAGGGACCAGCCGAGAGAGCAGTTCGAACTGGATATAGCAAGTGTTGCGCATATGAGAGAAGTACCGAAACAAGGTGCGATGGAGGAGAAGTACACTTGGATAATAGTAGCCGAATGTGTATGGACCAGGATGCGGCAGCGGGAGTGAGCCCCTATGACGGAGATGGCTGAAATGCCCCCCTCGTCACTTTGGACCCTGATGTGCCGCCATGCCTCGTCGTCCAACACACGCCTCGCTGTCTTCCGACCACTCACATCCCTCACTATCCGATGGTTCATACTGCCAGCATCCTCTTTGGCCAAAGCATCTTCCATTCCCACCACACAAACCTTAGATGCGCCGTTCTGGACCCCGGCCTTCGCACCGGTCCTTTCCTAACGCCCTCTCCTCGAGCATCTGCTCACAGCCCTCTTCTGTTGCCAAAAATTCAAGATATCGGGCATGCCAAACGCCTTACGACCGCACCGCATTGCTCCACCCTCTCCATCACTTGTCGACCGCTTTGCCTAAATCTGCATCGGGGGAAGCGCAGGGTCCATTTCTCTCCACCCGGCGGCCCAGGGCCCTGCAGCCACCAAGGTATCCTAGCATAACAGACGATTTACCCTAGGGCTATGAACATCCACTTCTCAAACGACGCTTGCACTTTGACAGGGTAGAAGTTCAGAACTTATGTAGACCACATTCCCCGCTTGTTGAAGATCTGCTTCTCTGATCGCTTTCCAGTGCAGACGTTCCAACTCAACGGCGAATTCTGAAACACGTCGAGTTAATTTATTGAACGCGTGAGAGACGCAACCGTTGCCTCTCCTATCAAGTTGAAAGACGACGACATTGAACAGTGCCAGTTATCGCACAACAATCCCTCACTACCGACGCCCAACTGCAAGTGCTATCTGTTCGCCTGGCATTGGCTTCACACCAAAAGCGCATACTCTAAAAAATAAGGGGGCTGCTATCACCACATACAAGGCAGTGATCAGCGCAATCGATCTGTGCCCTCTCCTATTGGCACAGCCGTGACCGCCCCGAAATCTACAGTCTCCGCATGCCTGATACATAAGCTTGCCGATCCCTCCTCAAACAGCTGCCAGAAGACTGGAGCTCCTTTTCTGACAAGCTACTGATCTTCACTTTGTCGGTGCTTGCCGCTCGTGCTTGCAACGATCTCCTCTGACAATCCCAACAACACCGTTCAAACTGGCGACGACCAGATCCTTCCCTCAATGACTATGGTTATGGAAAATCAACCCCGCCAGTATGGCGGTATGGGTTACGACCAAATGTATCCCCACGGCCTGCAAGCGACAGGACCCCAATTTACCGACCCGTGGAGCGCACACAGTGCTGCAACTACCTCCAGCTCTGTGTACCCGACTGCGCATCCATTGCAACCACAGCCAAAGCAGGAGACCACGAGGCCTACTGCGATTTCGCTTCCATATTCCTCAATTCCAGTTTCCGCTCCATCAGTGGTAGCAGGTAGCAGTTATCCCGCAGCCGGGTATGGTATAACGGATTTACTAAGCGTTCCTCAAGACATTCCAAGAACAACCTATGGCACAGACCCGTCATACGCCACTTCTTCACCCGCGACAACGAGTTATCCGCCTACCACATATCCGTCTCTCAGTTACGCTCAGTCTCTCCAAGCACACCAGCAACAACAACAACACAGTTCCAGAAAAAATTCGTAAGTAAATGCCTCTAGTTCAACTGGAACATGAACTGACCCATTACTGTAGGAATGATGTCGACAGTGCCCGCGCTGCACAAGCGACGTTTGGCGAACTTGATTCGGCTCGTGGCATGCTTGCTCTCAGCCACCAAAATGTTGCCGACCTGACACCGCGCAATATTTACGAAGCACGCGCTGCTCGAGGCTCGACCGATTCCTACGGCTTCCCGTCACACAGCTCTTCCGTCTCGTCCATTTCATCGCAATCTCGCGATTATCCCTACTATAGTGCACCCTCAGTAGCATCCGTCGACTCGGCCACCGATTACAGCTCTGCGGCTTCAGACGCTGGATACGACTCAGTCAACTCGCGAACTCTTCCTCCGCCGCCTCAACTGTTAGGCGCAAATTTGCCACCGGCGCCTCAATCCATGATGGGCCAGTTCTCATCCAAAATGTCCTCGAACACACAGAAAAAGCACAAGTGCAAAATCTGTGACAAGCGATTTACTCGGCCCAGCTCTCTTCAGACGCACATGTACAGCCATACCGGCGAGAAGCGTAAGTCCGAATACACATCTTATGACCATTGACTAATGAGGCTCAGCGTACGCATGTGACGTTGATGGATGTGGCAGACATTTCTCCGTCGTCTCCAACTTGCGTCGTCACAAGAAGGTGCATAAGAATGGAGGCGATTTGGACCATAGCCACTCTGAGTCCGAAGATTGAAGAGTACTGCGCCGTTGCGGCAATGTCGATCCTTTAGTCCAATGTCGATCCTCTACTTCTTCCTTCTGTACACTATTCACCAAATTTGACTACGATCATCCGACCCTCGACTATTCGTTCCGACTTCTGCGATGAAAGCCACCTTCGTCTGTACAATACATGCACCGCAACCCATCCACACCCAGCATGATTTTTGGCATGACATGATTGTCATCTTTGTGGACATATGTACAATATATCACGACATAGAGTGCATGACAGTTGGTTGGCTTTTACCGTCTGTTGATACCCTCGCTCATTGCATTCTTGCATTTCTTGGAATACAACGTCGTTTATTGCGACTAGAGGTTGGTCAGAGCTATCGCAAATTTGACTACTCCCATTACCCTATGGGCGTTTTTGGAAAAGGCGAGTCGAGGAGTTAGGTTTCAACATCTTCAAGGCAAGGAGTTTTGTTGAATTTGAAGGCGCCAGCACGCATTGGCGGTTTATATCTCCTATCTATATTTTGTTGAGCATGTAGCTCTGCTTTCAACACACGAGAGGACGATGGCCGGCTGGGAATGACCCAGGATTGATACCTCAAAAGTCAGTCACTCCTGAAGCGGGAGATTTTGCTGAACAAATTGGACCGGCTGGAAGTTACAGTAGATTGCGAAGCTGGTGGAATACGTGCGCGGAAAGAGGCTACCTCACCGCGCTTGCACATATACGCAGTGCATATCAATTCTACTTCTTGGATATTCTCACTGTTGGCATATTTTGCTCGGCAACATTCTCGCTACACTCCCCATGCTCGCATGTCATTCTAACCCACAGCGTCCCTTTCCCAATATTTCTCACAAATTCCATGACGTCAAACATGCTCTCAATCCATGTCTGTCAAAAAGACCCTTTATACGTCCTTTTTCAGTCGCCGATGACAGCCTGAAACATGACCTCCGCAACCCTTGCACCTGCGCGTCCTTCTCGTTCGGAGCGCCCAAACCCAGGTTCGTGTGCACAAGCTATGCCAGACCAGTGACATCCCTGATCGAGAGTCTCCACAAGGCGCCTGCGTCATCGGGTAATGATCGACGTCAGCAGTCGACGTCAGCGGCACGGCGGGTTGCCGGGCTGGCTTGCAGGGGGCTTCAAAGCCATGCCCAAATGCGCAACTCCAGGACCCTTTCTACTCTAAGCCGTATATTGCCTAGTCGCAAGGCCGGGTGGAGATTGGGGGTGTGACTTGGGCCAATGATATGGGGGTGAAGGGGGGTGGGGATTGGGTTTAGCGCGTGCATAGGACTTTTGGAGAGGTGAGAGGGGAGAGGAGAAAAAGGGGAGAATTGTTTGGCCGGGCCGGCGCGGAGTTTCCCAGGTCTGACTTCGTGCTCCTAATTTGTGGCTAGACAAGGCTTGCCTGATGGAAGTGGTGGCAATGGCGCGATGAGGCGATGGGCGGAAGTGAAGAGCTCTGCTGGTCACTAGTTTTTACCTACTGATGAGTGCACTGCGTGGTAAATAAGTATCGACGGAAAGGCGGCTTGATGTATCGTACCGGTCGAGGTACTTTGGTTCAGGTGATGTTTCTTACCTCGATTGAAGTATCACTGTCCTAACATCTACTTGTCATTGCTTTAGTTTTGGCTTTTGTTTTTGCTTTTGTTTCTACGTTTGTTCGTTTACTGTATTCTTTCACATTGATCTTCCAAACAGGCTTTGTGTTTGGTGCGGTTGCCCCAAAAGAGACGCGACTCATAGATTTTGTTTCTGTTTCTCGCATAATTCTTGGAGCGCCCAAAATGAGACATCTAAAATTGTTACTTACTGCATATAGATTATTCTAAACACAAATATTGGTATTTCTCTCAGCCAGCTCGTGTCATACAAGTTTTCCATGCTTAGAAGGGCACGCGTATTCGCGATTTGACAGGCCGTCTGACTAGACCACTGCGAGTCTGCGACAATGTGTCGTACAGGAATGCCAAGTCTAGCACGCAGCTGTCTTGTCGAGCATGGAGCTCAATATTGTGTGAGTATCCCACGGATGGATGCGATGACTGGGAAGAAATGCGGTTCATCATTTACAGTTCGTGTCTCGTCCAGTAAATGTCCAAAGGTTTGCTGCTTTCACAGGGCCATCCTAAGTTGGCTTGTCGTTGAGAGAAATGCTGCCTGACGCGTTAGCTTTTTGAAACGTCGGTAGATAAGTGCTTTTCACTCTTTGCAGCGCTCCAGAAATGAGAGGACCAATCAGGTGCCATTGGACTCGGCAACCGATCCCTTCTATACTATTTGCTCGAAAACGCTGCAAGGCTCTGCCAAGCTTGGTTCTCTCGGATCTGACCGCAGCCTCGCTCATCAACCTTGTCTAAACTTGCCCCACGCTCAGAATCTCATTCACTGCGCTAGCCTTGCTCTTTGTTCAATCCTGCTGCCTGCAACTTCTACCTGCAATTTGGTCTGCTCCACTAGAAATCAGATTGAGTGGAAAGCGGCTGAAAATTCCGGAATTTACCTCTTTTCCACGTTATACTCCCTTTGGTCTTCTTATCATACTTCGGGCATTGTCTTAGAGGTCGACATCTTCTCGGCGTGACGTAATGTGATTCCACTCAAGGACTAGGAGTACGGGTGGCCTCAGGTCTTGATGCAAGCAGCCAGACTTTGTTTGATAGACTCTGAGTGACTTGCAGCTTCCTCTAGTGAACGCTAAGCTTTTGAAATATCGTCTACCTTTACTCATAAGTTAGGATAGGTCGTTTTTGAGCCCCCGCTATGGGCAATTAGACCTTTGCGGATCATCCCTACATATGAGTGCGAGACCGGTGAAGCTCATCCAACACTCTTTTAATATTGAGCTCTGAACATGCAGGGATCACCAAAGCTGGACCTCGCAACCAGCGTGATAAATCTCAACAAGGCACTCATTGACTTCGTTCCTTCATCGGCGTCTCTAAGAGATATTACTCGCGACACTTATGAGTGGCTCGTGAGGGAAAGAATCGACGAAAATGCATTTCAAAGGTGCAAAGAATTGGCTCAAGGCCTTGCCTTTCCAAATTCTGCGGGAGAAGACATCAAACAGCAGATTCAAGATCAAGATCGAAGGCTCCTTCAAGGCACCAAAAAAGCCCCGCTACGACTGATGATCTCCGGCTCTCTAGGTCGATTGCTTGCAAAAGAGGAAGAAACATGCTATATGGTCTCAACAGTCGCCGTATTAACTCAGTTGCACGATCCTAGCTTTGCTTCTGATTTATTGTGTTCAATGATATTAGACCAAGGAGGTCATGAAGAACAATTGACTGTTAAATATCATATACAGCGATCTCCAATTAGGGCTATCATCACTAAGGTTGTTGACAGTATTTACCTCAATGTTGTTAATGCTGGTCATAACCTTCGGGGGCTTCCGGACGAGTTGAAGAATTTACATCAACATACCGCAGATCATAATACTTTGGCTGGGATCATTATGGGTATTCAACGCTCTGAAGATGACATAGTTATTCGAAGTAACGTTTTCCTATCAGACTTAACCCTTTGGTTACTTTATCACTTTGAAGGCAAGATGGAAGTCTCTGTGAAGAATAGCGTACTGTTTGATAAAGACTTAGGTGGACGCTCAAGAATCATAAGAATCATGGTGAGAGACTTTTGCCCATTCAAAGATGGGGGAGGCAGATGTCAAGGACCAGACGGAGATAAGACTCTGGAGGCTTTTATCTCTGTCGGTGATGATCTCTTCAGATTTTTTCGATGCCAGAACGATTCTAGGCCCGATCCTGAACCTTCTTCCAGAAGAGCGCTTTATGACGTTGAGCATTTGACCAGAGGAAATTATGGAGCTTATTTGAACCGTACGGAATGCCTTTCCATAACAATAGTTGCAAAGGCCATGATGAGGTGGCTTCTCAAGGTTCCCATCAATTCCTCTCCGACAGGGTTTTCTGCATTGCTCAGACACAAACTGCACTTCAAATCCGATGGTACGGTTGCAGATCTGCTACCAAACAATCCAAAATTATTACACATTAACACAGGATTGTCCGAGAACGCGGATTTCGTTATGATGTATCCTGAAAACTCTAAAGCACTGCAGGACACACCTAGCGTCGCGGAGGTTATCAAATTGTTTCCACCTGTTCAAGGTCTCTTAGACAGTATTGCACCACGATGCTCATGCATCGAATGCGGGGCCGGAAACGGCCTAGAGGAGTGCAAGCCAGGTTGTCTGAGGATGCTTGCTCTCTGGAGATTATTCACGCTTCTCGTGCACGGGATTTGCGACGCTGTTGGCATGCCAGACATCTCTGGCAATGTTAAACCTGAGGATCAAGTTGAAGAAATATGCAAAATCCTTCACACTCTTTGCTATGGCGAGAGAGTTGAGTGGGACGAATGGTTTGAGCTTATCGCCTGTGCTACCGCCGGGATCTCTCCGAGGGTATTTTCATCTAAAACTTTTGAGCAAGCCTATGGATCTTCATCTTTAGCGGCCGTCCAACATGGAAGCTTCGTTCTGGTTGCATCATGTCTTGATTTAAACAGAAGGCCGAGACGGAAAGGTTGTTTTGATTTCTCCACCGTCGTGGGCAACCTGCAAGGCATACCTGATGGGCTGGCACTAGTGCGCTGCGAACAAGGCTCTCAACTTTATGTGATGCCTTCCGAGCTCCATCCCCAATTGGAAAACTCTCCCATCATACATGCTTTTGAACAAGACTCCCTCAAAGCTGAAGTCTACACTGCTTTATTTCGTGAGGAGGGATTCAATTATCGACTTATGACTTCTGTACGAGCCGGTCGAACAATTCAAGTTGTGGATCCTACAAGTTCGATCACGATGTTTCCATCATCTCACCAGATAAGATGTCCACATAAACCAGATTCCATTCCGAACGAAGTGCCTGGAAATGTTAAAGTGAGCGATTTCGATGAGCTGCTCGAAAGCATTGGAGATCAGGCCGTCTCTCGATGCCTCCTGATCTCCAAAGAATTGGATTCTTACCTGAAGCTGAACATACTTCTTAGTATGGCGGTATGCGAATGTGTCATCCGTAGGTCTGACGAATGTTGCATTAATTGCGCAATCGAGACCCTCCAAGAGAAACGCAAATGCGGCTCTGAGAATGAATTTCCTCGAGTGCAACATTGGCTGATCAACGTAGGTATATCTGATGCGCCTCAGAGTCGGAACAGATTATTACTCTAAGCAGCAAAACCATATGAAATGTTCAATCATAGCTATACTTGCGGGTATGTGTCGGCCCTAGAGACGGTATTCCGAAATCTAGTGGATCGCGGCTCATAGACCGAATTTGACATTTCCATATGGTTTTCCTATCTTGAGACGCCAAGACTTGACAGTGAAAACGAGAGTGGTCGGAAATGACATGCCTCCCACCGCAGCCTATTTCTGATCTTGGTAAAACGTTTCTTACCGCTATCGCCTTCTAACAGCCTCGCCTCTGCAATCTCTCTATGGCTCCTTCATCCCGTCTATCAAGCATTGCCGTTCTTTCAGCGCTCTCTTGATGGTGCTTGTGTAACGTGCATAGAATCCACCGTGGCATAGTTCCAGATTGAAGGCTTCATCGTTCGTTGCTGGTGTAGTCTGCTGGATGCCTGGTTTTGCGGCCTCTTGATGACTCTTCGCTTGCCTTTGCTGTCACGCACAGGGTACCGCGCTGGTGGGAGGGGGAAGGGCGATCGGGCTTTATGTTCGCCGAATCGTGCATCGGAGGGGTGACTGTGTTTACCGATGGCTCACACGACAGCCTACAGATCCCCCGGGGTTTCCGTCGACAAGATTGACAAGACTTCCAGAGACGAGTGCATGAAGAGAGGTACCTTTGCAAGTGTACTCCCCTTAGCACCACCCTGCTGTTGGATTCCCATGCTTTTGCTAGTTCTCCGGTATATGAAAGTAGTATCAATTACTCAAAACCTCCGCCAACGGCTTGAAGATTGTAAGAAATCTCGTTTTAAAATTTGTAGTCGTACGGGCGCTCTCAAAGAATTGTCTCTGAGAGTAATTCACTGCAGGACACAACGAATCATCGATCTTACTCCCGCGTAGGAGTCCTTTTTACTGAGCCATGTCTGGGCAGATGCATCCTCTGTCACATCGTTTGATGGTAGTAAGTCTTCGGAATATTGCCTATTGCGCCAAGTCATCGAAGACTCAGTAGCGGTGACTATCAAGATCGGCGGTCGTTGTCTCTGGATTGATAGGTGCTGCATTCTATTCCTATTGAACTGTAATGAAACACCTCAGAATTATGAGGTTGTACCTTACTTTGGTGCAGCAGAGGGTGAGGCAAGGCCCACAATTCATTCCCCGCTCAGGCTTGACGGCAGGTAGCTGCAAGCTTTGATTTTGGGCAGATTGTTGGCTCTCAGTCTTGTTGCCTAACGGATCTACGATCTTGTCATCCATGTCCCTCGCCTGTCATAAGACAATACAGCATAACGAAAATGTAGACCTTTGAGCGTGAAGACATCATGGCTCTTTGGAAGCGTGATTGGTCTGACCGGGCCTTGAGTGTCATCTTTCAAAGAAGGTATAGCTGGACTCCACAATACCACGACGGCCCGTCTCCATTAGAGAAATTGGACGCGGAAAGTAAGCTTCTTCATTTTTTTGGGTTTCGTCAACGCTAAAGTCGAAGTGCGATCAACTAATTATATTTCGAGACTTGCAACTCCTCGTCGAGAAGTATCAGTCTGAAAGATACGTCCTTGCCTCCACACTCTGTGACTCCTGTCAAAGATTATGGCAAAACTCTCCGAAAACATCGAATATAGGGCCTTGGAAACACAACACCTGGATATCGCAGAGGCGTGCTGTCTCTGGATGCAGATGCTGCGAATTCTACTGGCACCTATGTAGGGGAGATGAGGTGGGACCTATGGGCCCTGAAAAAAAAATCCTGTTCGAATTTTATTGTGGTCCGGATCACGGGGACGCGGAACCATACACTTGTCGCATCGGTATCTACCTATATTCAAAATCTAGAAATACCGCGTTCAATTACATGACATCAACGTGGTATACCTCAAAATCATCCCCAGGACCCTACATTAGAGCCGCTGTACTAGGCCGAAGCAAACAAGCGCGCCTGATACCAAATATCAAAAGTGCCTCGGATAACAATGATAGTACGAATTCACTTGCTAGCTTTGAGACCGCAAAGTTCTGGTTACGAGATTGTCTATCTAATCATGTGGAATGCGCGAGTCCTTTCGACGTGATATCGAGACAAGAACGCACACTGCCCACTCGGCTTATTGATCTGGGTAGTGGCCAGAGTATCCAGCCTCGAATTTGCCTAGGGGCCACTTTACCACAGGCTACGAATTACATGACGCTGTCGCACTGTTGGGGTAGTTACAGATTTATGACCCTACGCAAAAGCAACGCCGAAACTTTCCAGCGTCGTATACCCATCCACAAACTTTCTAAGACTTTTCGCGACGCGATGGAAGTTTCAAAGCGACTAGGAGTGCGCTACATCTGGATTGATAGCCTATGTATTCTTCAAGGTAAGCTTTGCGCCTCACGAAATGCTTGTGCTTGGGCTATGTCATTAATAGCGTCTGAACAAACAGACTCACCGGAAGACTGGGCTACAGAGAGTTCCCGAATGGCTAAGGTTTATGGCAACTCGACCCTTAATATTGCTGCCACCGAAGCTCCTGACGGGAGTTTTGGTTGCTTTCAGAGCAGGGATCTATGTCAAATCCACCCTCAATGGCTAGGAATCAAATCGGAATCTAATCAGTGCGTTTTCATCCAAGAGAGCAATTCAGGTAACCGCTCAAAAATCGATAGGGATATCAGATTAAGAATAAACGGAAGCTCTCTGTATAGGCGAGCATGGGTTGTCCAAGAAGTAGTTCTCGCACCCCGAACACTCCATTTTTTGGCCGACCAGATGGTGTGGCAATGCTGTCGGAAGACAGCATGTGAGTCTGACATCGATAGCAAAGTGGAACCGTCTTGGGGTGATGACAACTGGACAGTCTGGACCTTTGATTATGATGATTTGCTCAGCGAATACGGTAAGATAAAGTTGCCGCAATCTCCAAGAGATCCTTCTTCCAATGACTGTCTTCAACAATATCGAAAAAAGGTGATAGTCTGTTGGAACAGCATTATTTCTCTCTACACGCAAGCAGAATTGACCTTTGATCAACGAGACAAACTCGTTGCGATCAGTGGCCTTGCAAAAGCAATCCTTGATGATTCTGGGCAGTATATCCATGGTCTTTGGAAATTTTATTTGCCTGATCAATTGCTATGGTGGTGTACGGACACGCCGAAAACAAGACGCAGGGACCGATTAGAATTTCCCTCGTGGTCGTGGGCATCTGTTACTAGAAATGTGCACAACCAGTTTCTGGATAATCAGCAATACGACGAGAACTTCTGCATTTTAGAGATTGCTAAAGGTAAGGTTGGAGGAGACGGCGCGGTAAAGGGAGCCTTCCTCCAGGTCGAGGCTAACCTCTTCTTTGGAAGGTTTCTGCAGCCAGCAAGCAGCGCTGGGGGCTTTTTCCACAGCTCGAGCTGCGACATGTCATCTGGACCGCATAAAGGGGAAAATAGTCTAGGACAGTGCTCATGTTCTCCTATCCGATTATCGTGTGCTCTTCTTCAATGGGATTCTTACAAAAACAAAGATGATGATTCATTTTACGGAGCAATCGTCAAAGATCTCAAGAGTCCCATTCGCCAGTACAAAATTAAGGGCATTTTGCTATCACCTTCAGCTGCAACCGGCGGGTTTTCGAGGGTAGGAGTATTTAAGTTTTGCAGAACCGGGCTTCGTGATCAACCTTCCCTGGCCACGCAACTCTGCCGGGATAGCGAAGCCTACATCGCTTCGCAACCGGACCTCTACGAAAGATACACACCTTCGACGCAAGAACAAGAACGCCCGAGATTTACTTTTCGAATTTACTGACCGACCTTCCCAACGTTATCAAGCGCGTCATTTCGTGCGGTGTTTGTTCGGCTCCATTCATAAGGGTGTTTTAAATTTCGCATTGGCAGGAACGTTTGGACATCTTCAATAAGGCTCATGAGCTTCGTGTTGAGATCCTTGTGCTTCAGCTTCGACGTCTACGGCCACAACGTCATTGAATTACCTCAGAGGACATGTTTATTGGTGGGTCTATCAGGCTCGATCGGGCACACAGATTACCTCCAGGTTAACTGTATGGAGTCAGGCTACGGTTGAAGGTCTGACATGGTGCACAAAGATCTAGCCGAAATGGTCTCTGGAGGGGTGCGTGAGCGACGCCGCGTTGTTTTGGCTTCCATGTTGAAAAGTACAACGTCTGACAGCCGGCTAAACATCGGCGGCAAAACCAGGCCTCCTTTTGCAACCGCATGAAGGCGTAGGCACCCTTTTACGTGCACTACCCTACGGCGGCTTAAACTTCAGCTACGGAGGAGTATGCCGGCCCCACCGTAAGGTGACCCAGCTTGCCAGGCAACAGGTATCTTAAGTACAGTGTGTCCACCACTTTCAGCAAAAGGCCCAAACGAGCGTTCACTCCAAAACATTAAGCATCATAAGACCTTACACTTCCTATCTGGTATTGAGGAGACGTCCCCTACGGCCATAATTTTACTCTTACTCGGTAGAATTGTGCTTGCCTATGCCTCCACCTTACTACTAGGCCCATTCCCGATTCTATTCGATTACTACCGCGCCCGGCGCGCCGCCAAGTCGAATTCTCCCGCACCAGTTTCTTGCCCTACTCGAGCACACAACGACTTCCCAACCAAGTATCGAACAATTTTCCGCGGGAATGGAAGCGGCATGGCGCGTGGGTACCCTTCTACGGGGGGAATCCTCCTCCTCCCGTTCGATGTGGTCGTTGCCTAGTATCTCGGTCTCTCCCGGCTGACACCGACACTACGGGCGGAGAATGTGGCCGACGAAGACGCTTTCTGCAATCGGCTCCGCCTCCTCGGCGCCAAATGGTGGCGCAGCGACGATGAACATGTGTGCAAAACCTGGGATCTTGACAAGGCAACTGAAGGAGGACAAGAAGGAGATCGTTGTGGGATGGCCTAGCAGCGGCGGTGGTGTTTGGATCTTGAGAATTCATGATATGAAGGCTAGGCCGCGTGACTATAAGAAATTGAAGATGTGTGTTACCATGGACGAGCGATGCGCGGTGCTTGAAACCTGGGGTGCGATATTCTACGACGATCCCAAAGCTGTGGAGGAGTTTGCAGGCTTCCTCTGAGGTGAAGACTGTTCCAGTGGTCGAATGGCTGTGCAAATGATTGTCTGTGGTCCATGGGTCTTGCCTCCCAGTTGGTTGGAGCATCAGATACGGGACAGAGTACGCAACCTTGAGAAGGAAAATGTACATCCCACGAATACAAGTTCGGGGTAAAGCGTCCAGCATTGGTGCGAACAATGTGCATCCAATCACATAAGGTCATCATACACCACCCTTGACAGCTACCAAATGCAAAGAATGATGCGGCTATAGATCCAGAGCAATTATGGGCAGTTTCTCCCACGAATTAGACCTTTACTGGAAAACCCCTCTGCAGCCATTCCCCAATCACCCCCGCGACCTCTTCTGGCTTTTCATACAAACACCAATATCCCGCGTCCACTACCTTCTCCTCCAAATCTCTTCCTCCTTGGCATGGCTAATCAAATCCGTCCGATATAGGCAGTCGCCTATCTGCCCAACGTACAGCACCGACACATCAATCACCCTTCTATCCCTCCCTTCACCATCCCTCTCACAAAGCCACCTCTCATCCTCCAGCATCGTATTATCCTCCAAACTCCGGTAGTAGCCTACCGGCCCCTCCAACCCATCCCTCGAAAGTCTCTCAATGAATTCCTTCCTCAACCTCTCACCACCAGGATACGGCTTCAACGCAACCGTAAACCCATCCCCATACCTCCCTCTTCCCTCCACATACTCCCTCATCCCCCCTCCCTCCCCTTCCTCCCAACAAAACATCTCCCTCATCCACACAGCTCTCTTCCCCTCTCCATCCCATCCCCGAGCCGCACCCCATCCATCCCCTCCCATCACCATCCCAGATCCCGCCTCAGCGCGTCCGCCGCCCCGTCCGCGCTGAAAAAACTCCCAGTACTTCCACCACAGATAACCCAAACCCCCTCGTGGTCTCCACATTCGCCCAGTCCAGATCGAACGGGACCGGAGTGGGAACCTGGCACGTGAGAAGCTCAGCAGACAGAGCCCCATGCAGCGGTCGCGGTGGTACAAGGACAAGCGCAGCGCTGCGGTATTGCAGAGGCGTAGTCGTGCCTGATGGCGATCACTCCTGTCTTTCCTCTGGAGACGGAGACGTGCTCGTGGTCGAGGATCCGGACGAGACAGGAGGCCTGTTGGCGGTACTTGGTTGTAGCGGTGCGGGTTGGTGGGTTAAGGGTTGGAAGATCCAGCATACTATACCCGAGGAGGGCGGGGGTTCAAGAGCGGATAACCGAGAGAGAGAGAGAGAGAGAGAGAAAGAGGAGGTGCGGGACCGGCGCCGGACCAGATGTGCGCGTGGGTCCAGGAAGACCGTGGAGGAAGCAGGAGGATGGGGCGGCTTGAAAGATGGGTGGGAGGAGTCGGTCTGGGAGCGGAAGGAGGGCGAGAGATGAATTAGTAGCTGTAGGTTAGGGCGTGCGGGGAGGTTGTGAGGGAGTGGTGGGTGAAGGAGTCCATTTGGGGGGGGAGAATGAGAGATTGGGGGGATAAGACGCTGCGGTTTATTTAAACCGAGATGCGGTTGCTGAAGTAGCCCACTGGGTTTATTTAGGGAATGGGATGGGTCCAGGGGAGTAGTCCGAGGTAAGCTACTAGAATATCGGACGCAAAAGTCCGGCCCCTGACGGTTCTGATTAAAAAGCGCAGAAAACCCAGCACTTTGTATCCGTTAACCAATCCCCCCTGCGGCCAAAGAAAAAGGGGAGAAAAAACACAAACTCGAGGTCGAACTTAACCCTTTCATCTTTGCTCCGCTCCGCATCCCAACCAGCGAATAAAGGTAAACCATTACCCGTCATGACGCTATCTACTATATCATCGCGCGGTCTCGGCTATCCTAATCTTACGCCCTCACAGAAAAGTAGGCTTACACGGTCCGCAACACCTACCCTCTGTAAAAGAAAAAAGGGCATCCCCGTCGGAAAAAAATTCTGAAGAGACTTTTCGCGTTCGGATAATGAGAAAACTGGTGTGATTTAATTTGAGCCCCTTTTTGGGAATAGAAACAGTGTAATTTGTATAGTGTTGGGTGGGCATTTGTTTCCGAAGAGGAGGGTCTGTCTACCTTACATATATGATCATTTTACCCTTTTCAAAACTAGACTGCCCTTGAAGGCGGAAGGGGGGAGACGTGGGCATTGCATCGCTGTTTAGTAGCTGTTCAGCTTTTTTGGGGGAATGGGGGTTGAGTTGCAGAATTGGATGCCGCAACGAGGACGATAATAACGCTGGCAGAAGAGTCAGGTCAATTATCCTTGGGAAGGTACGTTGTCTCAACAGGTACCTTAAGCAGGTAGGTTTACGTAGCGGGAGGCAACGCGGATCCGCGGTGGGGCAGCGGAAGTACCGGGGGCGGAGCGGGGTGCGGGACCAAGGTGTTCATCTGCGCCATGCCTGGGAAGGTAGGAGAAAAGTGGGGGAGGTTCCCCGTCCGGCTCGGGAAGGCAGTGGATTGATTAGTCACCAAGGTAGCTTATTTGGGGATGGAAATCAGAGAACTTAAAAAGGCCCAGGCTTTTCGGTCACGAATCACCGACCTTGGGGGAGGAGGAGGGCCCGAGAAGCAGGCAAGTTTTGAGTCATCTTGACACTTTTGAAAGCAGCCCAATCCAGTCTGCTGTACAGATGCTGTTTCTTTGGGTGAAAAGGACTGTCCTGTGCAGTGATAGGTGACCCAGAGTGATATATGGGTCCTCACCATTGAACAATTGAGTTTTTCAAAGTGGTTAATAGACAATTAGGCAGCAGTTTTCACCCTCGGGTGAAAACATTGGGCTCCGCGCATACCCACATAAAGCTGACAGTCTTGTCGAATCATCACTTACGTCAACCCTTGCTCGGTCCGCCATCTTAAACTCAGAGAGCCTTATTCGAGTGGCCCAAGTCAATTGAGTTGGCGGGTCACGTGGCATCTATCCACCATGGACCACAATGTTTCCCTGACGAGTGCGGTTCGGCTCCAGCTCGACTTTCTGGAGGCGGCGGGCCAAGCCGGGGAGCCGGATGAAGAGGTAGCGTGGGAGCTTATGCGAAGGGACTATGGAGAGTTGCTTAGCCGGGACGACTGGGTTGAGCGGTCCTCTGTCACTGAGTCTGCGGAGGGAGCCTCAGACGATACGGATTCGGACGAAGAGGAGGTTGTTCAGAAGAGTAGGTTCGGTACCCCGAGATTCTCAGGATTGATTTAACATTCAACGGTAGTAGAAGAAGCCTCGAACGATCGGGCGAGCAGCTCTGAAGGTAATCCCGAAAATACTCAACAGATGTCCTTGGATGCCGCCTCCAATCCGATCGCGGAGCAGCATCAATGCCTAGCCTGTGCGGAAATTGTCCCGAAGGACGATGTAAAGGCCGCGAAGCTCGACTGCAACCACGTTTGGTGCGATGCCTGTCTCAACACACTATTGAGAGAGGCGGCCCAAGCCGAAAATAGATTTCCAGCGAAATGCTGCCATGAGATCGGTCTTGGCACCACTGCCGTACATCTCGCGGATCGGGATGCGCTAAGGGTCGACCAAGTCATCAAATGTGTCTCTCGAGACGTCGGAGAATTCTACAAATCCAAGATTGTGGAGTATGAGACTCCTGCCGATGTCAGAGTCTATTGCGCAAATGCGAAATGCTCGGCCTATCTGGGAAGGCTATCCAGCAACGGAAGTGGTTTCGGATCGTGCATTAATTGTCGTATTTCTACGTGCTTCGCTTGCAGGAAGTTAATGAGCAGACACAGTGCTTCAGATGGCTGTTGTCCGGGAGCAGATGAAACGGACGAAGATTTGGCGAGAGATCTCGCGAAGAGGGAAAAGTGGGCTACTTGTCCAAGATGCAAATTCATCGTGGAAAAACTGGATGGGTGTAATCATATGGAGTAAGTAAGAGACTTAAAGGTTCCGTGCTAGGCGCTAATCAAGAGGTTGACAGATGTCGTTGTGGCACCGAATTTTGCTACCAGTGCAGCGGAATGATTGACGAAGCCACAGGAGAATGCAAGTGCTTCCCCAACGATGGAGATGACGATGAAGAGACGGATGAGGATGTGGATGAAGACGACGAGAATTGGCCGTCAATACAGGCAAATATTGACTCACACGGGCGTCTCATGTGTCGTCACCATTTAGGGTCTGATATTGTGCGCCAGGTTTGCCACGGATGTCTGGAAGTGAGGAATTTACGCGAATGCGGTGACTGTAGGATTCACATTTGTGATGAGTGTCTCAGCAACAACCATGAGGTCAGGCAACTTTAGTCATGGCCGGACAGAACTGTGACAGTAGGGCGCTATCTTGGGGGATTGGATTGATAGTTGGCTGGAAAGTTTGGCATTCCTTTTTCGAAGTCAATTAGGAATAGAAATTTCCGAATACAGAGCACGAACGTCGAAGATAGCAAACTGAAAATGCTGGGACCACCATTGAAAAATTGTCTTTATTTATCTGCATCTCAATTGCCAACTTTGTCGGATTTCCACTTGATGGTAGGCGGAGAAAGGCCTTGAAGTTGTCTGCGTGGCGAAGATATCAAAACGCGAAATGCCAAGGCGCACCCACCGCATGTCTGCCTTAGGCGTTCAGCCTGATGAGCAACATACTTCTGTCTAGCCCCGCAGTAGCCTCACTATTGCAGACCTCAACATGGAAGGCGCATCGTCCGGCAAATGTGAGCATGGATTTGCGGAGCATCATTTCGTGAAACTTCGAAAGTGAGTTTCAGACGGTAAACTAGGTTGGCATCGTTCCCCGGACTATCACCCTTAGGCAGGTGACTAAAGTCTGATTGTTCACGCCTAATGTCTCCAATGATTTGAAACGCTCCTTACGAATCGCCGTCTTCCCTGACCAAATCAGGTAAATCTTTTACCTCAGCCAGAAGGAAAACCTGATTAGTTGCTAGCCGAGTCTCGTACGTCAGACCTGCAAACCTAGATATATTGTCATTCCTATCAGAACACTAATTAGTTCGAAGATGGCCACTTCTTCATCTTTCAAGGTTGCATTGAGGCTGCAGATCGACTTCATCACAGCCTCTAGTCGATCCGCAAACCGAAGTGAAGCTCTCGCGTGGGACCTTATGCGGGCAGATCTTGAGTCAGCGCTTGCCCAAGACGAGCAGCAAGATGTTGCTTCCTCTTCTAGTGGCTCTACGAGCGAGACCGCCTCCGGAAGAGACCTTCTCCAGCGCAATGCTCGTGATGCGAATCGAGACGTCCATAGTGGCAACACAATTGGAAGCTCAGACAGCTCTCCTGCATCGCCTTCCGCGAGCTCCTTGGAAAGCGAGATTGTAATACTTGACGCTCCGTTTGATCCCCGTGATGGCACTAGAGATGGCGGTGGTCGAGGAGAGCAGAGCTTTCTGCGGCAAGGTAGGATATATTAGTCTGTTTGGAAAACTCCTGACTAATGAAGCAACTCAATTTTAGATTCGTCATCGACATCTGATACCGAGACAAGCAGAATCATCCTTGACAACAATAATCATGAGCACCCGGATAAAGCTGAACGCGACATTGTCCCAAAACGAGAATGCCTCGGCTGTTTCCAAAGCTTTCCTAAAGACATTAGTGAGATTGTTCGACTCGACTGCGACCATGACTGGTGTCCCAAATGCTTGCAACGGATGTTCACATCGGCTGCGCAAAACGAGAACAGCTGGCCAAGCATATGCTGTCATGAGCTGCTGTTGACAACGACTGCTCAGATCATTGCTCAGATGCCTTCGAGCGAGGATGACAAGAGCGGCAATCTTCAGTCGTATGTGCGAAAGCTGATCTACCGTCCTCAGGATGCTGGCAGCAAAGATAAGGCTATTTCCACGAGGCCGATTGTTCTTCGCGACATCCTCGAGCTAGATACTAGGAATTTGTATGCTAACAAGAGCAACGAGTATCGTACCCCAATCAGCGAGCGGGTATACTGTGGTAACTCAGGCTGCTCTGCCTTCATTCAAAGTGGCTCGCTGTCCAATACTTCTACTGGTGAATGGCATGGGAAGTCGACCCTGTCTTGCAATAAGTGCGCACAAGTCACTTGTCTGGCGTGCAAAGAGTTGTTAAGCAAACACAACGATCGGCATGGTCGTTGTCCAAGCATCGTTGCAACCGGTGAGAAAGAGGAAGAACTAACGTTGAACCTTGCCAAGGAGCGGAAATGGGCAAAGTGTCCTCGGTGTAGCCGAATCATCGAAAAGACGGGCGGTTGCAACCATATGCTGTGAGTCAGAGCCACATTCTGCCGACGTAATTTCCACGTTTTTTGACAGCTATTTAGATGTAAGTGCAAAGCGGAATTTTGTTATGCCTGTCAGTCCAATTACACTGTGAATGGCTGCAATTGCGGGAAACCGGGCGGTGCGGCGCAGAACAATAACAATGCAGACTGGCCTGGGGCTCAGAGACCGGTTGACCAGCATGGCCGTCTGGATTGTGATCACCGTGCAACACAGAGATGGATCAGGGATGGGCGGTGTGAGGGATGTCTGACGAATAGATTGGACGTCTATAGCTGTGAGAGATGTCGCATGGTGCTTTGTGGCAGGTGCATTCGTGGCAGACAATGAGTGGAGGATTGCCAGAGGTCTTTCGGACAGGCTTCAACGTGCGAACATTGGTCGAAAAGAATAGTTGAACAGGTTTTTGGTACAGATGAGATCGCATACCCAAGGATAGCAGAGTACGGTAACGGCATAAAGCTTCAATTTAAAGCTTCAAATTACCGGCCCCGGTAGGGCATCACTGACACAACGCAGACTGATGCAGCTCGCGGGTAGCCTTTGGTAAGCTAGATGTCATTGGCGTGGACGAGATTGAAGAATTTTTGAAATGGATATAAATTCGGAGATACATGCCAAAATATGGGTCCGGTCCGTGCAAAAGATGAGCAGACCGCAGGGTGCTACCATCTACGATTTCTCATCTTCCTCAGCCACGGCATCATCCTCTTCGCCGTTCACCAATACCCCGATCTCAGCGCTTTCCTTCATGACTGTTCGTGCCTCTTCTTCGTCTACATGGAGATCTTCCATGATTAGCTTGACTGCTAACTCAGGGACGAGCACGGCCTGCACGAATCCTGGTACTCCCACTTTCTTCACCAGGTCGTCCTTTGCGGCTGCTCGATTCAGCTCCCGAGAAAAATGTGACGTTATTGCGCTAGACATGAGGCCCTGTCCTTTTTGTCCGTAGAATCCAGGAATTATGGTGTATTTTGAAAAGGTAAGGTCTTGATCGGAAGCTTCAAAGCGCTTTGTAGATGGGAGCTGGATAATACCGACACTGAGGTATTCTTTTAGCTTTTTCACTTCCTTAGCTGTCATGGCAAGAAAGTCTTTGAAAGGACTCTGGACCTCACATTCCAGAATTCTAGATAGGTACGAAAAATGCTGCGGTATCTTTGCATTGGTCAACTCGTTCCACGCCGTAGGTCCGAATTCCGGGTAATGGCGAGATTTGTACTGAGAAAGAGCGTCAGCCAAGCGGTGCTCGCGACAGAAAGCCAGCTGTTCACGATAACGGGGACGGGAACGTCCATTCGTGAGAGCTTCAAGTGAGGATCTTAGGACAGGCATCTGACATATCGGGCAAGGTGTATGTTGCGACTTGTCTTCGTCTATTACAAGTTCGGAGGGGGAGTCAAGGGAAAGAGCCGAGGAGAGCGGAGTAGAGGTATCTGACTGATGGTCTGTATCAAAGAATGGCGGAACGCTGAATGTACTGCTGGATGTGTTTTGTGAAATTAGAGAAGAAGCCGGGAGGCTGCTTTGGAGGACATCGTCGAAACCAGGAAGTTCCTTGGTGTCGTGTCCGAGAAGGCGGTCTTTCGCGAGAAGGATTTTGCCTTTTTCGAGATCTTGACGAAGGTCTGCATCAACCATTTGGAAACTCTCCGTGTCTTCGTCTTCCGATCTTCCCTTGTTGTGGGTCTTTCGTGGGACATCAATATTCATTGGCTGGACAAACTTTGTATCTTCGCTTCGCAGTTGTTGATGGCTCATTGTGACAGAGATAGGCACCTGGAATGATGGTTCGGATGACTCTTTTTCGGGCATTCGAGACACTGCCATAGGAGGTTTAAACGACAGTGTATCACCATATGTTCTTGTCTTTGCTCGCTTACGCGGCCCCTCAGCTTCATTGTTATCAGCCCAGTCTTGCAAGCGGTCATTATCCTCTCTTTTTGGACTTCGGAACTGCACTTGTGGCGAAGGGGCGTGAATATTGTCAACCACGTTATTCGACCCGTATCTGGCCTCCTTTCCGGTGGTACGATTCATTGCAGCCGCTGCGCTGTTGCGATGAGACTGTGAGAACTGTTCATTGCTGTGTGGAACAGAGAACGGAGGCTCCAGCGTTCTTTCCTGCTCTTCTTTCTCTCCTATGCTTTCCTCCTCGCTCTCACTTTTCGGCGGGGCAAAGACATCTGAAGAATCGCTTCGCGCTGAAGTAGGCCTCGCCTCTTCATTTTGGTCTCTGCCAAACCGATGGCCATGTAGGGAATGATTCGTAGGGATATTCCTGGAAAGGCGGATACTCGCATCGGCCGCGCTCCGTCGTGGACCCGATCTAGTCGTGGTCATCTTTGTGGGACCAACCTTGATGCACACATCATCGCGTCTCGGCGATTAGTAACTTAAGCTCGCCTTTGCAGGTATCCGGTCATCGGCAAGATTATGGGATCTAGGGATACGGATGCGGACGAAATTGTCAGACGACTGCTCAAACGAGCACGAGTTCTGACATTTGGATGTGGAGCAACGACGCGCTTTGACGCGTTTGGAAAATTCTTGGCAGCAGCGCCTTGCTCGTATCTTGGATGAGGCAAAGTCCCGAATACTGACATCGCGGAACTGATTTGCCTAACACTTGGAGGCAAATTGTAGAACTCTCCTCCCTATTTGACTTGTCGGTACACCGCAGCACAGATCTTGTGCGGCCTCTGGACAATTCCTCTTCACTTCTAGTTGGTAAACCGAAAGCAGTTTCGTGACCAAGCTCCCTAGCTTTGAAGTCATGTAACTAATGCAATCATGTCGGATTATAGTCGTTCTAATATTCATGAAGCTCTATTTGGCTTCCTCAATAGAATGCGTCAAGGGAAAGCTACTGGCCCTTTTCAATGACGACCGAGGGGCATGGTGTATGTTCTGAGCCTCGAAATTCTGCAGAAAACCCCGATAGTTTGCACTAACCTAGAATGTGATTCCAGTTCTGCTACCTTAATTCTATATTCTATGGATAATTTGTAACCTTCCTAATACCACCCCTCAATCATTCCACGGAGGCATCCGGGCGTATCAATCTAGCTCGCTTTTTTCATAGGCATCGAATCTAGTTTGTGGCAATAGTGACAAGCAACTTCAAGCTTGCCCAGACATCAGCTTGGCAATGTTGACACGCTAGGATTGGTTAGCCAGGGAGCAAGTCTACCAGAAGGGGTTCATAATACCTTCAGAAAGGCAGAGCCGACCAGCCCCACCGCGCCTGCAACGTAAACAAGAATGAAACTAATTGAAGCAGTCAGCACCAAGGCAATGTGACGCGATCAAGCGGCTAGCGACCGACATATTTCTCAGCGAATCAACAATGACCGAAAGAGCATTCGCTCTCACGTTGGAGGGCAGGCTGTTGAAGAAGTCGCTACTCGTGCCCGAGACTGCTTGCAATAACTGCGTGCGGTCAATGTTCGGAAGGACTGGAATGAGTCCATTCACAGCCTGATTAACGAAGACGGCACCGGCAATCGAAAGACCGAGAGCTATGCCTCCAAGTTGCGCTAGTGATGATCAGTACAATTTGACACAGGTATCGATCAGGGGAGTTGCTAGAACTTACAAAGACTCATGAAGCTCACGGCAACGGCTCCGTCCTGCGGAGCTATGTAGGCGTAGATTGTGGTGTACCCAGCTTGTACGTAGCTACCAGCTCCGATAGCCAAAAGTACTTCGAAACCATAGATAGCTCCTGTAGAGGTGCTTGGAGTGACTCGTGCTTATATCGAGTTGTTAGAAGGATACGTTACGGGCAAGAACCAAAGACGACTTACACATTAGTACGCCTCCTACCAATATCAGGACGCTACCGACAAGGTACCAATCCTGAAAGCAGCCATATCGAGTAATGATTTGACCGTTGATGAATATTGTGGCTGACAGAATGAAGATCAGCGGGAGTAAGCGAACTGCTGACTCGAGCGCAGTATCACTGCGTGTGAATTGACTGGGTTTCATCAGAGACCGCTCAAAATAAAAAGAGGTTAATGCACGATCCGACTTACAAGTATATCGGAATGTAATAGATGGCTGTCACAAGCTAGATCAGCAAGGTCTCATGGAACAATCTCCCTGCGGGACTCACGAGCAAAACATGCGGTATTGCACGCCGCTGTGAGAATGAATAATAGTACCGCGTTCCTGTTCTTCAAAAGTTGAACTGGGAAAACTCGATCTTCGATTGTCGTGAATATGCACAACACTTGTTGGATAGCGAATGCAATGACGAGTACCCCGGCCAACACGAATAGAGCAATTGTTCGGCTATTATCCCACGCAAAGAGTGTACCGCCGAAGTCAATTGCCATAACTAGAGAAGTAATAGCTCCGGTTATTAGAGTCGATCCGATATAGTCTAAGCGAGCGAAGCGACGGCTCAGCGGTATTTGAGGAGCAGGGTCCGTCGTAGGAATGAAAATCACGCAAATGCAGAGACAGATGCCGCCAATTATTGGATTGATACTGCAACTCCGTTAGCTAGGAACATTCGCGAGCATTCTTGCATGACATCGTCCCAGACTGAATCTTGAGCTTTGTGGACAAAAATTGCAATGATACTCACTAGAAAGCCCATCGCCAATTGACCTTATCAAAGCCACCCCCAACCACAGGCCCTAAGACGGTACCAAGCCCCCATACAATACCGCTAATGAGAACGTGAGTAAGGGAGCTTGCATCTTCAGCCGAAGACTCACATCGTTGCAAGGTAAGCTCCACGTTCTTTCTCCAAGGTGTGCGCAATCATGAGAGTGAGTGTCCCAAGGTACATGCCATTTCCTCCAATACCGGCAAGCACACGACCAATAATCTCAGTCGCCATATTCGGCGCACCCCCACAAAGACCGGATGCCGCGAGAAACAGCACGGTGGATCCGATGTAGAGCAGTTTCGCATCAAAGGTCGCGTACAATTTGCCGAAAGTAAGGGCAAGGACTACCGCGCCAATCGTAAATCTGTTGCACGTGAGAGAGATTCCGGCGCTTTCAACGTGATGAAAGCTCACCCAACAGAAAGCCATGCAATCTGGTCCACCCGATGAAACTGGTTCACGATGGTAGGGATGAGGTCGGCAAGGACGGTATTGTCGAGAGAGAAGAGGAAGATTCCACACAGCATGCTGAAGACCACAAAAGCCCACTTGAAAGCCGAATTAGCGTAGACCTTGTAGCGTGCTGACGTACAGCCACCGCGTTGAAAGAGGGATAGAGAACGCTATACCTTAAAGCCGAATATCGCTCTGCGTTCGGCTTCAGGCTTAGGAGACTCCAGCTTCTCAACGTCCTGGTCGGATGGTCTCTGCTGCGTCGACATGTTGTCCTTCTCTGTTTGAGACATATCGTATCTTGTGTCAAGGTTTGAGAATGATATTCCACCTGAAAGGTTGTCTCAATGCTTCTAGGCCTCTCGTATCGAGTAGCGGAAACGGAGGGTATAATTTGAAGAAACGCGTAAGGAAGAGAATACCAGCAACTACGCAGCAGAAGAAGATGTGTTGAGAACAAGGCAAGGCCATGAGGCCCAAGCCAGTTCTGTCCGTCCATCGTCGCTGCCGGCGGTGACAAACGACGAGAACGCAACCACCATCCGCTCCGAAATCATGCCGCCATCCGCTTTCGGAGTTGGCTGGTGCTTGGCAAAACCCTCCGCCAACCAACGCCAAGCCCGCCAGTCCTGGGTTCTTCCTTGAGGGCAAAATTTGATCCTTTTCAGCAAAGACATTTCAACGATCCAAAGTCGAATTGTCGCTTTGGAAACAGTCAATTGGACAATATTCAATAGAGCTCCAAGCGTAGAGCCGTCTAGAATTACGAAATCTATTTAGTGGTTAGTGCACTACCGTGTCTCTAACGACCGATTTTCGCTTTTATCGAAACTTCGACGTTTCTCCCTTTCCGAGAGCTGCCGCTTTCAATTGTGCTTGCTAAAGAGGCCGCCTGGCGGTGGTCCATTTGAGCTTCGGTGTGTATCCAATTCTCTTCATTTCCTCGGTAAGCCTTCCTAAAAATGCCATGTACTCGTCGGCGTCGCGTGCAACTCCTGGGATTCCGCCCTCTACGCCAGTCATAAGTCAGTGTCCCATATCCGCGGTACATTCATCGTGACTTTACGTACCAGGAATTTTTCGTGCCAGATGCCGGAAAGACTTTGGCAGTAGCTCTGCCGTCCATTGCCTATCTTCTGGCCGTGTTGTGGTAGCTCCGTAACCCAGATTGAATGTTGTCTCGGCAACATCCACGAGTCCGCACTCGGTGAGCAGATCAGGAAGCTTCTTCCAAATGTGCACGTCCATCCCTGACAACGCGCAGGACCATTCCTGAACAATGGCTAGCTTCTTCTGCTCTGGTTGCTCGTCAGTATATGACGGAAGAACCCATTCGCCTTCAACTAGTTGTAAGTATCCTCCGGGCTTTACTGCATCAGCCAATCTGTGGATGACGGCCGGCCAGTCGTCTGATGCAATACCCCAGACAAGCAATCTTTGATGTACAAGGTCAAATTTTCGAGACCAGTTCCAGGCGGTAGGAAACGACTTGCGAAGGTCATGCTGACGGAGGTCTAATTCTTTGTGATTTTGAAACAGATCACTGCCCAGATCCGCTCCATGAAGTGACAAAGAGCTAGCATTGTCACTTCCGAGCTTCCCAAGATCTGCCAACCAAGTACCTGTTGGTTAGTTAGCAGAATTACTCTGGTCCAAGTAGCATTTGGACGATCATACTCACCGTCGGCACATCCACAGTCTAGGACGTTGGCTCCGGTTGGTAGGTGGACGTTCGTTAAAAGGCCTCCTGTGGCAGCTTTGATGAATTCATGCTGCGTTTGCAGACGCTCGATTTCTGCATGGTGGTGCGGAAGCAAATAGACACCTTCGCTACCAGAGAATACGTCAACGGACTTAGTGGTCTGTGCAGCTGCTGGAGATTGAGGAATGATAGGGTCTTCCATTGTGATTGTTCACGGCCCAATGTCAAATGAGTGGATGAGCCGGCATGCTGATCGATGCCTGGGTTCTTATCCTAGCTTTCTACGCGGAGATGAACCCGATAATCTTACTAGCATGCACGGATAGTATCGGCCCTCCGCAGCGGAAGCGATGCCTTGGAGACTCGTGTTTTATTGGATCGGACAAGACTTGAAGGATTAATAATTCGGGGTTGAGTGGACATCACGTGACAGAACATACACTTCAATCATCGCGACTTCTTTGTTTCTTGCTCGACAATGATCAAGCTATTTTCGCGTAGCAGTGCGAAGATATTCGGCACCGGCTTCATAGGTATCGCTGTCACGCTCCAGGTAAGATATTAAGCTCCCATGAACCCAATTTTTCCAACACGCATTGCCTTTCTAACGCCATTATAGGGATATCGATCACACTACTTGGCATCGAGAGCCGACGCAAGCCCGTTCACGAAGATGTCTCCTTCCGCTGTCCAGCAGCCTTTCCAGGCAGCCGATATGGAGAACATGACGATTGGTCATCACATAAAGCCGCAAGCAAGAGGAAGTGGTGGACCAACAATGACCTCCAAATCCGATTGGTTCCTACCAGCTGGCTCATACAGTGCAAGACAAGTCGTGGAAGGGTGTGCGCCTTTGCTCGAAACAGTTCTCTCAAATCTCGGCCGTGACCCGCCAAACAGCCCCACTGCCCGACAAATGTTGCTCGATAATCTTGCTTCTAACCTTGCCATTGGCACACGAGAATCAAACCTACATATTCCAACGGCTGATGCCAGTCGCAAAGAGATGTCTAACCACGCTGTTACAATTGGGAAAAAGCTCGTCCAGTATGCTTCTGAGGTTAAAGATGTTTCATTTGAGCCACGATATGCTATTCGAAGTCCTTGCGAGGGCCATCTTCTCAAACCTCACGTTGCGAGTCTGATGTTTGGACCCCGAAGTCTAGAGCATCTCATGCAAGTCTACAATGAGTACCTTCACCAAATCGTGCTCCTGCGCGACGCGCTTTTGCCCTTCGAGAACTTTGAGGAAGTCATCATCCCCATTCCGGGCCAGAAAGGCCGCAATCTTGGAATGAGATTCACAGAGCAAAGCAGATCACTATTCCTTGCTGAAATGATGACCAAACATCTCACGCAAAACAGCGTTTTCAAAGCTGCAGCTTCAGTGGTCGCTCCGCAAATCAGCTCTGTCACAGGGTACGGCTTTCAATATTCTCACGGATTGGTGATGCCATCATTTGTTACAGGAAGTAGCTCTTTGCGTCTTCTACGGTACATTCCTGCAGCTTTTGGTGTGGCAGATTCTCCAGTTGCCTTCGGTAACGAGATTCAAGACTACTATATCGCTCCCCGTGCAGAGATCGCCTCAGCTCTAGAGGTCATGCCTGTTGAGTCAGAGAAATCGGTCCTCGATCCACCTGTGGAAACTAGTTGGATTTCGGTCGACGGGGCATTACCGGATGACACCAACTCTGGCGCTGTTCTCAAGTTGAACATTCGCTTTTCAAATGGCGATGAGACTGCCGTTGATCTGGGTCAGATTGCTCGAGGCCGACGCTATGCCTACGGAGTAGCTAGCCAAGCTCTGGAGTCATCGTCAACTAAAGCGACAATCTACCTCTACTCGGCTGCGGATCTTCTACTCAAGTCCGGCCCAGGACTACTGATAGCCAGGAATGACGGAATACATCTTATTCGCGTTCAAAGCAATATCGTCGCTCTGGCCTTACTCGGACGCCTGTACCCCGAAAATGTGGTTGTACTCCAACCTGGAGAAACAGTAGCCGATGCCGAGACAGCAGGAAAGTCGCTACCAGGAAAACCGAAGTTCATCATCCAGATTACGAATGTGAAGAGGACATGCATGCCTCGACGAGATCAAATTTGAAAGAATTCCCGGAAATAGAAGTTGCGCTGTGACTAGGAGCCTTGTGCGGGCCGGTCCGAACTGGTCTAAACGCAGCCATTGTGGAACTTGCCGTTCAGAGGTATTATGGTCTAACGGGCAGGCATCACTAGATTGGGAGCCGGTGAAATTAACGTTTTATCGATATAGCCGGAGAGGGTTTCTAGCCTGCTCGAATGCGTTTCAAGTGATTCTTGATACAGACCCGCTGGCATTTGATGTACAATGATGTCTGCGAGAGTGCGATACGTGAAGCAAGAGCAGAGCGCAAAGGTTGAATGGTGATCTCCAAGTCGTATTTTTCAACTGGCTCTACAGCCTCAATTGATAGTGACCAAGGCCTATTAACGCCGTGACACCCTCTAGGACAAAACAAGGCAGTCAAGAGCGAGATTAACCTTCACCAAGATAGTTCTCTTCGTGAGCCAATGATCACTAGATAGCAAATCATTTCCTCATCCGATTGTACAAGCCGTGCCGTGGCCAGCTCAATGTTTTTTTGCCAAGTTTCTGCGTCAATTCTCAGCTGTACTAAGCACTCGGTTACTTGCTGATAAGGCTTGAGTCTTCAAAGCTGACCTGCAATAACGCCCAGTTCACCGGCTGGACGGACAGTGTACATGGACACATGTCGACCCAATTGACGATCTCTACTTGCGCCAATCCAGGGTACGAAGGAGGCTGAAAGGTGAGCACGAGGCGTATGCATTCTACCCTGGTGGCCGGGACGCCACCGGGGTTACCATGAAGGGACACCCACAGCTTATTCAAGCACTGGTCCCATCGACTCCCGCATTAGAGGATGCCAATAAGGGTCCGCTACCGCGACCCTTGTCTTTATAGCCCGCTCCCCGTGCAGACCGTATTTACAGCGGCAAAGTCGTCCTATTCTGCAGGCTTCTGTGGGACAGCCCTGCAGCGATTCCACAGGGATGCCTAGCGGGAAAGGCAACCCACACTTGCATGCTCGCCCCCACGTGCGTTCGACATGCCGTCTGGATCTCACTCCCTTGCCATTCAGCTCTCCGCTGGACTTCGTAGAATAGTCTCTTTCAGTGCGCTGGCGTAGGGGTGGAAATCTGTTATAAAGGTCCCATATCCACGCACTGATGGACACGCTCTCATTGGTCTGGTCCCCGGGACTCCGCCCGCGCACGGCTCCCAAACACACTTGCGAGGCCAGCAAGAGTGCGTCCCTAGAAAACTCGTAGTGCCACGCTCGGGTAAGCCTGAGTGGGGCATCCATCCATCCCGACAGTCAGGACGCGTCAGGATTTACAGCACTTCTTTTTCTCAACCCCAAACCTCGTCTACCCTGGGGACCCTTGATCCTGCAAATTCCTTACTCTACATGGACGAGAAGATTTGTCTTTAAGAAAACCCTCTTTTCAGCTCTATTCTGGGACGTGATTGACCTTAATCTGGTTAAGCTGACCGTATGGGTTTTGATGTTGTGCTCGGACAATGGATGTGAGCGAGGCTCCCAAGCAGCATGAATGCGACCAGTGTCATAAATTTTACTCAAGAGGTAAGCAACTCAACCCACCGAAATCTCCACTCTGCAGAAACCCTCATGCAATTCTTGCCATCTGCTCGAAACCCGCTTTTCATTCTACTTCGCGCGGTATGAATCTTCAGAATGATAGTGCCGCAGCTCTCCATTTCTCATATCTTCACTTGTAGTACACGAGTTTGGCTGTTAACCTCATTTGGCAGAGGATCTTTTAGGTCGGCATCGCAGGCGCTGTCAAATCAATAAGGTGGTTTCGAAGAGAAAGTCGTGTACTGCGTGCGTTCAAGCTAAGACAAGGTGTTGTTGCACTCAGCCGACTTGCTCCCGCTGTGCCAAGCGGGGCACTGTCTGCGAATATTTCATGCCCAATACCTCCAATAAGAGTAGTCCGCAAGTTGGGAGCGGCATGGAACTCGACAAGAATGATACAGCATTCCTCGATTTCAATGGCACCATTACAGCACCTCCTTCAACTGGGCCAGATGGCGCTGCAACTAATGACCCTCTCTGGGACTTCCAGTGGGATTCCCAGCTTGGTCAATGGCCGCCACATGAAACATTCGATCTCTCAGGTCAAAGTAGTGATCATTCAATGCTGAATACGCCATCGTCCGTCCCGACATCGCCGAATGAACAGTCGTTGACCGGATCTAATGGGGTTTCACATCGCGACAATTCGCAACCGTGCATGGGGCTTCCATCTATAGATTCAACAGTCCTGGTTGTTCAGCCCACAGATCATGACCCAAGCAACATAACTTTTTCTCAATCGTTGACTCAATCTTTGCCCGAGCGTGATACTCTGTTAGAGCATCAAAGTGCTCGCTCAGACGCCTTGCACATATCAACAAGCGATATCTTCTCCCGTGAGACGATCATTTTAGGCTTGAAAAATAAGCTCTGCGAATATCCGGAGCTTCTTGTCCTAGAGACTTATCAGTCACCTCTGATGCATCGCGAATTATACCTCAGCTCTTCTCCCGACATCACTACTATGTCGATGTCGTCCATGGCCATCTGTTGCCTTTCAGGGCTTCGCATGAATGAGAACTCGCAGTATATCCGGCGTGCAGTGACAGCAGAACGGCATCGACTTATGGAACATTTTGTACGGAGATCATCCCATTCATTGTCTGGAACGTACTTGCTAATTAAGTTCTAGCATAAATATTC
Organism: Pyrenula aspistea; assembly: GCA_021030945.1. Lineage (NCBI taxonomy): Eukaryota > Fungi > Ascomycota > Eurotiomycetes > Pyrenulales > Pyrenulaceae > Pyrenula > Pyrenula aspistea. The sequence continues at coordinate 198,805 of JAGFML010000017.1, forward strand.
TTGTATAGCTGAGTGGGATGCGATTCATGCAATGCTTCTATATGAGATTCTGGAGCTACACGAACCTCAGTCAGAACATACAGAATGGAAGTCAGGTTCGCGGTTCAAGGGTCTGCATAGGCCGCTCTTGCTAAAGGTACGTCATCTACTTCAAGCCTCCTGTTTACGTTCTCCTGGCTTCTTCACTGCTAACATTTTCTCTGCAGATGGCTCGCCGGTTTTGGAAATCACATCCTGAGGCCCAAAATCCCTCCCTGAAATTGTCTGGCAGTAACTTATCTCTTTATGGTTCCTCATCAGTGGCTTGGCTGACGTGGTATGTCGGTGAAACCGCTCGCCGCACCTTTTACCTCATCAATGCTATCAACTTCCTCGCGAGTATAGATCCTACTACCGGTGACAAATCGCCGTATTATGAGTCCTTAGATGACGATTCAATTATGGGTATGCCGCTTCCCTGCAACCATGCAATTTGGGTGGCAAAGTCAGAACAGGAATGGGAAGAGAAATTGGCAAGAGAAAGCGGCGATCCCGATACCCTTGGGCCTGGACAAACCCTTAGAGATTTGATGGCCACTCATTCGACAGAGGACTTGGTGGCTCGGGCGAGCAGTTCCTGGGGATTAAACGATTCGGACCAGCTGCGAAACTTGATCATACTCTGCGCGTTGGTCCAATTCCGCTAAGTCATCTTCATACGGTCTTGACGATATCATTTCACATTGGATCGCCTTATCTCCAACTATCTACATGAAATCGAGCGTGTGAAGAGACTTATGTCTGGATTCGTGCTTACTAGCATCCTCATTCCCGACTCAAATTCACCAATCGGCAACATAGGAAACACATAACTACAAAAAGCTTTTAAATCTTGATAATAAGCTTCAATACGGTTTTCGATACTCCTAACATCTTCTTGGATCTTCTGGGGTGACTGTGCTTTAATTTGGTCATAAACGCCCAATCAGTAACAGCTAAAGACGCTCTACCGTTACCCGTGAGCAGCTGTTTCCTTTTGGGTACTATGTCCCGCAACATGGAGTTGCTTGACTCGGGCCTTGACATGCTCTCCCGCCACTACCGGCTCGAACTGTGCTGGCTTCAATTTTGAGATGCAAGAGTCCAACGGTTTGACGAGAAGGTCTGCGTTTAAGTGGCCAAAGAAAGGAATTGAGTACCGATCAGGAACCACGTTTTCCGCCGAAGGTGGCTCAATGACTCGATGCATCGTGGAAGGAAGTGTTCCGTTGAAAAGACGAGAGAGTAGATCGCCCACTATTTTCCACACCTGATCAGATACGGCGGATTTATAAAGACGTGACCCGCATAGCAATGCGAGGTAAGGGAATAAACCGGTCCACTTACCATTTACGATTGCACAGTCATCCTTGCGTGCAATGTACTGATATTCTCCACTCGTTCCCATCACCTGGAGCCCTTTCCCTTCGTCATTGAATAGCAGCGTCATGCATCCATAGTCGGAGTGAGCAGCGGCCCTCACCCTTGTTTTGAACGACTCAATTGACGTTGATGGATAGTGCACACACGCTAGGTAATGGTTTTTTTCCTCCACAACAGGCCACAGAGCTTGCGTCTCAAGTCCAACACTTTCTGCCAAGGCGCCAAGCAGCTCTAGTATCACAGCGTGGCACGAGTCAAAAAATGTCACAAAAGCCGTACGCATGGCTTGAGAGTCTGTGTCCTCTAGCCACTGGTTGGGCTTGTCGGCATCATCATCCCGGTACATGCCGAAGAACTCCTTGATATCCGATGTGTCAGGATTTGCTGCTAGCTTATGAGGATTGCTATATCCTTGGCTTGGCCCACGCCCTTTATCCATTTTCCCCAGAATCTGCATTTTCTCTGATTCTGGTTTGGCGAAAAAGTTGCGTGCATGAGAAAAGAGCTTGTCGATGCCATGCTGTGTGATGCCTGGTTTCCGGAGGTACACGAACCTAAGCCGAAGTATTAGTGCCAAATGGTCCGGATGCTCAAGTCAAAATAACTGAAATAAACACTTTAAATGAGTCGTATGAGAGCACGGTCAGAGCATTTGGGGGAATAGAAATCAAAGTGCCATTCCTCGCTATACCGCTGAATTGTTGAGATTGGCCAGAGAAAAGGAAGGATCGGGAATACTCAACCCCAGCTTTTTCAGCGACTCATAGAAGTGTCTTCTCTCCTCCTTCGATGCAGCAGACAGGTGCTCCTCTTTTGAGGAGAGCAAAGGGTAATCAATGATCGGCAACTCGGCAGATTCAATTACAGCGGCCATGATGTTTCCTTAAGTCAAGAAATGCTGAAATTAGATTGCAATAGACTGCATCTACGGCATAAATATGGAAAATATGCCCCTCGGACTTGAGGCTAGGAGATCACCTTGTGGAGAAGTAGGTTTGCCTAATTCTTACCCGCAGGAGGGTTACACCTGGAGGTATCGGAGCAGCTTTGTGTGACTACTTTGATACGAACGTGCCATGGAGACACGCAATCAAGTCTCAAGGCCGAGACGAGGTGTTCGGATTTGGCATAGACAACGGATCTCCGATGCTGATGTCTTTTTACGCTTGCAAAGGAGCAGGTTGCCCAATCCTACCCTACTTGCCGCTTGGGGGCCGGGAGTACTAACCTTGCATGTACAGCCGAATATTCTTGAAGCCCATTTAGGAAAGACAAATTGAAAAGCATATAAGGCCATTGAGTATTCATTGGAACTGGCTTACAACACATATACTGCAACACTAATTATTCGAACATGATCTTTGAATCCAAGCTTGGCTCCCTGGAGCGTCCTACCACGGATGTTTTCACATACTTATTCAATCAACGACGAAATTATCCTGCGGACAGAGTTTTATACAAAGTCGATGGTCGAAATGAAACACTCACCTGCACCGAGTTGGAGCACAAGAGTCGACAATTGGCATGGACTCTCATCACACGTTTCGGCATTAAGAAAATGGACGTGGTGGCCATACTAGCCAGAGACTCTGTAGCTAGGCCCTCCTTCTGATTATGTACATCTCACTGACAAGAGGCATAGATTCTCTATCCGATTATTTACCTAGCCATTCTCGCCGCCGGTGCAACCGTGCAGCTTATCCCGGTACAGAAGGAATTGACGGCGAACGACGTCAAGGGGCGATTAGACCAGGCCAAAACCAAGCTTATCGTCACCGATTGTACTTTTCTCACCATAGCGTCGCTTGCCGCTGTATCCTTAGGGAGTATTACAATGTTTGTGCCAGAGGTCGAGAGCGGTCTCTTCAATGCCAATGTCCCGGAGTACCACGATTTCAAGATGGCTAGCGGTTGGGACTCCGAAGCGTCGGTCGCCTTCGTCAATCGCACTAGTGGCTCTACGGGTGGCAAGATGAAAACGGTGATCACCACGCATGCACATTTCATAGCGGCGTTGAAAGCTACGAGAACCACGATACCGGAAAATACAGATCCGGACGCTGACACATGGATCTCCTCACTTTCATTTGGGTTTTTCATCAATTCTAAGCTTCATATTGGACTCAACATTTTGTTGGGAATTCCAGTAGTCCTTATGGACACCGTTTTCGGACCAGAAACACTGGACGTCATCGAGCGTCACAACATCACTTTTCTCTTCATGCCACCACCCGTGGCTGCCTCTTTTGCAAAGCATGAAGCCCACGATGTCGACGTCAGCAGCATCAAATGGCTCCTTTCGGCGGGCGCTGCTATGCCCGAAAACCTCCAACGGTCCACGTCTGAAAAATTGAATAATGTGCACCTGGATCTTGAGTGGGGCACTTCCGAGACGCTACTGATTGCGATTCAAACCAAGGGTCATGCCTCGGCCGCTGGCTCCAGCGGCGTCCTAGTGAATGGAATTCAGGCGAAAGTTGTGGAGCTGGAGACCGGCGCCGAGCTTGGGCCCGGAGATGCCGGAGAGATCTACATTCGCAACACGGCGTGTCGGTTTGCAGGGTACATGGACAATGCGGATGCCAATTGGTCGACCTTTGATGCCGACGGATGGTTTCACAGCGGGGACTATGGCTACCTGGACGAGGAGGGCAATGTGTACATCACGGACAGGCTGAAGGAGCTCATACGCGTTGGTGGCGGTTATGGTGTGCATATATCAGCCACCGAACTCGAGGCGGTCATCTTCGCACACCCTGCAGTTGCCCAGGTTATCGTGACAGGGGTGCCTGACCCGAATGCGGGAACCGAGAGACCAACAGCCTTTGTGATTCTCAAACCAGAATGGCGGGACCGCATTGACGCTGCACACGTGGACCTACGTGCCTGGGCGCAGGAACGACTCACAGGGCTTCGTCGTCTTGCTGGCGGATTTGTCTTTCTTCCCCACTTCCCACAGATTGGATTCAAGATTGATCGTCGAAGGCTAAAGGGCATTGCAGTGGCGCTATCTCCTCCAGCGCCTCCTGCGAGCGACAAGGCGATAAGAGCGGAGATTACTAGAAATGAGCCGGAGAAAGTGGTAGCAGACAAGGTCCGGCCGCTTGCTGGGATCGCGTGATTGATTGGCATTTTTTGTGATGATCTAGCGAAGAACAAGATTGGGTCTTAGTCATGATACCAAGAATGTGATCATTAATGCAGTCAGCATTGACCTTGGTTCGTTTGGTGAGGTGCCGGACCCTTATCTCTGGAATCAGCAAGGATACGGTACCTGATGAAGCTGATCACGTACATATCTAATAGAGTCGGGGAATGGACTATGGTCAGCGCGTTCTAACCATGATCGACATGGCATTTCGTCCGGAAATCAATTAATGCTATACTCATGCATGAGCTATCAAAACAGTCACTGATAAAGAGAATCCTTAGCCTTCTAAGAAGCGGGATTGGGTGACGTTTCCCCAAGGCAAGTAGATGTCGTAGAAACCATCTAAAGCGCGCCAGCGGTTGGCTTAGTTACACGCACCTTCCCCATATGAAACCTTGTCACCAGGCCTTTCTCCACACACTTCGGATACTGCTCTTGAATTGACCGCTAGTGAACATTGCAGAATTTTGCTTACCTTGGAGACGCAATGTGGTTACATCCTCTTAGAAGACTCTCTTCTGTCCTCAGCACAGGGCCTGTACGCCTTCATCCCTCCTATGTCTCTCATTTCTCCACATCAATTCGACCACTGTGCCGTTGCTGCCAACGGATCTTCCAGCTAATCGCCCGCGGAAAAGAGCTCCTCATCGCAGAGTAACTAGGTAGTCGCAGGGTAGCACAGAAAAATGGGGGAAATTGTAGCATACGAAAGTAGAGAAAATTGTTTCACGCGTCCGAATACACGCCCACAAGATGGAGGGAGTATCATGCATGGTGCCGCGTACTAGGAAACTCCCTCGTTGTCGCTACAGCTGATTGCTCAAACTACTCAGTGAACTTGGTAACAAGGTCACGTTCCGCTACTACGGATCTTTCCCACCCGGGACTCTTCTTCGCCTCCCGACTCCTCGTACAGGACCACTCAAAATGTCACGGTCCAAGGGCTGACGCCGCAGCAAAGCTCATCTCAGAACCTTAAAACGATCTAGATGCTTTCCATGTGGGACCGGGTTGCAAGCCGCTTACCCGTCGAATTGGAAAAGGTCCATCACGAAGCTACGTACCAAGGAACTTAGCGAGCACGGCATTCCAGAGGTTGTTCCTGCTGTCGGAGGAGTCCTTAAACATTATCGGAGATGCCAGGCTGCCCTCGCCTACCGTTTCTGGGGTTGATTCAGATAAGCGGCACATTGTGCGAGCTGATGCTCACCGCTAAATGCAGGTCGGGCAATTTGTTATACGACCCTGCGTCGGAGGCAGCCCGGTAAGTTCTGATAAGGGTCACAATATTGATTGTTGTATGACGAGGAATATGCCGTTAGTTACGCGGCTCATGATCATCAGCCGCAGTTGCGCACTGTCCGGTTTGCACCTGCATCTAGAACACCCTGAACTTGCGAGAGCGGCTGGCGCTGTCTGCAAATGCGCTGGCACGCTGCAGCATTACAATACTGACTAATGTGTAGCATTAAAGCCAATCGTGGCAAAGATCCACCGGCGTCGAGCTGCACATGTCAGCCTTGTCTTCAGAAACGCCACCTCGACCTCCCGGAGATGCTGGGTAATCCTCGGCCAGCTTCGGAGCTTGATGCTGTGCACCACGGAGAAGCTTGTCGTACGCTGCCAAGCGGCGACGCTTCGTACCGCCCGCTCCAGGGTCCCGGACATTCTCCACCCGCATGCATCTCTTGGACACATGGCTGGCGGCAGCACTACCGGGCATAGAGATGCCAATCCTCCAGGAATAGGGGCGGGAACGCCATACCATGCCTCGACAAGAGCCTCGATGCTGTACTTACAAGGTATATCAACTCGCTGTCCATGGGATGAAATTACTAAAGAGGGCTCTATTATCGAACCTAAAGGCTATAGTGATCGAGCACGAGCGCTGAATATTTTCTGGAATTAACAAATTTCAATTACTTCACAATGAATCCCTCGGAAGTTGGCATTACTGATCCTGGAGATTGGTCACCAATATCTTGGCAAGGACATCCAATAACCCAACAGGTTGATTACCCAGACCCTCAGCGCTTGGATTATGCATGCAGAACCATCTCCAATCTGCCTTCACTCGTGTCCAACCATGAGATTGACACACTATGCCAGCACATGGCACTTGCAGCGAACGGGGAAGCTTTTATAATCCAAGGAGGTGATTGCGCCGAATCCTTTGCCGACGTTCAAAATGACATTGTGAACGCAAAACGATCCCTGATTTCCGAACAAGCTGCAACTTTGGAAGAAGGGTTAGGTGTTCCCGTTGTGCAAATCGGCCGTATAGCTGGACAGTACTCGAAGCCCCGGACCCTTACCAAAGAGACCCTATCCTGCGGCACCGTCGTCAATGCCTTTCGCGGCGACAACATCAATGCCTGCGGGAACGCCGCCAGAACTCCAGATCCGGAGAGACTCGTGGTAGGCTACCACCTGGCCGCAGCAACATTGTCCATGCTACGTGCTTCCAGCGGCACCAAACTCGGACCGCAAGAGGAACTCCTGACGGAAACTAGCAGCGAGCCGCGTGGAATGCTATTCACTTCTCACGAAGCTCTGCATTTAGCTCTTGAGTCAGCGCTCACGAAGGGCCACTACAACACCTCAGCGCACATGGTCTGGGTCGGAGAGCGAACGCGCAATATCGCCGGCGCGCACGTAGAATACGTCCGCGGTCTCCAGAACCCCATCGGCCTCAAGCTCGGCCCAACCTCAGACCCTGAAGAAGTCGTCCAGCTCCTCTCCGTCCTGGACCCCTCCCGAATTCCCGGCCGAACCGCCCTCATCACCCGACTCGGCGCCCCTATGGTCCCCTTTGTCCTCCCCTCACTCATCCGCGCCGTCCACGCCGCGGGCCACCGGCCTGTCTGGCTCTGCGACCCGTGCCACGGAAACACCTTCGGCACCGCCGCCAAGGTGCGCACGCGGTTCCTCGAGACCATGCTCGCGGAGGTTAAGGCGACGCATCTGGCGCACCGCCTCTGCGGGGTCTCCCGGCTCGGGGGCCTGCATCTCGAGCAGACGGGGGAGGATGTAACGGAGTGCGTAGACTACGAGGGGCTGGTGAATGGATTCAAATTCGACAGGTACCGGACGCTGTGCGATCCCAGACTGTCGAGGACCCAAGCGAACAGGCTGGTGGAGGAGTATGCGCGGTTTGTGAAGGAATTGGAGCAGCAGCAGCAGCAGCGGCAACAGACGTCTGCTACTGCTACTAACGTTACCCCAACCAAAGACGATGAGATCGAGATCGCCACGGAGGTGCTAGAGGTCGACGAAGTGCCGAGCGACGTCTCCACGGAGGTCGGGGACTTTGAAGTGAGGCCTGTGGAGGGCAAAGATGACTTTGTGGTGCAGGTGACCGCTTTGGTCGATGTCCAATAAATTTTAGTTTTAAGATCTACAGTTGATGGCAGCAATGCACAAATATCAAATTAGACTGTACAAATCTCGAACTTAGTGTACGAGGCAGCTTCACGGCGTGCAGTAAGACCATCTTAGTTCAACGGCATTGAGTAAACAATTGTAAAACGGTCAAGTTTTGGTCGGCATCGTAGCCCCACAGCGCGACGCTCTCAGGCTCATTTGCGTTCTCAACAGAAATTGAGACCTGATGAGTAAGCCTTACAGGTGACTGAGATCGGCTGACCGCGATTTAATTTTAAGATTATTGCACGCAGTAAAAGCTTCGTCCCGTAAGGCTGGGAGTGGGGTAGGATAAATCAGTTCAGGGTGAAGATGCCCTGCCATTCGCCTTCCTCTACATGATTCCTGACTCTTTCACACCTTAATCATATAGTGTTCTATGAAAAGTGCGATGGTTATGTTGCGCTCTTAAGCTTGGACAACCCGCTCTGCACATTGAGTTGGGATCGGAGTGCATGCACTCTCCATGTTTGTTTCCGCATGACCATTTTCTAGTCTCATCTAGCATACTTCATATAGATACATGACTGAATCCTAAATGGCTTCCTTATGGTCGATGTACGAGAGAGCATACACATTCCGATGGCCACCTCTATGTCTTCAACGTTAGCTCTTCTCTGCTGCCTCTTTGAGGACTTTATCCTTTGGCTTCTGGCTCAAATACAATGTTGATCATGGGCTTGAAGCGATGTCTCCGTTGCAGCCGGTATACACACCTCGAAGACGAGGAGGCTTTCTAAGCTGTCGGCTGACCGCATCTTCAGGGAATTCCTGCGAATTTCTATCTCCCATTAGAAGCTGGGAAGATCCGGCTTCTCGAGATTGCTCCTGGAGCATATGACGATCCTATCGAGGGACGCTTGTTTACTGAGAGATTGGTAAATGGTGCACAATACGAAGCATTGTCCTACATTTAGGGTGAGCCCAACGAGCGAACACATGTATCGATCAATGGCTACGACTTTGAGACAACCTCATCTTTGAAATCAGCTATTAGACACTTACGGGACACGAAACAAACAAGAATATTTTGGATTGACCAGATCTGCATAAATCAACGCAACACCCGCGAGAAGATTCAGCAAGTAAAATTGATGCCAAGCATTTATAGAGTAGCGGCAAATGTCAATATCTGGCTCGGGGAAGGCACGGAGCATAGCCCTGTTGGTATATCGATCATCGCCTACTTTGCAACGGCACTTCAGCCAAGTGAACATCCCCTTTGGGCGACATTCGCTCCATCAGTAGCACGCGATGGGTTATCCGATATTCTGAATCGTCCATGGTTCCAGAGGATATGGGTTGTACAAGAGGCTGTCGTGTCTGCTAGAGTTACCATGATCTGTGGTGATGACCGCTTTACTTGGGATTCGCAGAATTTCATCGCGGTTCTAAGGTTCGTCCGGATGGTCCAATACGCCGAATTGTCACTGGAATGGCAACAATCAGTACTAGGAGAGATCAACTTCCAACCATTGCTCAAACTTCTCGATCTCCAGATTGGTCAGCAGCTTGATGAATCATCATATTGGTCTACAAATCGCCCCACCCCAGACCTTCTCGATGTTGTTTACGATATGCGTCAGAAAATGGCCTCTGATCCACGCGACAAGTTCTTCGGCGTCATGGGCTTGCTCGAGGATCACACCTCGCTCGACAATCTCGAGCGAGATTATACCCTCACGGTTGACGAGGTTTATCGTCGAATACGGCATTTGATACGGGTTTGAATGATCTATTGGCCATTCTTTTCTTGTTTTTGATGACTGAGCGGTCATTAACCATGGATATATTGAGATCTATTCTACAGTACGCTTATCGATATGAACAAAATCTACTTATTTATTTGAAATGTAAACGAATTAGAATTTACTTTACATGAAATAAAAGCGCATATTAGGAAGAACTTTAGAACTACCCAGCCAAGCATAATGTAAGTAGCGGCAGAACTCGCTGATCACGAAAACATGAGAATGCTAATCTGAGAAAGGGGAGCGGAACGGGAGACCGATCTACCAAGAGAGGGAGGACGGGAAATTGAGTCTTGTGAGCATGCTTTGTCATTCGCAGAGTAGGGAATAGTGGTTGAGCGTGATGGGGAATCTTTTCTTCCGTGGTGCCTTGACGGGTTGAGTTCATCCTACGAGGTTTGAAGTTGTAGGATCTGCAGGTAGGTACCTTTGGGACACGAGCTGTTGAGATAGAGGCCGCACCTTGACTATCGGTGGCCGTAGGAATGCAGCACGGCGATCGCGGAGATTAGGAAATATAAGTGAGATCGCCGTCTAGATATCATGTGATAGATAGGCGGATCCGCACCGTCGACGACCCCGTAACGTTGAATGGGGGCTGCGTACTGTTTGGTCCAAGCATTAGCTATCTTTCGCCGAGCTTCACGGCGACGGGTTGGGTTGTGGTCGTTGTGTCTCTTTGCTAACCGTGGATTTATTGGTCGAGGAGAGACTGGGGGCTAGGAGTGTAGCTTGGATCTGTTGAATTAATATATTCTGCAATACGTTTTTCAGTGCAAAATCTTCGTTCTTTTGGCATAATGGGCTTTCAACAGCGAGTGGAGGCTGGGCTAAGATAGAGATGATGATGTGCTATTTTCGGATGGTAGGGGTGACGTTGAGATTGGAGGAGCGAGTTGAGGTTGGATAGGGTGCTGCGGTTGGTGATGGAAGTGTAATCGAGCTTTTTGGGTTGGGAGTGTGGGATGGGATGGGACGAGGTGTGGTGTGGTGTAGTGTAGGGTATTGTATTGTTTTGTGGGGGGGATTAGGTGGTATGGTTGTTATTTCGCGGATTGTTCGTCGTTCGTGTTGGTACAGAGCCGATAGATATGTCTATAGATGTCCACGGGGGAGTGTGAATAGGTATCTAGAATTTAGACTGAAGGGTGGCAGTGCCTGCCCGTGCCGCATTCGAGAACCCTATCTGTGTTGAAACAATTCATTTCGCAATGTGCTTTGCGGCGTAATATTCGTCGTTTTTGGCTTAATGGGGTTCTCAACAGTCTGCGGGGATGGATGCCCGTGGCAAACAATGGGGAGGAGAAGCTCTCTTCCTTCGTTCGAAATGTGGAAAGATAAGGATCTAGCTTATATGAAATCGGAACGCATATTGGGAAGGTGTTTGGAGCTGTCAGCTAGCGCACAAGGTGAGCAGCGGCGGAAGTTGCTGATCACGAGCATGATTCACGGGCTATCGAGATGTAGATCATTCCATATCTGCTTAATCTTTCTTTGTCCATTGTAGCCGAAATTCTTCACTTGAAACAGAACCGGCGCGGTATCCACAGTAGAGAATCTTTAGCGAACGGGATCTTGGAGTGTCGGCAAATTTCCATCCACCGAAACTGAAATTCTGCAGAGATTCCAAGGATAGGTTGGGAATGTTCACTTCGAGTGTGAGAGCTTCAAGGCGACAACCTAGAAACTTCGAAATCAGAAGCTCTAATCCATCTCGAGACCGATTTTCTCCCCACTCAAAGAGATAGTGTCTTCCACTGCTGTGGTATGTTGTGACTGTTCCTTGAATATTTAGCTTCGTAGACGATATACCAGTCGTCGCCTTTCTGGCGAGGTTTTCTCTGAGTTTCCGACCGAGACTGATTACAAGTTCTGGATGAAAGCAATCTTTTCCCTGAATAGTCAAACGCCTGAGGGCGGGATAAAAGGTGTTCAAGACTGCAAGGCCTGGTAGAACGGTGCGCTAGTTCGCTGTATGGACTAATTGGTTGTTATAGTCTTCAAAACTTAAGTATTTGATCGAGTGTCGCGCCCTTTCATCCAACCCAAGCTGTAATTCCGAGCCTAGATTGATCTGATTCTCTCCGTAAAGAACATCTACGGCCTCGTGATAAACTTGACGACAGCACTAGAGTATAGCAGGCTGGAGCCCAGCATTAACATGCCAAAACTTAGGTAACCGAAACACTCTTGCAGCTTCATTGCGAACAAGAAGGTGATTATAGACTTTGAGGCGTATCTCTGCCGGTAGATCACACCATTTTCTAAATTTTATTCAGCGTGAGTGGCTTCCCCAGTGCAGCGTTAATGGTTGATTGGTTGATTGATTTCCACCCTTTCCGACGCCTTACAAAGAGAGGCACGAAGGATACTTTGACTCCACAGTGCCTGGAGAGTCCTAATTCCAGTGCCAGTTCTAACAATCAATATTACCGTACGTTTGTAGGGATAAGTCTTACTTCTTGGAACTGAGGATGAGGTTTTCAACGGAGTGAATAACGCAAGTCTTCGTTATCAGGGATATCGTATTCTATTGATTGCCTGCCCAGTGAGAGAATAGTGTATTTTCCCGCGAAATATGTTGGATATTATCTTTGCTGCATGTGTGTAGTATTAGATGTCTTCTCGTTGTAGTTGTGCAAATAAGCGTAAGTCTTCTCCTGCTTGTCTTCTTTCGCAAAAGGTATAATGGCACAGTAAATTCGACGATGTTGTCCTTGATGGACCGCGTGGTAGAAGAGGTCGATCTCCAGAAAATCAAATATCAACAAAAAGGGCTTCTATGCGAAGTTCAAGCCCCTTAATCGGTCACTAAGAGGTTGAGGAAGAAGGGTTCGATTAAATAAGCGTGAATGCGTGATGAAGAGCATTGAAGAGGACATAGAAAGCTTTTTTTTATTGCGGTCCATTGATCCCAACCAGATGACGTGGCCAAATCGATCGAGGACCATGATCCTCTTCTAGTATACTGTCTCAGTGTAGCGAAACGTGCTGGAAGGAGTGTCAAAAGTAAAGCTAAAGGCCTGTAGATTCTAGCTAAAGATAATTCTCGATGATAGTTGGTGCGGAAACGTGAGAGTTTAACAGATAGCGTTTCATGGTGGTGAATTTTGTTCCGGGACTGAATATGAAGGCATGTTTTTGACTTGGTAACTTATTCATCTAAGTTACCGGTCTCCGTGCTGGCAAGGTCCTGAACCACTATGTCCGCCCCCGGTGCCAAGTCGTGTCTCACGTACTTCCGCAGCTCTACTACCTAAGTTAGGTGAGATTGACTCAACGAAATTTGACCCGGAATCGTCTCTCATAGCTACCGCCAGAAGTGATAATAACTGACTCCAGAGTCTCGAGACAACAATCAACTGTCTTTGGAAAGAGTAGTTTCTGACAAGATGCGCGGCATGGAAAAGATATCGGTCAGTCACGTGTCTATATGGCCCGTGCGCTCTCCCCTCCATCCTTGCAGCCTTCCTAACCGAATCTCAAAGTGAGGCGAAAAATTTCAACCCCCCAAAATCTCTCCATGGAACTCATTCCTAGAAAAACCTTGGACGAAAAGTCCTCTCACAACCAAAAACATGCTCTCTTTTCTCTCCCTCCCAGCAGAGATACGCTACGAAATATATCGCTATCTGCTCGTCCGCGCGAAACGCTGCCGCCTCTCCTGGACCCACCGCCGCTGGCTGGTCAACGCAGAACGACATCCCGCCATACTCCGCTGTTGCCGTCTGGTCTACGACGAGGCGGTGAATGTTCTCTATGGCGAGAATGAGATCGATCTGGGGCCGGGGTTGCAGCTCTCTCTATCCGAAAAGGCGAGGCGGGCGGTTCGGAACTTGACGCTGGAAGACCGCGATCAGAGTGTGCAGACGGAGGACTGGAGGTTGGGGCTGCCTGCGCTAGCGGCGGGGACAGGAGGTTTGGGGAAGTGGTTTGGAGGGGTTCGGAGGTTGGTGGTGCAGGGTGGGTTTTGTATGGGGTCCCAAATGGTGGACGTGGTTGTCAGGGAAGTTGCGGAGAGGATTGCTATGGCAACGGAGAGGGAGGGAGCGCTGACGAAGTATAAGGTGAGGGGGACAGTGGTTAAGTATCCGGATCCCAAGGAGAGGCCGTGGTTTGTGCCGAGGGAAGATCGGAGGTCGAGAGACGGGCCAGAAGTGTTAGTTGAGAGGCTGATGGAGTTGAGGCTTGAAGCGCTAGAGCTCGACGTGGATGTTGACGAGAAGGTGGTGGAGAGTTTGAGGGAGTTTAGGTGTGAAAGCTGGTACTTTAGGGAGGAGTTGGAGCTTGAGGCAGCACATAAGTTTGGGGATAGCGATAGAAGTTTTCTGGGCTTTGAGATGAGGTGGGTCAAAGAAGTTCTACAGATTTCTCAGACTGCTGACGAAGTCTCGGGTTCTGAACCCTTCTACTGGGAAAATGTGTATTGGATTGAGAATGAGTACTACGAACATTAAAACGAGAAAAAATCTAATCGGCATGACAACCACAGGCGCTGAACTCTCGCCCTCAGCTAAGCTCTCTCGACTCAATGCCACATTCCGTCTATGCCCTTTCCTTCTTTTTTGTGAGCATCTTCTCTTTCCTTTTTCCGCCACATTTCACACTATCCACCCGCCTAGGTCCCTCAACAAAGTAATCCAGCCCTTCCAGCAGCTCCAACAAGATCACTTCAAACCAGTCGCCACGATGACCTCCTTCATTACACTCTCTAGCATGCTCAAGCTCATGCTCCTTTTTACCACTCTGACCTTACCTACCACCACTATACCTATCGTCGACGATATTGATCTTATCTTCCCTGTTTCGGAGCTTCCCAAATCCAGTTGTCCTCGTACGTTCCCTGTAATTTCCATTTGTTCTCGTCCCAGTATAGTCGGTTGCTCATGGTTTCTTTCCAGATACCGCTTACTGCACAGTAGGTGGACCCATTTCACTACATCTTGGGTAAGCGACGGTCTGAAGTGCTGACTCTTTGTGTTTTGGTAGGCGGGCGGTCCCGATTTGTGTTATTGCGTGGGAAAAGATGAGAAGCCTACGAAGATGGTTAGTGCAAGTGGTCACGCGCTGCAACAAAGGTACCATGGAGGCTGCGAAAACTGCGGTCTTTAGTTGCGCACGCGCGAAAAAGAGGCAGATAGATCCGGTGAATGCTGGATAATGAAGAAGCGTCAGGTATCTGATTATTATCATAAAGACTACGATACTAAAGCCGCGTCTTCGCGTTAGGTCGCACTGCGTGCCCGTGAAACACGTTATAAGTATTTTTTATAAGGTCGGTATGAGTGAGTGCCTTATACGATCTCTCTTCAAGCTTGCCACTTCACGCCTCACCTGAAGAGTTTGTAGCCTCCAACCTGGTTCTGAAACACGCTCTTCGGGTCATACTGCTCCGCAACCTTTACCAGGTGCGCATAGCTCGCGGGTCCGTAATCTTTCAGGGGGTCTTGCCACGCAGCAGCGTAGTTCAGATAAGTATAATCCTCGTGGACATCTTCATTATCAGCCACCTCGTCGACGGCAGCAATGAACTTCTTGGTCAACGCGTCCAGTTCGGAGTATGTGCTTGCGTCGTCGAAAAAGATGGAGATGAGGAGGAGAACGAGATCTTTTTGCGGCGTGGAGGAAGGCAAGAAGCCAAGGCTGTTGGGAGAATAGGACGGTGCTGGTGGAGGGATCGATTGGAAGGTCATCGAGGAGGTGACATTGGTGACCTCATTCATAGAAAGAGCGTATGACTTCCAGATGGGGATAATCCGTGAAATAATATCTGGTGTGATTGCTAATGTGGTCGTTGCCCAGACGCTGCTGTGAGGAGTCAGTAACGATGTAGGTAAGTATCAGGGCCTACTTGCGATTGGTTCGGGGTGCTCAGCGAGAAGACTTCTTGCGCGAAGTCTGTCGTGTTCGATATGCGCATCGAGTTGGACATTTGCGGTTGAATAGACGCAAAAGATGCCAGCGAAGATGCGTTCACTACCGGCTTGGTATAATAAAGGCTAGTGGAGCTAAGAAACATTTGAAGTGCTCCTAAGTATATAAAACTCGGCTCGAGTGTAGTGTAAGGATCGTAACTCCCTGGTAGCTTAGCTTTCGTGAACGCGGCTATTAGCTGGTCGTATGCTGTATCTGGGTACGTGATTCCACCTCCCCAAAACGAGCCCTGAGCAAAGGTCTCCATGTCGTACCGAGTGACCACTCCGAAATTGTTGGCGCCGCCTTTCAGGGCGATAAAAAGATCCTGGTTATATGTCGCATTTGCGTTTGTGATCTGTCCGCTCGAAAGAACGATTTGGAAATTCACGACATAGTCGCACGCAAACCCGCGTTGGGGCGAAAAGAAGGATATCCCGCCTATGGTATTGGTCGGTATAGTTTCCTTGTATTGAGACTCCAATCTGTTGCTACTCACCTCCAAGCAACAGCCCACCAACCCCAACGTGAGCGGCGCGACCTCCGAGGACCGCGAGCTTGCGTTGATCAAGCATGTTGTAGACTTGCTCCCATGTAGCCCCGGAACCTACCACAGCTAAGGATCCATTACTTTGCACATCGACGGCGCTTATAGATCGCATATCAATAGTCACTCCATTTAGGGAATTTGCTGCGCCTCTCTGCGATGCATGGCCACCGCCACGTATAGCGAATGGAGAGCCCGACTTGCTCAAGAGCTTCACTATTGACGATACATCCTCAGCTGATTTTGGTGTGATGACACATGTGGGCAATAATCTTGCCTGAATGTAAAAGTATGAGGATACAGATTCGTTGTACTCTGCACTTCCGCTGAAGAAAACCTTCTCAGGCAGAGACCTTGACAGGACCTTGCAATCATTAATAGCTGTTGCAAGGCAGAGAGGCAATAACTCTAGGACAAAGAATGCGAAGATGTAGAAGCACCGCATAGAGGGAGCCTTGGGTAGGAGACAAAGTGATGGGATAAAATTGAAGGTCTCAGGTCATGATCATGGTTGAGATCTGACAAACCCCGTCTTATTTCGCTACTGGTGTCGGTAGCAATATGGGACATATTGAATGCATGCAGAAAATGCAAGCCACTCACCAATCATCTCCATGGAGGCCTTCGTATGTTTACAAGATAATTGCCGTGGTTCTAGTACTGTACAACGGTGTTGCTGTCTGGGATAGGACGACGCTAAGGTCTTCAAACTCGGAAGCATCCCCGTCTAGCATGAGGCTGTCAAAAAAAACCCCCCGCACTGCTGAAAGATTTTGAAGCTCAACAAAACGCCTTTTGAAGTTATTTCCTGGTGTTGATCTGCGTCTAGTAGCCTGCGACATTCCCGTCAAGCTCGTTCCGGCTTTTGCAAGACGATTATTCAGATGGTGGGGGATGATAGAATTGTTGGATGGTTTGATGGTGCGGCGCGACAAAAATACCGCAGTGCCGCTTTTCGTTGACGGCCCCATAGTCTACCTACATGTAGCTAGGACCTACACGCATTGCTACCATACCTACCTAACCTCTCTTACTTCGCCGCAACGGCACGGCAGCCTAGTCTACAACGGCCCGGCATGCAATACATACATCCCGGGCCGAAGAGGCAATCCTGTTGAGCAGCGCAGCGGCCAATGAAAGGTCATGTAATGCTCGTCATATGGATCCATATGAGTGCCTCTTTCTTGAGGCTTCGTAAGCACGAAGATCTTGCCTAGGGTAAGAAAACTCTCATGCAGACACTTCAAAAGGGTTAATCTTCGGTCGCCGTAGCATCCCTGGTTGCCCTGGTTGCCCTGCCCCTCCTGCACCTGCTCCCTTTCTAGCACTGACCTATATGTGGTCTTTCAAAAGATCGACACTGCTTTGTCTAGTCACGAAACCCCTTGTGAAACCACACCCTAGGTACTTGTGATCCTGGCACTGCATTGAGATCAAGGCTCAGCTCGCCTACGGGGGACTCTTAGCAGACAGAAAGGCTTTTCCTAAAACTCAGAAAGACACTGCAAAACAACCTTAATACTCAATAGTATTATAGCTTTGGTTTTCAAAAACTTTTTAATGTTCAAGCTCTCTTACTTAGTGACCTATATATCTCTTGAACCTTGTCCTGACCGTCACTAACAGTCCTCCTACTGGCCGCCCGCACTACCACCGCCACAAGGCGCCCGCCAAACGCCAAATCCTACCTTCCAAGAATCTAAAAGCTACTTTAACTCGCACCCATGGCCCCCAAAAGCTCAGTGCTCATCACCGGCTGCAGCGATGATGGGATTGGTTCCGCCCTCGCACTCGCGTTTGTGCGGCGCGGCGTTCGCGTCTTCGCGACTGCACGTAATACGGCGAGCATGACCAAGTTCCAAGGCCTTAGTGACGTCACCCTGATTACGCTGGATGTGTTGGATCCGAAGCAGATCCAGGATGCGGTTGCGAAGGTTAACAAAGAGACCGGCGGAACACTCGATTACTTGGTTAACAATGCCGGCCGCAACCGCTTCATGCCGCTGCTAGACGAGGATATTGAGGAGGCAAAGAAACTCTATGATACGAATGTTTGGGCGCCGCTACGATTAGTACAGGCCTTCTCGCCACTTTTGATAGAGGCTAAGGGAACTGTGTTGTTTATTGCCTCAGTATCTGGCTACTTGAACGTGCCGTGGCAAGGTAAAATAGATCCTTATTTCTCCCGGGTACACGTCTGATATTGACACACAGGTACCTACGCCGCATCTAAGAGCTCTTTAGAGATTTTTGGAGATGTTCTACGCCTCGAGCTTGCACCGTTCGATGTGACAGTCGTTTCGGTTGTAACTGGCGCTGTTGAATCCAAAGTCCACTCTCACTATCAGGACTGGAAGATGCCCGAGACTTCGCGTTACATTTCAGTGGAAGGAGACTTTGTGAAGAGAGCAAAGGGCGATGATGGATCACCAAGGATGGAGAATCATAAGTACGCTGAGGGTGTGGTTAACAAGCTCCTTAATAACCCAGGGCCGAAGATCTGGTACGGCGCAGCCGCTTCCGTGGTCAAGTTCGCGGCATCATGGTTTCCAACGTCATGGCTAGTAAGTGTAGAGCCGGAATTTCATGCTATTCTGAATAAGGCTGACTGTCTCGCAGGATACTGGTGTAGCAAAAGGGACCGGGATCGATGTTATGCTTGCAGCTAAGAAGTAGCCGTCAGACCTTACTCAGGCCGAGCAAGGTTGAATCTATTTTTATGGCTGTGTCAACTCTAATTGAAAGCCAGACTGACGTAGTTCGGAACCACACTTCATGTTCAATTGGACAGCCCATACATTTATTAATGGCGATCCATATTGAGGACAGGCAATAGGCCTACGAAGTTCGTGTAATATGGAGTATTGTCGATACAAGACTATCCCGTGAAAGAAAGCTTTGAGGAAAATGTTGAGAAACAGGCGAAAAAGAGCCACCTCCAGCAACAAAACCCACGTGCGCTTTTCCAACTGTTTAGACGCGTTCAGTGAGAGACACCTTCACACCTGGCCTCGGCAACGTCAAAGTCCTCCAAGTAAGCGTGTGCTTCGCCTCAGCATTCTCCATGCTCAGCTCATAATTCTCCAGGATGTAGAAGAGAACGTGTTTCATCACATAGCTGACGAAGAATCTGCCCGGGCACGTAATCTTTCCTGTACCCCAAACCTGCCACTTCTTGCTGATATCCGTGAACCTGGAAGGTCCTTCTGGTTGGACAAAGGTGGTGCGTTGAGTATGGCTTGGGTCTGCGAAGCGGAAGCCGTCAAATTCGTTGGGGCGCGGGTACAAGCTGCTGTCACGTAGCATGGGCCCGAGCGCGGCGGCCACCCAGTCGCCCTTCTTTACCTTGGTGCCGTTGGTGAAGGTGAAGTCTTGCAGGGCGCAGCGGCGTGCCGTCACTGATTCGACAGGCGTCCAGCGCGAGCACTCTTTTAGGAAGCTGTCCATAAGCGGAAGGCCGTCGCCGTGGGTGAGGAACTTTGACCCTTCTGGTCCTTGCACTTCTTCACGTAGGGGCTCAATGTATTCCGAATGCTCGCAGAGGTTGTAAATGGCGAAAGTCAGGGTGGTAGCTAGACCTTGGACGGACCCGAACCAGATGGCCATGACTTCGAAGGCCATCCTACCGGCAGACCATTCGCGGTCCTTGGGTGCGGTTTGGATGATCCATTGGATTACATCGTTCTACATGTGAGTCAGCCTAAATGTCTTCAGAGAAAGACTTCATATGATCACCCACATGCTTCTCCATGGAGTTTGATTTCAGTCTGTTCTCAATCAACTCGACCAGGCCATTAAAGAAGGTTCTTTGCCTCGTAAGCCACAGTGGCATAAGGCCTCCAACAATTCTTCGGTCCACAATGAGCCGCATAGAACATGAGTATAACATCAAGCGTACTGCTTACGGTACAAGGATCTTCGGAGTGAGTCGCAGTAGCTCTGCACCGTATAAAACGTCTTCGTTGTAGTAGTACGCAGCATTCATGAACTCCTGATCCTCCACTGAGTATGAGGTTAGCAGCCGGAACATGAATGCAAACCGGTACTTAGAGACCTACTTAGATCACGCCCGAAGAAGGCGTATCCGCTAATATTGGTAACAATTCTCTTGCAAAGCGTAAGAGCGTTGACTGAACGAGACTTTCCAACCTCCTTTGCAAAACCCCGTTCAAGGATGCCCCGTAGCCCGGGAGTCAGCTCAGGGAGGTGATTGGTAAGAAGTGTTCGAAGCGTCCGGACGAATCCAACACCTTCGATTCCCCGTTGATCATGCCAGTTGAAGCCAGCCATGGTATACTCTGGCTTGAGAATCTGGAACGGTCAGCAACCGGAGTTTGTGCTGCACATTCATACACATACATCTTTGGCAGCTGCATGCAGCGACAAGTACTCATTTGGAGCCGTAGAGATATCTTGAATATCTTCTGGTTTAGACACAAGTGTGATCCGGCTTTCGGGAGTAAGCAGTTGGAAGGCTTCGCCGTTCGACTATGGTAATTAGAGAGGTCCCATAAGGTCACGTCGGCTCCGGTACTTGAGATCACATACTTGGATGTAAGCTTGTTGTATCATATCCTTTCCTCTCAAGGGGAAAGTGATCATATCAATCTTCTCTCTTAGGCGATATTTCAGGTACTGCACGGCGGTCTGCACCATCGCCAGGAAAGATCTCCGCCACACTGTGACGAGGACATACGACTCCAAACACTTCAAGTCTTGAAGATAACAGAGCATTTTGACGCCCATAATGCCGGGAAATTGCAAGAGATTCCAAGGACGAGGCGCAAAATATAGTGCAAGTGGCTTAAGTCTTGAGTCTTGGACCTATGCCGTCGGGCATATTTGACTGTGTCAACACGCCATCGGAGACACTGCCTATTCCGGGAACATTAGACAGTCTTGTATTAACACGGTATTGGTATTCATTGTGGAGACCCAGCATTTCGTTCATGACCTGTGGGTAATTGCCTTGCCGTAAGCATCTTCGGAAAGGATTGCTGGGGTTAATGGTTTGCCTGGGGCTTGAATTCGAGAGCTTCAACGCTGGGGGCGAGGGTTCGGTAGTTCTGATATTGCAAGAATACCGCATAGAATCCAGATTAATGAATCTCGCCAGGCCTAGACAGACAGTTGAGCTAATATCTTTTCTTCTTTAGGGCATATTATAAGCTTGAAAAGAAGGCTCTGAGTAAGAGCTATAGACTTTGTTATACTCATATTTGCATAATACTTCTTCTAAGTTTTACAGTCGTCAGTATTTATGTGGCATTAGAGACTGACCTTGTGAGAGAAATTCGACCCAGAAAACTATTGGTGATCAGTGGGGCGAGACTGTCAGGAAACAGTCAGTCGACTCTAAGAAAAGCCTTGGAATCAGAGATCTACACGTACAAAGAGTCAGCCCCGAGATGGATCCATGCACGCGGACTTAACTCTACGCACGCCTCTTTCGGGGGTTTTTCTAATGGCAGCTCAGATTCGGTCTCCTGTTTCCTGACGTAAATATCTGGCCTCCCAATCAGGGTAGAGGCAGACTTGTCTGTCTGAGCAGGGTACAATCCATTCATATGAATTTATGCGGCAAGCGCCGACTACGCCGCTGTCATGCCAGGAAGAACACTAGGCGATTCGACACTTGTACAAGAGACTCCTGATTCTGTGCGATTCGCGAAGAATGCAGAATATGGTACATCTCGCAGATAGCAAAGGGATCATAGGCGCTGGCGCAGAGGCATTCGAAGGAATAAGCATGACGACACATCCCCGAAAGAGTCTATCATCGCCATGGGACATACCGAATATTACTGGTTCAAGGTTGCTGAGACCAGAGGGAGCCAATTACTTCGCCATTGTTTGGAAAAGAGTGACCTATTCGGAGCTTTGTCGGGCAGCTCTATGTGCCGCGAGATGTCCGTATGCGCCGAGCCAAAAAGGATTCACGTCGTGTCAGTTTTGTGCGACTCTGCGTAAACGCGGCTGGCTCCGTGCCAGTTGAGAATAACACCGAAATTCTTGGGGATGGGGCCGAAAACGTAAGCTCGTGGACTGTGCGCGGTGGCACTTCGGATACGCCCTATCTTTTCATCAAGGTATTCGCCCCACGAACTCGAACCGCATCATTTCGTAAAATTCACCTTGAGCCAGGCGGTACCGTACAGTATACCTATCGTGGCATGGATAGAGCTTTGCACGACGTTCAATTCTTTGAACTTTGGTTTCGGCCCTATTCGAAAATCTTGACCCTGTTTCAGCTGATCCCCCAGCTTAGCGTCAAAACTGGTCTCATCGAGGCATGCAGTTCGGAGCCGTGCCACACGCAGGGATCGAGGTTTGGTTTTTCTAACACGAGGTCCGTACTAGGATACTGCAGTTCATCAGAATTTACATGAACTAGTAGCGCCACCAACGTTCATGCATACATGCACGGCCAAGGATGTAATGACATTCAGCTCTCATAATTCCCTGCGACGCCAAGATGATAATTCAATCCGGTAAAACGCACCATTCTGGACCCAAGTACCCATGTAAATTCCGGTTAGTAAGTAGTCTGTCCCGATGCCACCAGCCGATCTGCTGTACACGAACACAACGGTTTGCGAGCGCTTTCTTTTCCTGCGCTACGGCCTCTATTGGGTTTAATAAGTAAGTATCTTCGAGACTCCGAGCCATTAGGACTTTGAGTCATCAATATACTAAGACATCAAGCAGTAACCGTGGCGTTTCTTTGAATCCCTCGCGAAAGGATGGATGCTATTCCACCTGGTACTGATCTTTCAAAGACTCCGATGGGAGCAAACCCAAGTGGCGCTCCGCCTAACTTTGATCACGGTCCCAACCTCATTAGGGCGGTGCAGGGTGTTGGTATTTCACTCGCGGTTGTCACTACAATTTTGCTCGTCATAAGACTTTGCATCTACATGAAGCTAAATCGGAGGCTGGCTTTGGACGACGGTAAGGCTAAACACCGAGAATCCGACACTCTGAAAAAATTAATCGGCCGTAGTCTTCCTCCTCATTGCCTACGTAATGGCACTCTCCTACAGTGTTCAGGCAGGCACTCTGGGACGACTTTGTAGACATACATGGGATACGCCGCTCAGCGAGATCAACGAGGACTATGTAAAGAAACTCTTTGCCACGAGCATCGTGTACGGACCTATGTTTTTCTTTGCAAAAGCTGCTATCTTGATCCTTTACTATCGAACATTTAAGCCAACAGTGTGGATGCGGTGGAGCTGCTGGATCTTGGGCTTCCTTCTCTTCGGCGCCTACTGGCAGACTGGTGAGTACTTAGTCTTCTGCAAACATCACTTTGTACGCCCAGCAGCAAGGCTGACCGACTTCCAGTGCCTCAGGTCTTCGTCTACTGCATGCCACATAACGGAAAGCCGTGGGACTTTGCCGTTATATCGAATTGCAACCATCTCAAGATCCCAGGTCTTGTGCATGGCGCTATGAATGTAGCCGCTGATGTGGTTATGGTTCTCTTGCCTGTTCCAATCATTGCAAAGCTTAATGTCCGGTTGAGCAAGAAGATTGCGATCTCTGCCATTTTCGCAACCGGTCTCTTCGCACTGACCTGCAGTGTGTTGGCTATCTATTATCGCGTTAAAATTAGCTACGGCAGTGATCCTATTTGGTCTAATGCACAGGCCTGGGTCGTCATGTAAGTCCTTTCCTTTCGATGGCGAAGAAGTCGGCTGATTGGGTACAGTCAAGCCGAGATTTATGCCGCCATATGCGTGGCCTGCGCACCATCACTCGCTAAGTTTTGGAAGCTAGACTTCAAATCGACACGTCTGTATGTCACTCTTCAGTCGCTGCTACACACGGTGAGCAGCAGCAAGCAAGATTCATATCCCTCAGCCCGCGGAACCAGAGCAGGGCAGCCATTCAGCGAGTCCGTCTCTGCGCTGCAAAAGCAGTCTGGCGAGGTCAACAAAGCGGGTTTCTCGTTTAGTAGTGTGCACGCCGGAGAAAGGGGCTACGAGATGCAAAATCATCAGGATTCTGGCGTGTATCACCAGATCACAGTGGACATAACGTCAGAAGCGTACAACCGGAATGCAGTATGAAGGGTGTTCAACGGTAGGGCACCCGACTAAGTAGGACAATGGATACAGACTATGGGTTTTGGCCTCTATTGATGTTTAAGTAGTAGTGGTGAAACTCGAAGGACTCCACGGACTTTGTCCAATAAAGGCACACAGTCATCTACGACTCACAGACAAACCTTGGTCCACGCGGCGGCCTTCTTACAACCATTCGGTGCTAGTGAAGCTTTGACGAAAAATTTATAGGGTTCATGCGGCAACGGTGTGTATCACCCGACGCTCTCCCGACTGATAAAACGTCGGATGCAACGTAGTGAATGATCGCAATGACAACGCTTTACCACACCTATATAATATGATGAAGAAGAGCAGATGAAGTCAGTACTGTTGATAACCTATTAAGCTAAAAGGACGAAGACTAACACCGATAAGCGCATCGTAGAATATGTTTCAACAAGTATTATAGTCTTATATGATAAAACTATTTGTGTCAAGCAGGAAGAAAGGTACGAATTGGTGAAGCGTAGAGCGCTCATGTAAGGAATATGATTATCCGCGAGAGCTATGCTTTTGAAAGCTTGAACCCACCGGGAACCGCCTTCTGGAAAATGTGCTCGGGATCATACTTGTTACTAACTCCTTTTATCCTCTTTACACTCTCTTCGCCGTATCCCGCAATTATATCCTCCTTCTGGTACCCATAATTAGTGAACATGTACCTATGCAGCAGTCCCTTCTCGCTCGCAACCTGCTTGAACCTCGCTAGTAGATGCTCAACAGCCTTGTGAATGCGCTCATCGTCGTCTGCAGAGTTCCAGGTAGGATTGATGAGGATGATAAAGAGGGGCCCATCAGCGGGATCTATATCCATTGCATTGCCGCCGGCAAGCTTAGAATTCGCGAGCAGAGCTTTAGGAAGTGGAAAGTACCCCAGCGAGAAGATGAAGCCGTCTGCGGATTTGAGCGGTTCGAGCGTATCGAGCCACGTCTTGTGGAACTCGTTCATGAGAGCGACGTTGGGCTTGATACTGAGGGTAGCGTAGAATGACCTAAATCGGTCAGCGGATTTCATCATCCCACACTACCTTTTTCCCTCAATGAACTCACCTCACTCCGTCTGATGTGAACTTGGACAGCTCATTACAGAAGTCAATATGAGTCGAAGTCCGCAAGGACCCATATCCCTCGATCTGATTTGGTAGAGAAGTAAAACGCTGTACTGCTGGAGCCTTCTCCACGCCCTTAGTGTGATACATACAGCATGTCACAACATGGTTTCCAAAGGCGTAACCAGCGCTTGACATGATGTGTGTGTCCTCGTCTGTCTCGTTTTGGACATAGTCGACCGTAGCCTCAATAAGCTGCCCGAAGGTATCAGGCATGTAGTACGCAATTCCACCCCACATAGGCCCTGATAGGAAAGTTTTCATCTTGAAGGAAGTCACAATACCAAAGTTATTTAAGCCTCCTCTCAATGACACGAAGAGATCTGCGTTCTCTTCAGCATTTGCGTGGATGACTTCACCTGAGGCAAGGACGACCTCAAAGTCGATGACGGAGTCGCATGCGAACCCGCGCCGCGTCGAGAAGAACGACATGCCACCTACACAGCATTTAGCGTGAAGTCACTTATTGATGTAGATTTACGTGAGTTACTCGCCGCCGAGAACAAGTCCACCAACACCGACTCTACCAACGCGTCCTCCGGGCGCAGTCACATTGTTTCTCTCGAGCTCCTCATATACGGAGCCCCAGGTCTCGCCGACGCTGATGGTGACATACGATTTATCCCCAGCCAGGTATATGCCTTTAAGACCGCGTAATTCCACGGTAATGCCGTCTCCAATGTTGGCGCTGCCTGTCCACACGATCGGCCACAATTTGATACATGAGGAAAGGTGCGCTACCTGAGAACGGCGTGTGGCCGGTTCCTTTGACCGCGAGATGTGTTTCCTGCTTCACCAATTTTGGACGCAGCTTTGTGATCAAGGTACTGACATCCTGGACGCTTGTCGGCTGAGCGATGGCCGCAGGCTTGACGGCAATCTCAAATTGCGTGAAATATGCACTGTTGCTCTTTTCGTAAGGCTCGGTTCCGGGAAGCACGACCTTTCCTGGCAAAACTTCTTTGAGCGCGCTCTGAAGCTCCATTCTAACCCTGATGCGTGCAGTCAGGCAATTGTACCGTGATGAGGAGATGCTGAACACTTGAGAAGGCGTGGAGTCGTAAAGGATTGAAGGCGTCTTGGCAGCTCCACACAGCCTCTCTGTTTCACGGACCTTGAGGCTGCAATCTGCGTAGATCAACGTCTCTGCCCCTCCATCCCGTGCTGTGCCCCAGACGCTTCATGGACATGCCTTCGTGTCCGATATGCAGGGAGCCCCGAGAGCCTTGTGCACGGTCAGCCTATGCTTGGATATGCATGCAATTAACCCTTGATACTTGAGGGATTTTGGAAGTCGTCATTCGAAAACCGACGCTTGCCGTTGAACGTTGGAAAAACGTCTAGTAGCGCTAGTAGGGAGCCCCCTCCTCCATTTTACTATCGGCTATACCCTTTTCAGCAAGCGTTGTAATTCGAATAACATAACGACGTCTAGCGTATACAGTTAACGCAGTGATTTGTACGGCTGCCTGCGCACCTGGATGACTGTCTTTGTATGCGCCAAAGGGGCTACTCGTGTGCCACACGGATACGGGTAAAAATACACTGCGACGTATACAAAATTTCAACTTGATCATGGTAGGGTTCGCCTTCGTGCAAGCCAAACTACACATATACAGGCATTAATGGTATGATCGACATACCAGGGGTTATTTGAGGGTGACTGCTCGCAGAATCCTTCACTAAGAGGACGCAAATGTCGACGCCACAAGGAACTACCCGTAGTCATCGGTCGCCGAAGCATCCCTGTTCAGCCCGCCTACCCTGTTCATCCTGCTGCACGCGGGATTCACGATTCCAGGCAGCAATCTGGGCGCAAGTCAATGAGGCAATTGTACTTTGCATAATGGATTTGTTGCAGTCCGAGCTTCCAGCTTTGGCGCTGGCTTTGACGGCTACGACACGGCCCGGCAAATGGCAGCAAGCAACCCATTGAGGAATCCGGATCCTCCTGCCAAGGTATCCTATCCAGACTGAGGTCATTATACCTAATGAGGGTGCTCGAGGTTGATTCATCAGAATGCTCCCTACCATCTACTCTCAGAATCCTTTGAACAAGCTTTCAACACCCGCCGTTAATTGCAGTAGGATCCTTTAGACCTAACGATTCTGACTTACTCAAAAGAAGGCGAGCTCGCCCAACGTCGCTCGCGTCTCAGTGTCGTTCCTGTCCTCTGTATATACGACACGAATATGGAAGGTCTGCACCTTGATTCAATGGGGAATGGAATCGCTCCCAACGCGTACCTAATTGGAATACTGGGAGGTTTCGCCGTCCTTCTGCTTTGGCGACTCTACCGATTCACTATCATCCCCAGTCTTTACCCAAATGATCCAAGGGAGTATCCATATTGGATACCTGTCATAGGTACGTGTAGCACTTCCTTTCAGGGCCCCCAATTTCTTCGCACTCCCACAAGGACGCCATCAGAGATGCTACAATTTTCGATATGACTAAAACACCCCAGCTCATCTCCGCGCCTTCTTCAAACACTCTTGTCAACTCCTGGAAGACTCGCGGCTGTATTTTAACGATACTCGTGAGCCATATGCCATCACTGTCGCGGGCCAAAAGTGGTACATTCTCACTTCCCCGGCGGACGTGACCTCTGTCTACAAGATTAACAATGGCTCACTATCATACGATATTTTTGTAGAGGAAGTCATGGGTATGATTGGTATCACAAAAGATGGTGTCCGTAAGGCGTACCAAACGCAAGATGCAGATGGCAAGACGCACAAGCACCTCGTAGGTTTGTGTAAAGAGTATCAAATCGCGCAGTTGAGTCCGGGTACGAAGTTCGATGATCTTGCGAACCCAGCAATAGGGTACATCATGAACCATCTCGACCTCAGTTCCATCATCGAGAAGTGCAATGGCTCGGTATCGGGACAGGACAAGGCCGTCACGGTGTCTCTGTACCACTTCATATCCGAGATCTTCATCGGGTTCGGTCAAGAAGCGTACTTTGGGAAGATTTTGGGGGCAATTGAACCCGATATGATCTCTCTCTTCATGACTTTTGATGCTCTCTCCTGGCAGGTGATATATCAATACCCAAGTTTCCTGTGCGGTAAGATGCTAGGTACAAAGACCAAGATGCACGCAGCATTCGAAAAATACTTTTCAATACCGGCTCAGAAACGTGAAGACGCCGCATGGATGATTCGGGAACTAGAGAAAGAAATGAAGAGACTTCGTGTATCCCTCCATGATATGTCCCTGTTCTATTTCCAGTTATGCTGGAGGTGGGTTGCATTCCTGCGTCTTTACCCCACAAGTTCGCCCTTCCCGGCGTGACTTCTGACAGGGTTCGCCGTGCTGACAACAACAGTATCTGCGGCAACATAAAGAAAGGACCCTTCTGGATGCTCTCCTATATGCTCTTCGAACCATCCCTCTTCTCGCTTATCCGCCAGGAAATCGCCCCAGCCCTGTCTTCTAAGAAAATCGACGTGGATTACCTCCTCAACTCCTGTCCGCGTCTCAACGCCCTTTGGGATGAAACCCTGCGCAAAACTTCCTTCGCAGCCAGCGTCCGCTTTCTGACCAAAGACATCACCCTGCCAAATTCCTCTCTTATTTTGCGCAAAGGAAACCGGATAATGATGCCGCAGCGCCAACTGCATTACAACGAGCAAGTCTTCGGAAGGGATGCTGTGTT
Organism: Pyrenula aspistea; assembly: GCA_021030945.1. Lineage (NCBI taxonomy): Eukaryota > Fungi > Ascomycota > Eurotiomycetes > Pyrenulales > Pyrenulaceae > Pyrenula > Pyrenula aspistea. The sequence goes on from JAGFML010000017.1 coordinate 227,876, forward strand.
TTTTAATGCGGACCGATTCCTAGATAGCCCGAAGATGAAGAACAGCGGTTGCTACAGGCCATTTGGAGGCGGGGCGACGCTATGTCCTGGAAGGCATCTGGCGAAGGTCACAAGTTTTGTCTTTGTGGCGGCCTTGATTGGGAGATTTGAAATCGAGCTGGACGGGAAACGGCAGAAGTTCCCGGTGCCGACGGATGGCAATCCAAGCATTGGATTGGTGGATGTCACACCAGGGACTGATTTGAGGGTTTTACTGAAGGCGAGGATGTAGAGATAGTATATTCAGGGTACGTTCTGCAGAACGGTACAACACATCCCCGTCATGAAGCATCCGATTCGTTGACGGTAGATGCTTAGACGATGGGGACCGACAGAGGCGCGTCTCTCTCTTCTACGGCAGACACAGCGTACATTCATGCGCATATGAGCGTCAGACAGTGGCGTTTGAAAATGAAGTTCAGCGGCAACTTTTTGGTGAACTCTTAGAGATAGGTGCGTGGCCGAATTATACGCGGACAACACATACGGCCATTTCTTCCACATGAGCCACGCACCACAAAGTTAGCGTACACTCTGTGAGTTCAGCCCAACATCGCCGTTGACCCATTTCATCTTCTCAAGGCATCGTCAATACTATCTAAGATACGATAAGAGCTGTCAATTCGTCACCATACTCGACATAGACGCTCAATATATCGTTGTACCGGTGTCAAACGTCAGGGCTAACCAGAACGTGTCGAAAATATCCTCTTCACTAGACAGTTTACTCGCTAAGCGAACCATGCTCTGTCATGGGTTCTAGAGGTAGTTGACAAGCACTTGGACCGCCCAAAGCTACTGGGTGGTCAAATGGACAGACACTGCATACCAAAAGCCATGAAATCTCAAAATGCAGGTTAGGAAGATAATTCCTTATGTCAGGATCAAGAAGCTGCAATGTAGCACATTAATCCCCGGACTTGGAACGCCGATAACGCAAAGACCAGACTCAGGTGATCACAAGAATCAGTCTCCTTCGAGTGCCTTTTCCTTTCTTTACTTCGTGTACTCCACCATCGACCTTGCCAGCGCCCGCATATTCCCCGTCTTGAATTCTCCTTGCCCTGTTGCGCCTGCTTCCATCATCCCCTCCTTCTTGCCTTCATTTTCCCAATCTTTTCCCCGCCGTTGAATCAGCTCCAAAAAGCAACCCCCAACTTCTTCCTCCCTGACAAAAAACTGCCTCAACCCACTCAACATATCCCTACTCACCTCTTCACTCGTCGTCCTCCACCCCGCCGCCCTCACCTTCTCAAACGCTTCATCCACATCTCTCGCCTCCATTGCAAAATGGTGCACATACGCGTGCCTCTTGCGCCTTAGCAGCCGCCAGAAAACGCTCTCTTCAGTGAGCCCCTCGGTGATGACGAGTACACGCTGTGGGTCGTTCGGGACAGCCAGGATGTGGTTCAGCATGTCGTCGGATCCGGGAGCGGCACTGCCGGCGTTCAGAGTGAGGGTGGAGAGATGGGTGAAGCCGAGGAAGGTGGTGTGGAAGGAGAGGACGGGGGAGGCGTGGGGGACGATGATGGTATAGTGGTCGAGCTGGTGGACGATTGTCATGGGAACGGTCGAGGAAGATGATGAGGCCACAGTGGCGGTGGAGTAGGAGGAGGCGCCGTCATTACTGTCTGAGCCTCGCTCTTGCGTCAACGTCATGGCATACCCGGCAAAATTGCCGTCTATCTCGAGCCCCTCGTCCGTGCTGCAGAACGGTATGCCATGTCCTTTCAGCACGGTAGCCGCGTGGTGCAAGTCCGATGTGCTCAGATAGACGCGCAGGCCTGTGTCAGCAGCAGTCGCCCCAGATGCTGCTTCGCATATGTGCACGGTGGGATCGTCTGCGCCCGGAAGCTGGAGCGTATCCGACTGGCCGTCAATCACCTTCGCTTGCGCGATTTCCGTCAGAGTCTGGACGCTTCGTGGTGCATTTGGTGTGATCAGCTTGAACTGCGCAATGCGCTGAACCCCGAGGAGATTCTTTCCCATTGAGGGAGGTTCTTGCTGGGGATTAGTCTTTTCGTCGGCCATCTTTACTTCACGATCATGGTTTTAGAGAGCTAAGAACAGCAACAATGAGGGGACTGGGCTAAATGCCATACTTATCCCTCTTCTGATCAGCTGTCAAGAAGAATTTTTGGCCCCGACCCAATAATGCTGTTACTTGGTGCGTCGTGGGTTTCGGTAGATAATATTGGTTAGATCCGCAATCACTTACCTGATCTGACCTACTTGATGGTGGAGTGGGAACCATTGGGACGTGCACTGGTGGACGGATGTCCTATTTGGGGTCTTTTCATCTGCTAGGGGATTACTAAGGCTCGCATCTACCTGCCTTGCTTAGTCCACCGCATATAATTCCGTTTCGGGGCAGGACGGTGCTTCTATGTTCATTGTAATGCATATTTGCTGGCCCATTTCTGGAAGTACACGGCTGTGAATTAAAATCCATTAAGGCCCGTTGTCTGTGTGCCTGGTGTTTTCGTAAGCCTTTCCAACTCCATCAAGGTCGTCAACACGCCATCTTCTCAAACATTATGTAGACCGAAACCTTGCTTCGCCAACAGCAGGGTGTAAGTTCAGACGGCTTCTAATTGTCTCCACTCGTCATCTTCTTCCGAATGCTCCCAAATCTCTTCTTCAGAGTCCCACTCCCGCTACGGCGCTTGCTATCAACCGTATTGCTTCGGCCAACTTCAGAACCAGCGGGCCATGACAAACTCTCTTCATAACCTGCAGAGTGGCGAATATCTGAACCGGCACTGTATGGGCGGGGAGACATCTCCATTTCTTCAGCGCCCTTGTATCTCCTAAGCTCGTATTTTTCGTGCTCCTTGAGCGCCTTCTCAATGGAATAAGAAGGTTCTCCCTTCCCTTTGATATCGCCCTGGGTATATTGGACACCCGGCCATCTTCTATATGCTCCGCCTTCAGGGTTGTTGTCAATCATCATATTCTCGCCTTCTTTGTAGCGGAACACACGGCCCTCACGGTCAGTAAATCCGTTGGGAACAGCAGCAACGCCGTCTAAAGGCCTATGGCCTCTGACACTATCAAGGACTCTCTCGCGGGGAGTGGCCTTCAGAGTCTCCTCATTGCTACCTGCTACAGCTTCCAGGGGAGAGCTGAAGAAGGACCTGTTGCGAGATGCGTACGTTGCATCAAACGGGCCTTCATGATGATATGGTACTCCACCAATATTATCGAGCTGGTCGATGGAATCAGCCCGGATTTGGTGAGATTTTTTCAAGTTTGGAGCACGGGAGGCTTTCTTATGTGACTGCTTGATTTGATCTAATGGGTGCACGCTTGGGTCGTGTGGATATCGAGCCTTCAATGACATGCTCCTGCGAATCTGATCTGGTTGAGGCGAGTCGAAGTGGTTCGTATTGGCACTAATTTTCCTATCGTCACGGAGGCTGCCAGAGCGATTTCTGCCAGGAAACTGGGATTGACGAGGAGAAGCAGATTGGGGCGGAGACGGATAGCTCTCTGCAGCTCGATACTCATGATCGGCCGAAACTTCTGAAGCGGTAGCAAACGGGTTCTTATGTGATTTTGACAGCCTTCGGTATGGATTCTTGTTGCCCCAAGCCGAGGGAGGAGGGCTTGGGATGTTGGCGGAGGCGGAAGTAGATGATGGCGGAACAAAATGAGTGCCCGGACCAGTCTCGTCGGCAGGCTCTGGAGCATTAAGAGGGTCGAGTAGGTACTCCTTCGCCTGCAGTAGCCACTTAGCTTGTAAAATGGACGGACTTTCTAAAGCAGACTCACCCAATGCTTCTCGCCGGTATCCATTGCTGCGGTTCAAGAATCTCGGCTATGCAGCGTTGGGTTGTTGGGGGTTATTGAAACTTGATAATTTGCCAAGTAAGTTCTGACGCGCTGCAGGATAAGATACGTCCTCGATAATGCAAAGGTAAGCTATTTGTGGTGAAGTACTCGTGCTAGGTAAAAAGAATTGGAAACCTGCTTGCTACCTTACTTCAGTCAGCTTTATGAGCGTTTCCGCGGTTCCGACGCTACGTCATATTCCCACCGCAATCTCGCCCACACCTTTCTATTCGAAGCCTAGCCGACGGTTAACCGTTTGTTAATTACTCCTTGGCAGGGACCTCTCCAATCGTCATTCACCAAGGAAAGACGCCCTGACGTTGGGAACCCACTTTTACGCGTTCAATCTCGAGAGGCTCTAACGCCAACCTTATCGGACGCGGCTTCACGACCGCAGAGCAGACGCACCAACTCCCTCAGCGAACGAGCCCCGATTGGCACGGGAGCACGTGTACGGCAAGGGGTACGGTCTGCCCCGTGAGGTCATTGTGGACTACGCGATATGCAATGGCTCTGGTGGAATACTCGGACTCAGAGGATTCGGAGGATCAAGATGTCTCATCCTCTCAACCCGCGATAGATGGAAATAGTCAGAAAGACACTGTACGGACGAAGAAGCGAAAGAGGGTGAGTGAAGAACACGAGAATATCACGCCTTATGATGAGCCCACCAAAACACTACCACCACTTCCCACCGCATTCCGTGACCTGTATGCCACAAATGTCCGATCAGGCACTAGAGATGATCCGGCGCTTCACCAAGGCAAGCGACGACAAAATCCTCATGTAGAGGGTAACTGGCCGACTCACGTTTACCTCGAGTGTGAGTCCTCCTGCCGACCTTGTTTGAAGGCAATGAAGTTAACGTGTCGAGGGTATCCGCCTCCAACAGAGCTCGCATTACTGTCGAAACTGGTCTCCGACGTAGCAAACGAAGCGCCGGCGAACAGTCAACATCCTCCAACTCACAGTCTTCTTCACACCGACCTTGATGTACAAGCACCTCTCCATGTCAGTCTCTCAAGGTCTCTGTCTCTCGCTACAGAACAACATCATAGTTTCCTTGAATCTTTGAGATCCATCGTACGAGGTACCGATGTGAGACCGTAAGATCTCTTCTTCGTCAAACATGTTGTATTGGCTAATTCTGTCTAGCTTCGATATCACCGTGTCCGGCGTCGATTGGGTACCCAACTTCGAACGGAACCGTTGGTTCCTAGTCCTTCGCCTAAACCGGCCCAGAAATGACGAGCTAAATGAGCTGCTTGAGGCATGCAATGCAAGTGCCTCTGCGTTTGGGCAGCCAATCCTGTACGACAGCGAGACTCATGACAGCGATGCACCTCCCAAAGCTATTCGCAAGCGAGAAACAAGTAAAGAGAAGAAAAGTCGTGGAGGCTCCGACCACTCGGATGCCTTCCATATTAGCATTGCATGGAGCTTGCAGGAGCAATTGAGTGCGCCTGATGCAAGCGCTTTGCGCGAGGAGCTGAGGCTTGACACCTTGAATATTCGGTTCGACAGTGTGAAAGCGAAGGTAGGAAACGTAATTGAAAGCATCCCATTTGGTCTTCCGAAGACAGCGGGCATTGGAGGTCTTTAACAAGAGCTGACGGACGTGCTCCTCTTATAACTTTGCTAGGAAATGCTTTAGTTATGGTTTTTGATTATGAAGATCTAGTAGCCAGATATTCCACAATAGCTACACGTCCCTTCCATCAATAAGCGCACCTGCAGCCCAGATCATTCCACACTCCAGAACGTCTTAGCCATCCATCGCTTAATTTATAAAATTCACACAAAAAGCATGCAGCACCAAGCTCCCAAACACGTAATCCGCAAACGCCCTCTCGCTGCTCACACCCCCCGTATCCCCTTCCCCCAGCTCCCCCTTCTGCCCGCTGATCTTCTTCCCCTGCCCGGCACCCCTGGGGGCGCGTTCGACAGTCTGCATGCGCAGGCTGGCCGTGAGCACGAATTGGCCGACGGCCATGCTGAAGCCGGACAGGAAGGCGTTGAATGGCTAGCGAGAAGTTTAGCAAGCTGAATAGTTTTCGACGGGAAGAGAGGGGGGTTTACGTAGTTCCCGGCGAGCACGCAGTAGACGAATTGGAGGCCGCCGACGAGGACGAGGTAGGCCATGAAGGCGTCGAGGAGCTTGGTGCGGGAGGGTGTTCGGGCGAGGTATTGGTTCCAGACATGGTGGGCAATGGCTGCGGGGGAGGACTTTGGGGGAAGCGAGGACGCAGTGGGTGTTGAGGTGGAGGTTGATGTGGTTGTGGGTGTGGAAGTGCGAGCTGGAGTGCTGGGGGCGGGAGTGGAGGGCTGGCGTTTCGGCGCCATGGTGATGTGGGAGGTGAAGAAGAGATGAGGGAGGTGAACAAGTCTCTCTGGCTTTTAGGTAGCAAGAGACGGTGGTGTGGGTCGGAATGAAGCTGTTGAAGATGAAGCTTTTGGAGGAGACGTGTTGCCAAGAGATGGAAATTCATTGGCCAATCGGAGTGCGAGGAGCTCGAGAGACCGACGTGACGAAGGAAGTTCCGCGGCTGCGTGAGCTTTCATCGACAGCAGACTACAGCTTCTTTCACGCTTTGGTTCAGCATCGTGTTCTCAAAACTCTATCATACCTAGTCGGTAGAAAGCTCTAAATTCTATACCAGGATCTTCAGATCTAAGCAAGATGGTAGGTCCGATGTTGGTGTCCTCAGCGTCTTCTCAGAGCTGTTTCCCGTAGACTCCTTAGCATCTTCTCGCTTTCTACTTTTGGCCTTTATGAGCTTGATCACATATCTGGTTCCACCGTTGAAGTTCTTCAAGCTGACCTTCCTCGCTAGTCGGAAGAAAATACGGCCTTCATTCTCGGGGCCTTGACATCCGTCGGCGGTGTACTTGGTTACGTTCGCACTGGCTCGATCCCCTCGATTACTGCTGGTCTCACTGTTGGCGCTCTTGTTCGTCAGCCCCATCTCGCTATTAAGCACCACTAACAGCCTATAGTACGGCCTCGGCGGTTTCCGCATCCAGAAGCGTCAGCCATATGGCGTTGAATTGGCGTTGGTCGCCTCACTAGTGCTTGCGGGAAGCAGTATTCCACGTGCGATTAGGACGATGAAGCCGCTACCAATCGGGTTGAGCGCGCTGGCTCTGACTGGTCTGTTGGTCTATGGGCAGCAGTGGAAGGGTAGGGCTTGAGAGAGAGTACGGATCAGGCGTGATGAGACATGTAGGAAAGTATGCGATAAATGAAAATCTCCCATTCTTGTCCCTCTGCGAGCTTTCACAAACTCTTTCGATGTCAAGTCGCGCAGTGGGTCTACAAAGACACGATAAAAGCGGACGCCGATAATTGCCAAGGCCGCAGACCGATCCTCCCTTCAAGGGACCTTTTTGTGAACTTAGTTATGTGACGTTCTCCATTAAACTTACTGCAACTTGATGTCGCTGTCACTTGCAAGCAAGCTACAGGGACCTGGCGATACAAGCAACCAGCTCCAAATGGCCCCCTTATTGTCAGAGATCAAGTTTCCATCTGGATTATCCCGAGTGCTTCCAAACCCTTATTTCAGTGCAACATTTGTATTCTGGGATCGGTAAATAAATCTTGAAGCTTTTCATGTGATCACCTTCCGTGTGTATACTGAAAATTCACGATGTTGTCTTTCATTAGTTGTCACTAAAATTCGTAAATGATGTAAGTCTAAAAGGATGACATTCTATTGCTTTGGATAAAACCTAATGGTACTCTAAGAAAGTAAAACTCCCGAGTATGAAATCTGACAATTTCCAAACACCGAAAAATATGGCTAGATTGCGGGAACAAATGACCATAGACCTCGTTCTAGTACGCCGATGCAGACCGGATTTATATCCAATCGAAAGCCTCTCACGAACTCCAAGACCATGGGAAAGAAACGGGACAATCAGTCTAGGTACGTCGTATTGAACAGCCGATGCCCTGTATCCGTGACCCCCGTTCCCTTGAACTTGGTGTCCGACAGCCGAAGCGCGACAAGGTCGAAATTTGCATTCTGTCCAAACAGGGTTGTGAGCTTGTTGCAGGAATTGAGTTCAGATTGAACAACGCCAGCAACGACCACAAGGCGGGCATTCGGAGCCTGCTCCAGCACATGTCGAACAAACGGTGCCATTGTGGTGCCAGAGTTGATTACCGCATCGACAAGGATGACGGTGCGCTTATCTTGCAGATACTCCGGCGTCATTTCGTTGGCAGATTTGGCGTGGAGGAAGCTGGCGAGGGGGAAGGCTTCGCTGATGCCGAAGGCCATTGGCTCGCCGGCGCGCATCATTCCGACGATTAGGGTCTGCTCTTCGTTCAGGAGCTGGTAGCCTTCTACCGTCGCGCCGAGAACGTGGGAGATGGGACGCGTTTCAACGCCGATCAGGGTGGTCAAGACATGGTTTGCAAGATACCAGCCAGCGCGGCAATGGGTCTCTCTCAGCAGTGGACCGGCAGTTTTACTGTCGCGCATAGGGGTTGCCAGGAGCTTGGCGACGTTGGTGTGGGTGAAGTGCTTGAACCGAATGCGAGCAAGGTTACGGTGCGCGAATATTTGATCTAGAAGAGTGACATCAGTGAGATTGGCGACGGGAATCCTTTCAACATCGTATCGTGGTACGGGTGGGCGCATAAATAGAACTTGACGTGCTTGGAAATCATGGTTGGCAATGGCGTTCTTAAAAGCCACTTCCGACGTAAGATGTGGATTTCCGTCGCCGACGACAAGAATAGCTTCGGCTGCTTTCTGCAACATGTCTAATTCGAGCCGGCTATCGCCAAATGCCCAGGTGAAAAGCTGATACTTCTCCTGTAAGCGCGAGACTAGATGACCTTTCACAGCTGCATTGATGACAAAACCGTCGGAAATGCGACCGCCTCCAATGACCTTCACAATGTCGAAAAGGCCTTCTTTCATGAGGATTTTCTCCCAGATGCAGCGTATCCCGGCCGTAACAACCACAGCTGCAACACGCTCTTCTCCTGCAGCTCTTCTCAATAAGTCTGCAAAATCGGGACGCATCGTGGATCCCTCCGCGACTTGTTCACAAAGTCTCTCGAATTCTTGATCATTGCCCGTCTCTTCATAGAGTAATGTCGCCTGGCGAAAGGCAGTGTATGAGTAGCCCAAGGAGCCCCTGAATATTGCCTTCAGAGGATCTGCGGTGTCAATTGGTGACCGAGAGCGGTTATATTCGTCCCAAAAGTCGATTCCAGTATCATTCGCAGTCAGCGTCTTATCACCATCCAGGACCAGCACAGTCTCTAGTGGAGCTGGATTGGTGTCAAAGATTTCGTCAAGGCGTGCTTGAGCTTTGGATAGGTTGAACTTTTCATTATGAACTTGGAAATCACGCACAAGCTTCAACGCCTGTTCCAGACCCGTCTCAGGTGAGGACAGAGTGCTGAACAAAATACCGTGCTGACGGCAAAGGCGGCGTAGCTGAGTCCTTTCATCATCCTGCCATCTGCGCAAACTCTCGACAGGTAATAGAGGTCGACGGCGGTCCCTGTGCACTGCACGTTGTTGTTCGATAATATCGAGTGGGTAGTTCAGGTAGAGGATATGTGAAATGCTTCAAGGTCACTCTTGGTACAAACGAACTCCGGACGCGACTGTTGTAGATCTTCCCAAAGCATGAAGTGCCCAGTGACAATTCCGACTCTTCCGCTATTTGTGCATTCTTTCCGAACTGCATCAATAGCAAGCTGGCGCCAGTACAACTTTTCATCGTCGTCTAGGTCTTTGAACTCCTCAATTCCCCCGTTGAAAAATCGTGCAATCACATCTGAGCCCTCATAGAATGCAAACTGCTCTTCTCCAAGTGCATTTCTAAGCTGTTCCATGAGAAAGGTCTTGCCAGAGCCAGAAATTCCGTACAGGCCAATTATAGTTGCCTTGCGGCTATCACGAAAACTCAATTCAAGCGCCGTTGGTTCAGTCAAGTGAGGAACTATTGGTGCATTCTCAGCTTGGGAAGGTGTCGTGGTGTCCCGTCCACCATTGCGGGAAAAAAAATTCCAAAGCATCATGAATATCGAGTGCAGAAATGAGAAAGCTTAAAACCTGGAATGGAGACTGTGGAGGCGGATGTCGACAATCTGGCTCTCCGCAAGTGATATTTTATAGAGCTTCGCGTCTTGCAACTTGGGACATGCAGCATCAGAAAGCCTAATCTGTTTGTGTACTCCTGTTGTGGTGCTGCAAACTTTTGCAACTTATCCATCGGAGGACCCGCCAACGCAAACCTCATAATCATCTTTAAAACAGCTGAAACAAAAGTCAATGAAAGTGTTGTAAGAAGTTTTTCGTGCAAGACCGTGGACATCTTGGATCGCCTTTATCCCGCAGAGCAATTTCAATAACAGCAGACAAAGGCAGCCAAGAGCTTTAAAAGGAAAGATTCAACCTCTGCATGCGCGATGATTGTCATTTAGCTTCAAACGCTTACTAGCATGAATCAGATTGCGGAGATGTGTCAAATCTCAAACATTGCGGCAATGTGCATGTCACTGGCTAGATCTGAAAGCCTGGTCGACACTTTGATGCAAGCCAAGGAAATGGCTTTGTGGTTCCCCAGCTTTCTAAAGTATCACGAACCATTCAAGTAACCTACACCAAGGGCGGGTAGCTCTAAGTCGTTGATGGAGATCTTAACGAGCACAGCCTTTGTGAGTGTGAAAATTTCGAATTCGTTGAGCCGGTTTGTCTGGCAGGGCCTGGCTGAAGATATTAGCCTTACCAGAAGGATCTGATGAGACATATGAGGACAAAGAGTGGAGGCGCTGCGAGTTGCTCCAGATCAAACACTAGCTCGGTCCATGACTGTCCCTGGCGTCAACTAGCTCCTTTCAAGCGCTTTTTCGCATTCAAACACATGTTCCAATGAATTCAGGGCTTCAAAGATGGCCATCCATCCTCAAAGGCATCAAAACCGAGCTTGTTTGTTGCCCAAGGTGCGTCAACAACAAGAGGTATTTCGATCTACCGATGCAAGATCTGCGCCGTATGCATGCAGTAGTGTTAGGACAGGGGTAAAAGGATGCTAAGAGCTGTGCATCAAATGCCTGGTAGGGCTGAAGTGAACGTGCATCTTGAGGGTGAAAATTCATCCATTGGACCGTAATTGGTAGAATTGGGGGGATCTTTCGGGCTTCGCGGGGCTCATTCCGCGCCTATCACCCCTATAGAATACTCCGCCATGCTGCCCGACGCGGTTTAGACAAGCTTTCCCCCGCCGGGTCGGCCTCGAAATCGCCCGTTGCTGACACGGCACTGTTCAAGATTCTTCTTAGCGAGCAGGTAGAACTGTCAGCTACTATACCGACTTTCAGCAAAATTTCTACAACATTTGCCGGTTGCTATACCGACGAATGCTTCTATAAGCCAGGATTTAACACGCAATCATGCTACAGCAAAGGATCTCGATAGGGTTGAATTTTATGCACATGATAATGGGTTCGGCTTTCTACCCTGGAAGGTGGCACGCAGTTGCAGATCCAGAATCCTTCTTAATCCAGCATGTTAGGTGTTCAGTTGAATCTTGTGGTGCTCACAGTCTTCTCTTAAACCGTCGGTCTTCTCGCTATTCTCGTAGTTCGGGAATTGTCTCCGTGGAGTGTCCGCTTGCTCGTCTCTATCCTGCGCGTGTTTGCTGTACAAAGTCATTTGTCGTCTGAAAAGTCTTTCCTTTCTATCCACATATCTTGTCTGAAACGTTGGTATGGCTATTGAAAAGCCGAAGTCCGCACTATGGCAGGCAGAATTGCCATCTGATCTCCCAGTCGTGCCCCCAAACCACAACGGGATGACTCTGGAAAAGAACGAAATGTCCGCATGCCCAGCAAGGTTACCGTCAAACTTACTCGGGAATCATTTTGAGTCGCTCTTAGCGAGATCTGAACAAGCTGATCCGGACCTCGAAAGAAAGCTTCTGCGAAAGTTGGACCTTCACCTTCTCCCAACGCTTTGCGTCTTGTCATTCGTCTCCTTCATGGATCGTACGAACATCGCAAATGCTAAGATTGCCGGAATGGTCAGATGCATCGACCCATCAGAAAAGCGCGAAAAGGTAACAGAATCTAGGAAACAAGTCTAGAATTAAAGGGCAACAAATATAACAATGCAGTCTGGGTCTTTACCCTTGCCTACATCGTCTTTGCCCTGCCGGCAAGTATCATCTTCAAAAGGCTCGGACCAAAATTCCTTGCTATTTCCATCGCTTGCTGGGGTGATTCTATCTTCTTCACCGTTGATAAGGAAAATCTACTGAAGTAATCTGCTAGGGGTAACCGTTATCGGACAAGGCCTGACGAGAAGCTATGGTGGGCTCGTAGCATGCAGATTCCTCGAAGGGATCTGCGAATCCCCCTTTGTTCCAGGCGCGGCTTATCTTGTGGGCTCGTACTATAAGCGTAACGAGTTTCTACGGCGTTACGTTTATGTGTTCGGTGCTAGCATCCTTGCGAACGCTTTCAACGGGGTCCGTCCGAATGCCCGATCATCTAGAGGTACCTAACTTCCTTTTAGCTTCTGTCCAACCTCCTTTCTCGAATGGCCGGGCTTGGAGGGTACGAGGGATGGAGATGGTGAGCCCTTCTACTTGATATCAGTCATTCGGCACTGAATTTAATAGGATTTTTATTATCGAAGGCTGTTTCACTGTCTTCGTTAGCTTCATTAGCTACTTTCTCATCGTGCCCTTCCCCGAGCAGAGCAAATTCCTTAGTCAAGGCGAGAAACAGCTGCTGCTCGCCAGACTCTCCGTCCATGGGCCGAATGCGCACAAAGACTCTCTAAGACTCTTCGATCACTTGTTTGACTGGAAGATCTGGCTTGCGTCCGTTCAGCCATCCATTTTCCTCCATCCAGTCAACATACTAATAGTCCCTTGACAGAACACTCATCTACTGGTGCTCCGATGCCCACACCCAGTCCGTCATCGCCTTCCAACCCACCATCCTCAAGGGTCTCGGCTATACCTCCCAGGCTGCACAAATACACACCATCCCCGTCTACCTCACCTCCCTCGTTATCTCCCTAATCTGCGCCCACTGTTCCGACGCGCTCCGCCACCGCTTCCTCTTCTGCCTTTTCGGCGTTTCCCTTGCTGTCATTGGCCTCTCCATCGAGCTTGCCCAGCCCCATGATATCGGCGTAAGGTATGCCGGCATGTTCTTCATAACGGCGTCAAGCTACGTGGTCATGCCGCTGACGGTCGTGTGGCTGGCGGTGAATCTCGGAACGGAGTACAAGAGGACGGTTGGACTAGGGGTGCTGGTCGGAGTGGGGAACACATCGGCATTCGTGTCGAGTAATGTGTTTCTGAGTAGGGAGACGCCAAGGTTTCGGACAGGGTTCTCGGTCATGTTGGGCCTGGCGGGGGTGGAGATTGTGGGGATGATGTTGTTTTATGGACTCCTGAGGGTTGAGAATAGGAAGATAGAGAGAAGGGAAGGAGACCAGGCGGGTGGTGTTGTAGGGGAAACTGGTGGGGAGAGAGAGGTGGGTAACAGGTACGCCTTGTAAGGGTGAAATATCGTTACCCAAGCTCCTACCGATGCATTAAGCAACACTTCCACGATATTTCACAGGACAACATGTTTCCAACCGATCTGACGCTCAAGACATTGAAATCGCCCTTTGAGACAGTCGATGGGAGGAGGGGTAGTGGAGGCACAAGTGGCTGGAACAACATAGATTTGTACGGTAAATGGACTGCCTTGAGCCGCTTCATCTACAAATTATAGAAACAATGACAACGATCGAACTGAATGATTTTCGCCCGAACCCGCAAAGTGAGGCATGTAATGGTTCCTAAAGGCCTTCGGAGATGAAAAGGGTGACACGAAAAGTATAGTTAGGGCTTAGGGCTTCGGTACCAAAAGTAGTCCTCCACAGCATAGAAGTCCGAAGTCTATGTCACCTACGATCTGCACGGCGATTCCATCTGTACTGTCAAAGATAATTTTAAAGTCTCATATACGGCGGTTCAATGAGTTCAACTAAAAAATGACGTTTTACTCAGAATCTCCCAAAACAACGAACGCTTCCCTAACCAAGCTTTTGTCGGTTAAGGTTTGCCTGCTAGATCACTACATACATCTCTCATCGGTACCAGCTGTGTGCATATGTTAGCACCCGTTAACGATCAATCTGAATGCCAAGCTATGATTTCCGCATGCCCTCCTCTCACGTGTACCAACTCACACTAGTCAGAAACGGCGCTTACCGTGCTCGCTAGCAGCGATGTTTGGCTTCGTGGGGGCGAGGTTCGTGCACCCTCGCCAGCGAGTACTACAACACAGGTGTCAAGATAAGCTGTTGGTTGCCATTGCCTATTTCCAAACGACTTCACAGCGCTAAAGAATCACCGTTGTAAGAAGTCTCATGCTCCGCTCGTCACCACGGCTGAGGCGCCAGGTTTGCACCGTCGAAGCGAAGTATACTACCACGAATTCTGCTGCAGCTATGCTCTCCATGCTTCTGGTTGAGAACATCATTCATTGTTTGTTGCTCTCTGGCAATGGTAGATCCTTTACTATACTTTTTTAGCGCTTTCGCTATTACAAGATTCGTTCACGGTAGCGCTGCACCACAAACCCCTTCTGTTGTTGCAGTGTCTCTTACGGGAAGATCATTTGAGCGCAGAGAATCATTGTGCTTGAAGGCTGGTCCATTTCATCACTGGTGTCCAAATCTGATTTGGCCTGGTAATCTCCACGGTTACGGCCCCACGTTTGCAACTCTCGGAGATGGTTCACAGTCCATCGTGACACTTCACGAAGATCCTCACCGTCAAAACGCTACTGTGGCCATCAAGCACTTCCAGCGAAGACCTGACGAGACCGAGTCTCACTTTCTCTCATCCATCCAGAAAGAGTACCGGATCTTGTCTTCACTTAGCCACCAAAACGTGGCCAGTGCATTCAACCTCTTTCAAGATCGTTCAGTCATCACAAACCTTACCTTTGGCCGACGTCACAATGGGGAAGTCGACGGCAGAGAGTTCACGTGGCACATGGTAATGGAGCATATCCCATATGATCTGGGTCTTGGAGCATACTTCGGCCCAATGTCTGAAGCTGAAATCCGATGCGTCTTTAGACAACTTCTCTCCGTCGTGCGACATCTTCATATTGAGAGGGGAATCGCCCACGGAGACATAAAAACCTCGAATGTTCTGCTCGCAACGGATGGAGAACACAAGGTCGTTGCGAAGCTCATTGATTTCGGGACTGCTATTGACCTTGCAGAAGACAATGATAACCACCAAGAATTTTTCATCGCTGGGACACCACCATTCCAACCGCCGGAGTCTTACAAAGCGAGTCTCACGAAAGATATGGCCAACAGGGAACTAGCCTTGAAGGCCGATATCTGGGCAATGGGAGTACTTTATTTGGACATGCACCTTGGCCGATTGCCTTGGAAAACCTCTGATCCTACTGAAAAGGATTTTGCGTACTTTATGGCGCATAGAAGGGCACTGCTCGGACAACTACCCGCAGATATCCGCGCTGTATTGGTGAAGATGCTAGAACCGGACCCGAAAGCGCGGGCTTCTGTGAAGGATCTGACCAGCCTCGGAAACCGACGCTGCCAAGGCGATCACGAACATACGCTTAGAACGTACAGGCCAAAGCTTAACTCTCGCCCAGCATAGTTTCTCTCCTGTAGCTTCCCTCTCAAATCTACAGCTAAGCTGCGTTGGATGGACCAGAGAAAATCCGCGGACTGTGATGACACGATAAAGATCAAACTTCAGCCAATTATTTTCTGTAGCCAGTCTTGTCGGAACATCCAATACCTATTGCCAGTGTTGAAAGCACGCGAGCATACGTATATAGTGATCCCTCGCATCGGTCTCCCAATCTGGTCAAAACGATTAAGGGCTGACTTATCCGAGGCCCGTTCATGCAGCCTTGTCCTTACCTTATGTGATCGCCGGGCGATCTCCACTAAAAATTATGTCAGCCTTGGCATGGTACATAGACAACGCCGCCGGGGCAATTGGAATCCTTCCAATTCATCTCAGTTACTCTAGGCAACAACTATGATTTTCTTAGGGCCAGAATTAAACATCTCTTCTCCTCTAAGCATTTCTTAAATGGTTAGTAATCCGACAAGGTCGGTTGATCTATTAACCCGATTTTGAGCAGCATAGTATTTCTACTTACAGATCTTGTTATAAATTTCCCCCAACTCGTCTTCCGCTTGACCTTTGATCTTCCCATCCTTCCCCTCCAACAGAAGTTCTAGAGCCTCTGCTACATCATCATGTCTGACTCCACCTCCACGATCCTCATAACCGGCGTCTCCGGCTTCGTCGGCTTCCAAGTCCTCCTCGAAGCCCTCACGGCCACCCCGTACAAGGTCCTCGCCGTTGTCCGCAAGTCCTCCCAAATTCCAGAGTTGAAATCCAACCCCCACCTCGCCTCCCACCCCCGCTTGCCGGACCTGTCCTTCACCGTGATCCCCGACCTCACCGCCCCAGACTCCTTCTCCGCCGCCCTCTCCAACCCTTCCATCCACTACGCCATCCACGTCGCGAGCCCCATCCCCCACCCCTCCGACGACCCCGAAGCAACCCAGATCCGCCCCGCCATCAACGGCACCCTCTCCCTCCTCCGCTCCGCCGCCGCCACCCCGCACCTGCAACGCGTAGTCATCACCTCCTCCGCCTCCGCAGTCCTCCCTTTCTCCGCCTACGCCGGCTCCGACGAGATCTTCACCGCCGACAAATCAATCGAGAACGTCGGCCCGCCCTACCCCTCCGACTTCCACGCCTACTCCGCCTCCAAGATCGCCGCGCTGAACGCCACGAAACAGTTCATCCGGGAGCAGCATAAACCGCTGCACTTCGGCGTCGTCAACGTCGTGGCCCCTTACGTGATCGGGCCCGCGCGGTACGCCACTACCTCCCACGAAGCCATGAAGAAGACGAGCTCAAACGGCCAACTCCTCGGCGCGCTCTTTGGCGCTGTCGACGACCAGGGCTCCGGCAGCGCGTCCGTGCACATCGACGACGTCGGCTTCCTGCACGTCGCCGCATTGAACCCGAAGATCACCATCCCGGAGCAAGGCTGGCTCAACGTTGGCGCGAGCTGCAACGGCATTGAGGGCGTGGAGTGGGACGATGCGCTGGAGATCGTGCGGAAGCATTTCGGAGATCGGGTGGGTGAGGGAAAGGTGTTGCCGTGTGACGGGCGGATGGTGACGCGGAAGATCATCCTAGATGCAAGGGGTACGGAGGAGGCGTTTGGGATGCAGTTTAGGGGGTTTGAGGAGCAGATTGTGGGGGCGGTGGGGAGGTTTTTGGAGTTGGTTGGGGAGGAGGGGGAGGCTGGGCGGAAGGGGGAGGGGAAGGGGAGTGAGGAGGCGAAAATTTAGGGAGGGGCAGGTTTTGGGTGAGCATGTATTGCGGTTTATTAATTGGGTTGTGTGCTAGACTAAGACATTGGGTAAGATTAAGATACGTCACGCTGCGTAATAAATCTGGGGATATTTCAATGTCCAGCAACCGATCGTTCCTGTTACATGAGCCAATGAAGACGATAAACCGATGTGAATGTTAAGAAGTTTCCGAGAATCTTTTGGACTGAAGAGCTAAGGGAAGTTGTTGTATGTAGCAGCTATTCTCCTTGTATGGCTGTTGGCATTATATCCAAGGGCGGTTGGCACTTGGTCGCGCGCTTCTCTCGTCATCGATGGTTCTGGCCGCGAGAGGTGTGCTCGGTGAAGGGTCCTGTTCTGGCGCCTTAGGGAGGAAACGAGAACGCCGGTACAGTAAACTCTCGATATAGGCAACTGATCGCGGGTATGATTCTACGGCCTTTAGGGGTTCCGAGGAATCGCTCTTAAAATTACAGCGCATACTTGTTTCGTGAAATGTTACTTTGGAGGTCGTCGTGTTGTTTTTCCTAAAATTTACATCTCTGTGATAAAGGAGCGTCTTGTGAAAGCTGTTGCTTGTATCGAGGGTTTACTGTAGTTGCTTACATGAGTTACTACTCTCCAAGATCTATGTATATAACTCGCCCCGACTTACTTCCAATCGCTATAGAAGACTTGTGGACGGAGCCCCATCCTCCCTTGATATCTGGTGGCAGCCACAGCATGTTTCGGCCCTTAAATGTCAACCAACCGCGGTCTCTATATATCTCAGAAACAAATTCTTTGTGCTCTAGGTTAGTTTCGTGGTTTCTCAAGTCCAGAAGACCCTGACCTGGTTCCAGATACTTGCTGTCCGACGAGAACGCGATGGCACTGCCCATTTCTCTTTGCCCATTGAAGGTCTGTAGCAGCGCACCTGTTGTTTTGTCCCAAAGCCGTATAGATTTCTGAGACCCTGATGCAATCTGCTTGGCGTCCGGTGAGAAGGTGACGGTATAGATAGTGCTGCTGTGCCCCTTGAAGTTTTGTAGTAGTGCACCTGATAAAGTATCCCAAAGTCGTACTGTCTCGTCCTCCGATCCTGATGCTATCTGTTTGCCGTCTGGTGAGAAGGCGACAGCTTCAACAAGATAGCGGTGCCCTTTGAAGATCTGTTGTAGCGCCCCTGTCGTGGTATTCCAAAGCCGTACTATTGTGTCCTTGCCCCCTGATGCTATCTGTATGCCGTCCGGTGAAATGGCGATAGCAAAAATACTGCCATCGTGCCCTGTGAATATCTGCCGCACCGTGCCTGTCGTGGCGTCCCAAAGACGCAATGTTTCGTCTCTAGATCCCGACAGTATGCTTTGACCATCTATGGAGAAGGCGACAGCATAAATATCGTCATCGTGCCCTGTGAATGTCTGCTGCAGCGCGCCTGTCGCGGCGTCCCAAAGACGCACTGTTTTGTCTTTAGATCCCGACAGTATTTGTTGACCATCTATGGAGAAAGCGATATCGTAGATGCCGTCATTGTGCCCTTCAAAGGTCTTCTGCTCTATATCGGTCGCAACGTCCCATATCCGCACTGTTTTGTCATCAGATCCTAGCGCCATTTTCTTGCCATTTGGCGATAAGGCGATAGTTTTGACCCGGCCACTGTGTACTTGAAAGGTTTGCTGCAGCACGCCCGTCGTGGCATCCCAGAGATGCACTTGATGATCATCATGGGTCCCTAATAACAGCTGCTTATCGAGTGATAAGAAGCTAACTAAGCCGCCATAATTTTTGAAAGTATGCTGGTGTGCGCCTGTTGTAATGTCCCAGAGCTCCACTATCATCTCATAAGAACCTGAAGCCACTTGCCTGCCATCTGGTGAGATAGCCACGGCGTTAATATAGCTTCTTTTTGCTATAAAGGTCCGCTGCAAAACACCTGTCGCGGTGTCATAGAGCCGTACTGTGTTATCGGACCCCGATACCACCTGCTTGCCGTCTAAAGAGAAGGCCACGTCGCTGACTGAATCTTGGCGCCATTTAAAGGACTGCTGTACTACGTTCGTCGCAAGGTTCCAGACCTGTACCGTCTTATAAGACCCTAACATTACCTGCTTGCCATCTAGTGAGAAGGCGACGGCTCTGACTGGGCTACTATGTCCTTCAAAATTGTGCTGTAACGCGCCTGTTGCGACGCTCCAGAGATACACTACGTTGTTCGACCCTAACGCAACCTGGTTGCCGTCTGGGGAAAAGTTGACGGCACGGATCAAGCCTCCTTCTACTTTTAGGGTCTTCAGCTGTACGCCAGTTGCGATGTCCCAGAGCCGGACCGTACAGTCCCAGGAGGATCCTGACGCTACCAGCTTGCCATCCGGGGAGAAGGCCACGGCTGTGACAGTGCCACTGTGCCCCTCCATTATCTGCAATTCTGTTGTCCAATTTGACTGTACACCGTGGATTCTCTTGATCCAGCATGGGGTAGAATCTTTGAACAGGTTCTTAATGATACTATTTCTTGGCGCGAAGGCGAGCATAGAGTACACTTGAAGTGGTGCAAGTTCTATTGCTTCTCTATAAGCCAGTACAAAGCGCTTTGCATCATGGAGAAAAGCATAACACACTGGGCTTTGGTCGATCTAAACAAAGTTAAAAATGGAAACACATCACGTGACAGATCTGGCCTTACAGAAAGTAATGACTGTAGAGTCACAATCATATGGATTGACTCAGGAACCCTGCCTAGAATACCAAGCGCTTCAAGCAGGTGTAGGAAGTGGTGCTCCAGAAAGCGGTGTATGTCATCGCCGTCACGAATGCTGCGTTCAGCCCGTTGGGAATGGACCACCCAATAAAGACAAGCATATCGCAATTCAGCGGGTATAGAGCCGACAATAGTCTCCTCAGTTATGTAGTTTATTGGCTTGCCAGGGTAATCCAAGCTGCAAATATTCTCCCGAAGTCCTCCCTCTGCAGACATGATTTCAATACATCTGCTGGCTATCGTGGCATGTGTCGCGTTCTCGTCAACCCAGAAGTCTGCGTCACACTGCCCTTGATCAACTAAGAAGTCGTGGAAGGAGAGGTGAAGCGGCTCAATTGGTGAACTTGCATCGCTGGGAATTCTCAAGACCGAGTGCAGATAATCTAGTATACTATCTAACTCAGAAGTTGATGTATGAAGGAATTTGGCGATTGAGCCTTTCGGAAGAGGCTCAAGGAGTGTAACGATTGTTCCAACAACCGATCGAAACTTTTGCAGAACTATGTTCCGTTCTGTTTTGTCAAGACCGCCAATAATTTGGAGCAAGACTGGGGTATAAGTGTGTTTCAATCTCGATGTAGTACTATTAGCTCCAGACTTTAGTACCTGGATTAGTAAGTCCTGAGGGCTCCCTAAGCGTCTCTGGGACACCAAGCGACAGATGGTCGCGGCGTGGATAAAGAGGGGCCTAGACATATTGACAAGGGCCCCAAGTTGGTCTTGAGTTGGCCAAGGAGGTGGTATTGAGCACTTCTTGCGAGTTTTTTCAAGCTCTGATGCAAGAACAATCCTTAGGTCATGGTCGACAATATGTTTCGGAATTTCGTGAAGGGCGACATCCTTGTGCACATCCGGATTAAGCTCCTGAAAGCCTAGACGCACTGGAAGCTCTGGCCTGCTCGTCACAAAGATCCGTGAATCTATACCTCTAATATCTTTGAATCTAGAGAGTAGGTTGAGGATCGTTTGTATGCGTTCCTCCTCCTCTTCACATTCATCCAAGGCGTCTATAACGATGAGTACTTGCTTTGCATCGGTTGGTGACCTCTGCCATATTTCAGAAAGGGGTTTGAGGAGTAGCTCTTCACACTGTGTTTCGACCGCTTTCTCGACAAGACTTGCATCGCTTTCCAGTGCCTTTGCAATATGCAGGAGCAAGTCTGGTAAGGAATTCGCTAGCTGCCACGCAATCGTAGTGAAGAATCTCGAAGCGTTGCCGCGATCGCCTTCTCCTCTTTTGAAAAAAAAGCTAGCTGAGAGCACTTCTTTGGCTGCAAATGACTCTGCAACAGAGCGCGAAATTGTAGACTTGCCCGTACCGGCCATACCATAGAGCCAGAACATACGCTTCCCGTCCTGATCTTCCACCCACTGATCGATCTCCTGAAGCAGGTCGGTCCGTGTGCCAGGGTAGCATCTGGGCTCGTTCTCCTCGGAATAAGAGCCAAAAGCGGCGCCTTTGGCTTGCGGTAAGCGGCTGAGGACAGAACTGTGACCAGATCCAAGTCAGCGCAGTAGATAATTCGATTGAAGGTATCATACTTCCTAGGCTTTTCAACTAGCTCACGTAGACGAGCAAAAGCATTCTTTTCCCCCTCTCCATAGATCACCGGCATAGAAACGCCGAAAATACCAAGCAGGCAGTATGCCTTGTCTTCTGGTCGACTCGTTTGACGGTAGGTTGCCCACGAGAACCGCTCCTCGATACCAAATTTGGAAAGTGGACAGCCTCGTAGCGCCGTCGTCGGGATCCCTGTCGCCTTATGGATGCTTGCTTCTAATGATGGCCTATCACCCAGCCGCAAACCATCCGATGTGAAGAATTCAACCACTTTTGGCGCAACAAGCTCTTGAAGAGTCCAACCTCGGCTGAACCATCGGCTAACCAGAAATGCCTCCTCCCCTGCAGGCTGTGGGCTTGAGACATCGGAAAGGTATACGTAGCATTTAGCTGAACGCTGATACCACCGAAACATCGAGTTGAGAGCTTCTGTGAGCTCGGCACTGCTTGATTTGTCGATGCAACAGGTGTCTATCCAGAAGTACTGGAGGCCATCGTGCGCAACTCTTTCTCCACAGAAGCGTATTTTGGCATAGCCAGCCTTGTCTTTTCCAGCACCGGCCACCAGCTCATCATATGTGACTTCGGCGCCGTCGGTCCAGGTATGGGAAAGTATAGCATACGGAGGGTGGTCATCGTTGAAGGAGATCAATTCGAAGTCGTCATTCGAACTGCGTCTTAGAAGGCGTATCATGATGCGTGCATATAGTAAACCCTCGATATAAGCAACAGCTTCCAGACGAGATTCTGCTCTCTCATAGACATGATATTTGGTCAAAACCACTCGACTACCTCCAGGATGATCTTTTAGAGGGAAGAAACGTCAATGAGATCCAAGAGCGATTTTCTAGGGCTCTTAAAGACTTCGAATGGTTCACGCAATCGGTTGCTTGTATCGAGGGTTTGCTGTATTTTCCAAGGTATGGAGGGTACCGAACGGTTCGGTCGCGTCGTAGACATTATTCTCATGGAATAAGCCGCATAAGTCGTGTGACTACGAGGCACTGCAAGTCGCAAAAGGTCTGTTCGAACGTAGGCTAAGGTTCAAGGACGGGCAGTGTAGTCTGCGCTGCTGTGAGTCGCTTGGCGGGCGGACAAAGTCAGCTTCAGCCGTGCCTGAAGCCTTGCGGCCTGAAGCGCCAAGGCTTAAACCGTTTTATACGCTACGCTGCTTTGGGATTGCGAGCGAGATCACTCCTTTTACAAACTCCCAAGTCATATGCGTGCAAACCCTACAGAAGCACGAATATCTCTCAGAATCCATCGTCGTGCCCGGAATAATGCCCTACCATTGTCTATCCACAACTGAAACGATTTTCGGCTGGATGCACCAACCTTCCAGCGAGCACGAAACTCTCCGGAGCGACGCCTTGTGCGACGCTCACGCCGAATACCACAGCAGGCAGGAGCTGACTCAAGAAGAGAATAGGGACGGATGCAATCCATTGTTCAAGGCTGCTATCCCGAGAATATGTATCAATGCTCCAAGCCTGGTGTTGGCTTTACTGCGTCGAAAACTGTTCATGGCGTTCTAGCATGGCGCGTGTCCCACAACCTAGGGGTTTGATTTACGCTCAAGACTGAAAAAAACCTCTGTGCATCCTAATC
Source organism: Pyrenula aspistea (assembly GCA_021030945.1). Lineage (NCBI taxonomy): Eukaryota > Fungi > Ascomycota > Eurotiomycetes > Pyrenulales > Pyrenulaceae > Pyrenula > Pyrenula aspistea. The sequence continues at coordinate 251,070 of JAGFML010000017.1, forward strand.
AGATTTAGAGACCCAAAGAAAATTGTTCTATAATTTAAAAGGTAAAAGGAGCTCGATAGCGGTGCTCTAGTGGAGAAAGCTCTATTATGCTATGAAGGTTCTTCGTAAATTAAGTCGGGAGGCGACAACTCGATGCAATGTTTCGAAGTCGCTGGGGTAGGGAGTGTTCGGGATGGTCGCAAACTATGACTGATACTGTATCACGACAGAATTTGACGCGCTCACTAAGTCAAAATCGCTTGGATTTAAACAGCTTATGATTTATTCCGCTACGGGGTGGGTCCCTTGACACAGTGACACATCTTAGGAGTCTTGTGGTAGATGCGCCTCGATCACCCAAGCCTCTTTCACATTCCTATACCTAGAGATCCTCCGCCCAAAGCGGTATTTGCCCAGCTCCGTCATCCATCTCAAAACCTTCCTCGACCTCCTCCTCCCTGCCCTCTGCTTCGAGAATATCCGCCGCAATCTTCTCGGCCAGCGCATAGACCGTTGCCTGGGGATGCCCGGGGACCAAGAACGGGAATGCGCTGACATCGACGACCCTCAGCCCGTGTACGCCATACACCCTAGCCTTACTATCAAGCACTGCCATCCTGTCATTCTTCTTCCCCATCTTACAAGTTGCGCTGACGTGGTAGACCTCCAACGCGCTCTCTTTGATGATTTCCAAAACCTCCTTGTCAGTTGTGTAGTTCGTGCCTGGGAACTTCTCTTTACCGATGCGGATCGGCGCCAACGCTTTTGTGTGGAGCATGTCGCGCGCACGTCGGAAGGCTTGCACGGCGACTTCACGGTCGCGTGGGTCAAGGAGAAAGTTCGGTGAGACTAGGGGATTATGGTGGGTGTTGGTGCTGTCAATGGTAACATTACCACGTGAGAATGGCGTAATGACAGCCACAGCTATGGTAGCATAGTTCTTTCCATCTTGTGGTTCCTCATCAAGAAGATCCTTCTTAAAGCCAAAGAATGCGTCATCCCAGAGGAATTCGACTTCAGGCCAGTCGGCAGGGAACTGGGCGAGGGAGCGACGGGTACGAGCACTGAGATGACGGCGATTCTTGGCGGGCAATTTCTCCCAGCCAAGAATGTCATCTCCCATATTGGTGAGCATTCCGGTTCTGTTAGTCGAGTACGCCTCGGCTTGAGCCGCGGCAAATGAGGGGACGGTAAGTTGAGAATGGGTTGTCAAGGCCACTTCGGTGGACACTGAAAAGAGCAGGTGATCCCACATATTTTGGCCGACACCCGGGAGGTTGGATAGCACTGGTATATCAAGCTGCTCAAGGGTGTGACGTGGCCCAATGCCAGAGACCATTAACATTTGTGGGCTGCGGAACTTCGAAGCATTAGTACCAAAGAGGCTTGGAAAGATCAGATGTGCTTACTGCGCCAGAAGAGAGAATAACCTCCTTGTTTGCAGAAAGGACGTACTCGAGCCCCGCAGTCTCAACCATTACGCCCGTAGCTTTCTTATTCTCATCAAACAGAATTCTCTGAGCCAGTGTCTTCTGGTAGACACTAAGATTTGTGAGGTAGAGCAGCGCTTTCCTCAGGAACGAATACTCCGACGAGCAACGCTCTTGGCTTTCACGGTCAATCGTTGTCGTCACATATGAGAATCCTATCAACTTCCCACTCAAGAAACCGTTGAGTTTCTTCAGTCCCATCTCCTCCATGGCCTTCTCTGCCCAAGACGACCAAGCATTTGCCCAATTGGTGAACGAGACGCGAAGGGGCTCGCCTGTAGTGCTGAAGGCATTGAGGTCGTAGGTGGGCGACGCATTAGCAGGACGGAGGTCATCGTTAGGAGGCTGAAACGTGACTGATTTCTTGAAAAAGGGTAGGAAATTTGTCCATCGATAGCTGTCGTCACCGACAGTGCGAGCCCAGAGGTCGTAAGAGTCTTTCGTTCCCCTTTGATACGCCATGAAGTTACGGGCACTGCTGCCGCCTAGCGTCTTGCCACGGGTGTAGAATATTCGGCGGTTATTCATTCCCGCTTGAGGTTCCGTGAATTGTTGCCAGTCGATTAAAGGGTTCTTCTCGCGAGGCAATGTACCAAGGTTGTAGGCCACATCAGCCGGTATGCTGGAGTGGTTGCCATTATCGAATTCGTAGAAACCTCCCTAGTTTTAGTGGAATTCTTGAAGTTGAACTTCATGGAGCATACCTCCTGCCTCGATCACAGCAACGGTATTCTTCGAGTTCTCGGCCAGTCTTGTTGCAATGGCGAGCCCAGCTGTGCCTCCACCAATAACGACATAGTCGAATGTTGCATTAAAACCGGGGACGCCAAAATGTGAACCCAAAAGGTCGACAGCACGAAAGGTCTCGAAGAGGTCCGCCGCAAAGGCCGGAGCTATCACAAGGCCGGCTGCTACGGCTAGAGACCGGAAATTCATCTTGATGAAGTGGGAAGAAGGAAAGGACGGGCAGAAAGCAGACTAGGAGAAGGACTGAGAGAATGAGTCGGATAATCAATAACAATCCCGTCCACGCGAGCGAAGCGCTCATCTTTATTGAGCTCCAGGAAGCCGTCCAGGGCCCCTTTTTCGCTCCCACTGCCGCGTGATCCATGGTGTTGAAGCTTTTGCCGAATTTTTGGAAGGTCAAGGGGGCCTGAAACCTTTAAGACTATCAGAGAAGCCATCAGCATCTCAGCCAATGTCAGCCGTTGCTTGAACCTACCGAGTTCCAAGATCACACAAGACCGGTCATCTTCAGCCTCTTCTAGATCCAGAAAGGTTTAGTAGTCAGCTTATGGGGATCCTCCACATTCGGGACTCTTTTGAGTTAGAGCAGCAGAGAGCTGCAAATTTGGCATAGGGGGACCAGGTGAACTATCTTCAAGGTGGCCGCCGCGAGAAGATTCGCCATTGACACGGTAGAAAAAGTGGTGGCTTCGCTCTGGTTTTCATCTCGTCCAAGATCCGAGTGACCGAATCCGAGTGACCGGCCAAACCCTGGAAGGCAGGCGTAGACATAGTCGCAGTCGTGAAGGTAGGGCGGATGTTGACTTGATCTAAGACATCTCATGATTCTAAACGAGCATCAAAGGATTTCGCCAATCATCCTTGGCTTCAAAATTTCTCTAGGGCCAGGGTAAAGTTCACAATTGAGGCAACAAGGTGGTCCCGCGTCAGCATCCAAGGTCAGCCCTGCAACCGGCTGATGGGGCCAATGGAAACCTTGGAAAGAGAAAGGAGCGGAATATATTCCGATGAGCGGTGAATTCCGTCCTCTTAGCTTTAGTCATTGGCCAAAGCAGAAACCTGGCGTGTTCGAAGTAGTCTTTGCTATTACGGGTTACACGATCATGAGGCAGTTGTGCGCAGAAGGTAGCTATCTACCTGACCATAACCAAGTGCCCTTAACTTCCGCTGCAGTTAAGAGCAAGATTTTAGAGTTCTAGACCGTGTCGAGGTAATGGAGCTACTTCTGCTCGGCGGTATACTTGACTGCCCTGTGCTGGTGATAAGATGTATAGAATGATATGTACGGAATGATTTCATTACTTCGTGAAGCACAGAAAGCAATCGTCTCTAAATCATAAACAGTGACCTCCACCACCTCCTCCAAATCGCCTAGCACTTGGTCCCCTCAAGTACCGGTAGTCTCCTGAATGTGAAGAACCACAGGTGTCGGTGACTTGCACGGGACAGGACGACGAATGAGGACGTGAGTGCAGTTCGTCGTCCGTTCAGCGATACAAGCGTGGAGGTTGACTGACACCAGGGCATGAACTCATCCAACCCTACTATCGGGAAACTTATATAGAAGTAGCCTTAGCACACAGTCTCAGAGTCTCACAGCCTGGTATGCCAAGACTGCTTCCATATAAGCCCCTTCATAGCATGCCTGAAGGTCTTCCCAGTCATGGAGTACCTCCCGAAGACTCCATGACTACCGTTGGAAGCAAATAGAAACCATGAGAACCCATGCTAGCTGCCGCAAAAGAAAAAATGAAATCTTGACCGGCTGCTCTCTGGTTGTCAGGCAGAGACTCTCAAACAGTGATATCATCCAGGCCATAACAGCTCCTTCTGCGGGACAAGGCCATTTAGGTCCTGGACGGCCGCTCATAGACTTAAACCCGGTAACGACGAAAGAAATCGCAAATGTTTTTGATCCTTGTTATAAGTAAGGGCTAGAAGTAGGGATTATGGGCGTATTAAGATCCTTAAGGGGGTTTCCTCCACCTTGCCCAAGCTGGCAAATAGCCATCCAAACCGAGGGCGCTTGGATCGCTGCAGCCTCCGCATACGCTTGTGATTCTCCGCTCTCAGCATACTAAGCTTTCGATCATACCAATGAAGGACTTTAGAATTGAAACATATTCATTAGGATAAAATTTGAAAATACTTAATTCACATGATCGAAAGCTTAGTATGCTGAGAACAGACCCCATTGTCTGAGATAGAATGAGACGGTTCCTTAGTGGTAGCAAAGAGTGTGATAGCAAAGGCTCAAAATGAATGACTTTCATTTCGAACAAAACCTGGTGAGTAGGGTTGTCGAACTATGCGTAGCCGCTTGAGGATGAGGCAACGGTTGGTAGAACGGTGAATTTGAAGACGAGAAATCTTGAAGCCGAGATACGGGTGGGGAATGGTTCTTGCTGATGACAAAGTATAGTCTCCAACAGAAGTGGCAGTAGTCATTAGTCGCCATTGACCACTGTCCTCGATTGCTTGTCTTTGTTGGCTTTTGCGGGTTTCGATGTCTTCTTTCCGCATACCTTTGCGTGTCGCGTCAGCCGGTCCGATCTCGTGTATAATACGCCGCACTTGCTACAGGTGAAAGAATGCGGCATAAAGCGGTCCCGATGCTTTTTTGAGCGCTTATGGCGTTCGAGGTCACGTCTGGTGTTCGAGACGTGAGTACAGCCTGCAATCTCGCAAGGATACTTATGCGTCCCTTCGTGACGACTGCTGGAATTAGTTGATTGCTTCTTGTCTGTCGGTGCTCTTGTACTTACCAGAGAAGGAATTTGTCGTTGAAGCTCCGCTTGCACTGAGAACAAGTGTGCCTCGGCGCTGGTGGCAGCATCATCTGCGGACGACCGCCTTGTTGATGCATTGTATTGTCTGCAGATTGTAGCGGCGCGTTGTCTTCCAGTATTGTTTGTAAAGGGTTGGGAAGACCGTGCAATTCGGAGACAGTAGGGACTGAGCAAGCACCCGCACATGTTTCATTCAAGGGAATCCTGGCAGTAGAGGGCCGTAATGGAGGATAGTCAAGGAACCCAGTGTTAGCGTGCATTGCAGGGTAATGGTCCATGTTTGGGGTAGAGAACGAGTCCTCCACGCCTGCTACAACATTGGTGCAAGACCATGTATTCTTTGAGAGACTGGACGGGTGAAAGAATGCAGTTATATCAGCATCGCGTGGATCAAAAGAGTGTAAGTCTTTGGAACATAAATCAAAATCGAAGTCGTCTGCAACACAAACTGCTGTCTCCGATCCTGGTTCTGTTGCATCTCGGTGGGTATTCCAGCCTCCAGAAGACAGCTCCGTTCCTTCCCTAGAGCCAGCGGCTGAGGATGAAAATTGCCAATTGTCTGCTGCATCAGAGCAAATTCCTAGCTCTGGTGCCGCTTGTGTTTGCTCGATTGAAGGCGTGAAGGAAAAGTCGTCTTCTAGGGTTGGAATATCCCAAGAGGGGCTCGAACCGAAGAAGGGAGAATCAACAGCTCGTGGTTGTAGTCGGCTTGACTCCGATGAATCATTTATCTCGTTTTCACAAAGGCTCGCAAGGTCGTATGCGTCGAACTGCAGCGGGTCCAGCCCGCTCTGCGTTATGTGATGACCATGTTGTTGTGCCTGGATGGCGGAAGCCCGAAGACGCTGCTTCGGGCAATCCTACCACGGCAAAATCGAAACGACGGAAGCTGCAAGCAATTAGTACGACGTGAGTAACGAGAATGAAGCCTTTTCACATACCTAACAGCTTCCAAACAAACGACAAGTACACGCAGCGACTGGTCTTAGTGAATGAATCCTTGGATGACAAGACGGCGGCGCTGAGGGGTTCGCGGCCTTTTACGAAGCAGCTGGCTTGGCAGTGAGAAGACGAAGTAAACGCTGATTGGGGGCCCGTCTACGACCTGCTCCAAGCCATTGCTGACTGGAGAAAACAGTGCCCACATTGATCAATCGTTGGACCGGAGGCCACCAATCCAAGCGCTTGGAATTCGAGGCCATTGCCCTCATGGGAGATCCACGTTAGCCTTCTGGCTCGCCAACCTTTGCCTCGTTGTGACCCTTATCGGCTGTAGGCCACCAATCGGAGGGAATCTGACTTTCAAGGTGAGTGACGGATGGCGAAACCTGGATTCGGGTATCAGGGCCTGGTAGCAAGCTTGCCATTGACAATGGACTGCGGGAATGGTGGCCCGTGGAGCTTATTCGTCAAGTCTGACTGTGATTGATGGCCTGTCGTGACTGAAAAGTGGCGGAGCTTGGGTGTCCAATCCTCAGGCCAAGATGGCCAATGGCACGATCTAAACCCGTTCTTTATTTATGTTTATACTCTAAGTCCCGAGCTTTCTTTGAAATGGCCCTATGCTGAGTGATTCACGCTCTACGGTGGCCCGTTTACCGAACGGCTTTCTGATGAGCCAAACGAGCATCAACATCCAGATTGCTATCAACAATCCTGTGAACACCAAGTCATCTGGGCCGCCAATGAGAGCTAACACAGCGGTACTTCCACGTTCCCTGACGAAAAAGATCAGATCGAATGCTTGTAGTCAAAATTCGCTTACAGAAACCATTGTACATGCGGCAAGAAACAGCCTCCAGAACGCCAAGTTGAAAGAGCCATGCGCCATGCTGCACCAATAACGGCGAGGCAGCCACAGGAGCAAGCACGCACCCATCGAGTACACTCGTGTAGGCTTAAGGTAAGTTTAAGCGGTTATCTGATCGCCTTCGAACGTGGACTCCCCGTCTGGCCCATTGCCCGTTCACCTGCGCTGGTACGGATGCTGCATCTGCTCTGTGACTGCTTTTATCTTTGTCCGAGTTTTCCCATAGGAGGCCTGCACTGTAAATGTGGCGTCAATGCAGCTGCAATCGCAGATTCAATCCATAGAGTCGATCGATTTTCAACGTTTAAAAGCGTTTTCCGTTCACTCTTTCCAACTATCATGCTGTCACCAAAGTCATCTATTGCTCCTCCGCCAATTCTCCTTTTGGCATAAGCTACCCATAAGCAGCCAGTAATGGGTTCGCCTTCAGAGGGAGTCCGACGCAAGAAAAATGAAGAACAATTCCGTAATAATGGACGGCTATTGCCGTCATCGTCCTTCCGCAAGCACGCTCTGGAAAAACCAATTACCGGCGAATCGAGTTCTCCTAGGCCTCAAGAGCGTCGAACGTCTGTGTCGCTAGAGCAGCTTTATGTCGACACGCTCCACTTTCGAGATTTCAGTGATCTCGACTCTTCGATCGATGCCTCTGACGACATCCTTGGGCCGCTTCATGAGGCACTCATGAGCAGCAATACGCTGACTGAGGCCTTTCAAAAATTTCCAAATATCCAAATCAGATGTGGGCATCAACCCCTGGATGTGTTTCTCGCCGACCTCAGTTCCGCTTCGAGTAGTCTTATGAATCTGCCAGAGACTTATAGGTTCGTACGCAGGGACAACCAAGGCCAGGCTGGCCATACCTCCCGGGAACCTTCCGCAAACGCCGGTGCCGGCCGGGATCGGTCTCGAAGAGATCAATTTCATCATTGTGAAGAGGTTGGAAAGTGTTGTAGCTCTGCTCTGACGGACGGTATCCAAAAGTCTGATGAAACCATCAATAATGTGGCTGAGCAGATCAGTGTTTGCCATCATGACTGACTGAGAGTGGTAGCTGAGCGGTGCAATTGCTTTCGTTGGACTCCATACGCCTGGACTGGTAGCAGGATAGAAGATAAAAGGGATGGTCGAACGTGAGTCACTTTTCTAAATCCGAGAGGCGAATTCTGCAAAGGACTCAAAAGTCATCAAACCAACTACCTTAAGCTTACCTATTCCAATATCAGTATTTCCTCTCGGTTCTTAATCAATGATGTGTCGATTTGAAGCTCTTACAGAATTTGAGATCGTCTCGTTTGATCATCAAGTTTTATGTTCGTAACCTGTCTTAAGTATATTTTATTGTTGACTCATTTACTCGTCGCAAAGCATTCCTGGAGGACTTGAGTCAGGCTCTGTAAAGATCAACGCGGCCGAAATTGTACGAGATGTTTTAGAGACAGATTAGAGACCGAACCAATGCCTTTCTCAATCCATGCTGAACATGACAACTTTTTCGAAAGATTTTAGCAAGCATGTAGATTAAGTCGAACGCCTCCGCTGCCCATGGGGGTCAGCAGCGAATCTTGCAGGTTCTTTACTGAGCCTGTGAGCTGCCTATCTGGTAAAGGTTTAGCGTCGTCGAGAAAAGCGCCAATCAACTTCTTGTCGGTCAGCTTCTCGCCGGCAAACTTCTTGCAGCGTTCCGAATTGACTTGAGATTACAAGTCAGAGGGTGAATTTAATTTTGCTTAACTCAGACTTGCTCGAGTTGGCTCAAGCTAATTCGGAACGCCGACTTCCCGCCAGCCAACAGCAACTTCACGCCAGTCGACTTCTCAACATATTTGATATCTTCGACCGACATTTTCGATATAGGAACTGCAATTTTGTGGCCATTTAGCTTATGTAGATGAAGTTTGCCGTCTGATGTTAGCCCGAGAAATTCAGCATCAGTTTTGAGTTGTCCAGTTATATCCGTCCATAATCGTACCCTGCTTTGATCAGGCTCTACTTCTATTAGCTCGATATTCGATCTGTTAAAAGCAACTTACTTCGTCTCATAGATTCTTGCTTGAGATTTTTTATGTGCTTGCTGGTCTGCGACAAGCGAGCCTCATGTGACGGGCAAGACTCATCAGCATTGGCGATGAGACTGCGACCTCTTGAAGGTGATTTGACTGGACAATTTACTCCGTCACCGGGAAGGCTTTTGACACATCCTGCAATGCAACAGCAGAATGCTGAAGGTTCGGTATTGCCCTTCTCGTGGGGGCTGAGGTCGACTTTGCCTTTGAATGGTTCTAAGCAGTGGGGACAGATGAAGGAGCTCTGCTCCATCAAGTCGGTATGAAAAGCAGGGTGAAGAGATTGTGACCTCTTCCGTACCATATCTAAAGCATTCGGTTCGGCAGAGCATTCTGATGCCCCGCCCTGGGCGAGTAGGGACTTGCAAAACTTTGTCTTTTTGAATCCAAATGCCTCCTCCGGTGTTGGGAACTCATCATGGGAAATGGTGGTACCGGAAATCGAGATCGAGGTATCCCTCCGTGCAGATTTGACGCACGGTCTCTGAACCATGTCAGGATCGTAGACAACGTAGACGCGACTATTCTGTTTGAACGTGCTAATGGCATAACGGTTGCGGAAGTTTGCCATATTTTCCCGGCGATGAGTTCGAGCATTTCGAGGCATGAGACCATTTGAAAGCGAATAAGCTCGAGCCTCGTAGTTCCTGCCTGTATTCATATCTTGAATCGCAAAGACGTCAAAATGGTATTCGCTCCGGAGGTAACTCTGGATAAGATAGCATCCTCCAAGAACGGAAGCAATCAAGTTCTCATATGGCAATTTGAATTGTGAGCCCCCACTTACCATCCATCCCTCTCGGAAAAAGTCTGCCCCATTTGATTGCTCAATTGAGGTGATATGATCTTCGTGAGTTGTGGTACCTGAAATATGGTCTCCAAGCAGGACTCGGCTATGCTTGGCATAACGGGGAGAGTAGGAAGAGCAAGCTCGAGAATTTCGACGCCCGTATAATACCCAATCGTCAATATAAGCTGTAAGCTTTTGCTTTCGCCCTGATCGACGATTTGATCGCCGGGTAAAATCATCGAGGCACTTCTTGCGTCTCGACAATGCGAGGTAGTTTCCTTGAGACATGGTGAGAGATTCGGATTCAGTACGGTGAAATGATATCATGTTCATACGAACTTGACTGATCTTTGTCTGCAGCAGGTATGGCTCTCGATAACGTATATTATGGTTTGGCCTACTCAAACAGGCTCTAGGATCAGGCTCATTGTTCCTATATCCCTTTGTCACCCCATCCTTTTTGGCTGGTACGACCTCGTTGACGTGGATTTGGCGAAGTAGTGGCCATGAACAACTTTCGAAACGGATTAGGGCGTTCCATTTGCTCCACCAGTCATATAGGTCTAATAGTTGAATAAAACATGACTGATAACCCGAAAATATTGCTGTTTTATACAGCAATTTCGGTGAAGGGGGAGACCCAGCTCGTATGGTCCTCGGTTCTTTGCCTTTCTTAACTTGAAGACTTTGCTTCACGTTAGAATCTTCGGCCACCGCTTTCGAAGCATTGAAATTCACGTCCACTGAGTTTTGAGTTATCCTCCGCATAGAAGTGGGAGTCTTTTCTGGCGCTTCAATTTTATCTTTTCTGCAGGCACGAATATAACAGCATTTTGAGCGAGCACTGCGTCCAGATTTCATATTTGAGCTGTCTTGGCGCTGCACATCTTGAGATCTGTGACTCTCATGCTGGAAGTTTGAAAGGTTGCTGCATGCTCGAGCCATGCTGCAACGAGCTGAGAATGATAAGCGTCAAGATGTAGAAGATTGACAGAAAACTCGAGGTAACCATATCGTTCAGTCGTTCGCGAGACATAAAAAGCAAGTCTTGTGTCACAAGGCTGAGAATCCCCTCGCCGACCGCGGGCCCTGACCCATAGCCAATCAATTCGTACAGGATCAGTCACTCCTGCAGGCCACAACAGTCTCCTCGAGTTATCCCGTAAGTAGCGCGATTCACGCAAACATAGATGCGCAGCAAGGCAAACCACTAAGCGAAGCTGGAATCAATATCCGAAGACTTGTCGTGGAGCCAAGGAGTCAAAGCCTGCAAAGGGCATCGTGCGAGGACTGACGAATAGAAAAAATCCCCCCACTACGCACGTCCCGGCAGTGCGCACGGGCTACGCGGCTCCACCCCTCGGCGATTAGGGGATATCGTCGACGGCGATATATCAACAACAACAATGTTGTTGACGCTCAAACTGTATAATAATAGCCAATTCGATATTGCGATTCTAATGATATAAGTTTGAAGCTAAACGAATCGCTGTGGCAGGCGCAATTGGCGACGTGGTCGCTGGTTGGCCTGCACCCCCAGGGACTCCTCCGGAGAGTGACTGTCCCCCTTATTATATCGATTACTTGTAGTTACAACTGTAGACTGTTGATTAGGCTGTTCCTTGGTCCTTGCGCGCGACGACGAGGTCTTTTTGGGGGTCTTCTTAGCCTCTGCAGCTCGCTGTCGCTCTTCTTTAGCAGCTTGTTTACGTCGTGCTGTCGCTGACGTTGTTGACGCTGTTCCTCGCGTTGTTCTTTAGAACGAGCAGCTTCTTCCTCTTTGTGTTCCTTCTGAAGCTGTTTCTGGAGCTTATAGTTAGCTTTTTGACGTTGTTCGAGCTCTCCTTGCTTGTCTAAGGCCTTTTAACGTTCCTGCGCGGCTTGGATTTTATTTAGGGACAGGAACATCCCTTTTTGAGCGTCTTGTTTGAGAATCTTCTCGATAAAAGGCTAACTACGCTTGTGCTGCTTCTTCTTAAGCTTGTTGGCGTATCTAGCAGCAGCAAGGTCGCGCTCTAGGATCAAGATTCGCGTCGCTTGTTGCTCGTTCAGTTGAAGTAGCTCAGGGACGCAGCGTAAGAGAGTAACAGTTGAATTAGCCGTTTGACGTATTATATAGCGCATTGTAGAGAGTTCCTGGAACGTATTTGTCGCTTGCTTCGATAAGAATATTGTTGGCGGCTTGATACAATTTAAAACAATGCTAGGATCGAATGGTTGTAGCCCTGCTTTGCGCCAGACACTCATAATATTACTAGTTATAAAGGCCTCTATGAAGGCCTTGTGGAATATCCCCTAAAAGTCTCTTTTCGTCAATTGCAATATCCCTCCTGTATCAATTACCCTCTGGTCGATAAGTTTCGAATAGCTTTTTACTAGTGGGCCAAACATCGCGAGATCTAGAGGTTAAAGCCGGTAGGTTGAATGAGGAGGGAATACAGCGATGTGGATATTATGTAGCTCACAGTAATCGAGGAATTCCATGTTAATATGCGATCCGTGGCCGTCAACAATAAGTAATCGTGGATCACGGCCTAATTGAGTTTTATACTTCGTTAACAGTTGAAATACTTGCTTTAGCCACTGTAGACCGAGGTGAACACTCGTCCAACCATTAGAACTGCTTGCAAAGAAGGCACATTGTTGTCCTGGATCGTATTCATCAAGCCAGGTATCCTGGATATCGCCAGAAGTAGCTTCATATATTAATGCTGGTGGCAGGAAGGTCAGATCCATTCCAATAGTCGCCAGCAAGGAAATCCACGCTCGATTGCCGTCCTGTCTAGCGCCGATAAGCTTGCCAGTTCGGAGAGCTTCCTTAGTAACTATTCGACGTTCCTTACCAACCTTACCAACTAGAAAGCCCTTTTCATCCATGTTGTAAGTGTTGCCGGGGGCGATATCGTGCTGACGGATTTTTTGGTCAATCTATCGAAAAATTAGGATGCTAATGACCTTCTACTGTTGTCACTGACCAGGTCGAAGTAGTATTGGATATTAGGCACCGATTCGGCCTTTGTTCGACAGAGATCGAGGCCTTATAGATACGTTGATTTCAACTGGTCCTTATGCCTTTGCACGAAGTCGCCTACCCAGTTCTTGCCAGGCGCTTTTTGGGCCATTTCGGTCGCAAAATTGCGTACCATTGAGCTTGTTGGTGAATTTCCTCGATATCAGAGCTTATTAATATAGTCAATAAGTTCTTGCTCTTGTAGGTTGGTCAGCAATTGACAATTTTCGCGGTAATCCGTCCGTGAAGCCATTACACCTCAATGTCGCCGTGACAACGTTGTACGGTCGCAACCATATATTTTTGCTATGTGGCTGTAATTTGAGTTTTCTTCTGATACGATAGCTTCAAAAGCAAGCTCGATTGGCGTCATATTGATAAAGTTATGATGGTTCGAAAATTGTTGGGTTTTTGAAAATGTGGTGTGCGAAGTGGGGGGACGTGCGAAGTGGGGGGAATTTTTCTATAGGCGCCATCGGGCCTTTGACCAAAACCACGCCAATCTGGCAATCTTAACCCCTGGGCAAGGACATGGAAATCTTTTATGGAAGTTGGAAGGCGCGGCGGCCCTCGATCCTAAGAAGGTGACAAGTATGACGGCGTTCCTGGGTAGCCATTACACTCTGCAGCAGGACCGTTAGAACTGTCAGTGCAAGGATAGCCGTTATCTGTGTTGGACAACAAGGCAAGATAATCTATCTCGAAGGAAATGCATGTTTCGCGCACGCCAGTTCAATAATTGACCTTCATGATCGCTGTTATGAGCAAGCTGAAGATCGAGCCTTAGGATCGGCCTAGAAACATAATGGAAGAGTGGGCTGCGGAGATTTCGGTAGCCTATCTTCGATGGGTTGGTCGTAATCCAATGTGCCATCACGGTAGCCATGAGCAAAGTGGCCCTTTAAACAGGGTTTCAAAGCTATGCATACCATAGCTTCGTATATCACTTTTCTAAACGCGCTTACATTCAGGAGGTGGGAAATGAAGCTTGGTACCTTATTCGGTAATTGTATCGATTTGCTCATCGGTGAATGGTGACATACCAATACGAAAATTCTACGCAATCTTTTAGTTTTAGGTTCGCCGCGTTTGTCACAAAGGAATCAAAATATGTGTTTTGTGTAGGTTTGTTGAAAACAAGATTCTTCCCGAGCCTCTACCAGAAAAAAGTCCGTGTCTCGCAAATCGTTCCATGGATGTAGGAAACTCTGTTTTTCAAGCCCGGACAATCGACTCCGCATTATGAGCCTCACATAGCTTGCTCAAGGTTTGCCTTTGCTAATGACAGCACGGAATAGACGCAGACAATCATTGAGGTGGTTGTCTCGTCGGAAATGCAGTCCCTTTATGAAAGCGAAAGAAGTAATCCTGGCAGCTAGCGGTGAGAAGACTGTACAAACAATGGCTCAACCAAACGACTGCGCAGCGCTTGTCTCTTTGTGCCCGAACTAAGAAAGCATGTCCTTGGTACTGGTACAGTAGGAGCTCCGTAGGCAGACTTTGGTGGTTCACCCTAGCAGCGGTCTCTTATTAATGAAGGTGATGGCACAGCTCTGGCACTTCTCGTCATCATCACTTCTTGCTGAACTTCTAAGTGAACGCTTTTTTGCCTTACCCCTTGATCCAAATATATGCCAATCCCGGTGCTGGAAGCTCCCTGACAAGAGACCACCCCGGCTGCATACCACTTTATATACAGCATGCCGTTCCAGACCGAGATTTCCCTCCTGACCGACCACATCGTTAACTCAGACTGCCGTTCACGCCATCACCCGACGATACTAAAGTTGGTCTCGACTTATTGGAAAAGATTAGGGAAGACCATCCGGAAGACCAGCCAGGAAGATGGCTCTCGGGTCGAAATAGCGGAGAAACAAGACACAGACAATGACTGGCCAGACCAAACCTCTATTTCTCCAGGAATAATTGGAGATTGGTACAACGGAGACGAGTCCATTGATTCCTTGCCCCTCAAGCCAAAGTTCGAAGCATGGCACCAATCCGGAGTAGACGGGCACCGCGGCTATCATCTCGACATTTTACATCCAGAAGCATCCAGAGTATATCGCATGACGACCCGATTATCCGACCTTATCGGAAGACGTTTTGATAAGTGTCCACTTATGGCGGAATGGAGTCTTGAGATGATCCAGAATCATTGGCAGTACAAGAAGGCTAGTCTCTTGGCCGCGGCAGTTTGGAGGAAATATGATCGTGCAAGTAAAACACTCGATGGGCAGAATCTCACAGCGGCCCAGCATCTAGCACTTTTTCTCCTGGCTCGTGTCCGCTTCTTCCTTACGGCGAGAGTGTCGACTTCGACAAGCCTTTCTCACCGAATACCCAAGCGCCTTTGTTAAAGACGGCAATCATGACAATCACCTTGTGGCCATCAAATACTGCCTCAATTCCATGGACCAGGCTAGAAGGCAAGCCGAGACTCACTGGTTGGCATTGGACCCCAGACGGAGCGGAAGACCTCGCTGGCTCTTTTCAGGAGCTTTTGAAACTCGAAGAACGAGGGCGATGCAAGAAAGAAACGGGCTAGAAGCCAAAGCCTTGTCGGTGCAACTTCCGGACGATTATTATGCCCTCAAGGAAAGAGAGGACGCTCTCCTCCAGCAAAAAGATTTAACATGGGAGAGAAGGGCAGCCTGGAAGATAAACCCACCATACCCCTCACCGCCTGACTTGCAACATCCAGCTGGGTTGAATGATTCTCGAAAATTAGTGTTCCAATCGCGGGAGCAGATGGCGGAAGAGGAGGCTCGGTCCATTATGTTGTTTCGAGAAGAAGTCGAGGAGTGGAAGTTAGCACAACAAGCTAAGAAAGACAACGTGGAGAGCGATCAGAGCAAGAGTAACTAGAAGAAAGAGGAGGAGAACGAAAACGACTGGAGGGGGCCTGAACTGCCGCGAAGGAATACTTTGTGATCATATCGACCATGATGTCCCGAAAATACATGTTTGTATCACGTCATGTCTTGGGCTTACAAAGCAGATGGATAATGGTTGCCTTTGACGTATTTCTTGTCGAAGACGAAAGCTTCGATTCTTGCTGAAACCTGGGAAGAAATCGGACACACCTTTGCCGAACAGGCATGTTCATTCGATGAGCGGAAAACCCTGCGAAGCATAAGCCGAGTTACGAGCAAGCACAGTCACCGGAAGAATATTATTGCTGTCGTTGTTATCGTTGTTACAAGAGAGGGTTGATGCTGGGAAGCGCTGGGAAGCGCAGGGAATTTCGTGACCCGAAAGCCACCGAGTCGTTGAGGCGGACTGTTCGATCTGCGAAAGTTGGGTTACCGAAGCTAGTGAGCCGATCAGAAAGCAGGTGAACTGATCTTGTTACTGTTTCGGCGAAACGGTCAGAAGTGAAGTCTGACCCGGCAACTAAGATTGAAGAAGGGGGGAGTGGCTGGGGAGTTTAGATGATGCACAGAAAGGACTTGTCATTCGATTGTGGGCGAAGATGTCTCAAATAGTCTATGATATATTTGTCTTGAAAATGATACTACACGAAAGATTGTCGCTGACGATGACGAGTCTGGCTTTCTAAATACAATTGTTTCTACGATCACCGTAGAGCGAAAAGCTGATTCTTCCCGACCGCCCAGAATTAAACAGCAGGTTAGCCGAGCGGAGCTACGTCAGATCGGGATCTCAAATCTTGAAAGTTGAGAACATTTCAGCGGCTATTTCTACAAGATCACAAGGAGAATCAGAGGCCTTAAGTGTTGAAGGGGTGGTAAATCTCGTGTCATGGCACGGTATCAGTCTTGTGATGCTCTCATTACCCTTGCGTGACCCCGATGGGTTTTATAGAACCAGGGCGGTCTCCTTGCCAAAGCAAATCAACGAGATCCTCTCCAAGCTTGCTTATAAAAATTGTGCCATTTCGCTGATCCAAGCTCTAAGAGCTCGGATTGCTTACTTGATCGAGGACCCGGTCGCAGTTGTTGGTGCCTGACAGGATACCCAGAGGCGGGGAGGGAGGGGCACAGAGCCGATGAACTTTGACAGAATATTACGTGAGCAGCGGAGAATAAGGACAGTAAGAAATTGGGGGATGGGATAGTGAGGCTGGTTTCTCGACCACGATCCAAAGAGAAAGAGTCGGCAGATGTGGGAGGTATATATGCAATACCAATCCAGAGTGAGTTTTCGTTTATAAACATCCTGCGGATCCAAACCTAAATGTCAGTTCGGCCCTGCTCACGAGCGAAACTGACGATTGTTGCGAAAGGACGGCGTCAGAGGAGGTAAAAGTTCTAGATGAAAAAAATTATATGCAAGTCTAATGGAAGTTTCGCACAATGATGGACTGCAACAGCGCTCATAAGACAAGGCTGTTTAGTAGTTATGCGTATCGCGCACCCAACCATATCTTCTTCCAGACATAATCTCGGCGTGCCATTTTCCCTGTCAGTACACGACAGTGTCAGTGAGTTCATTCAGAAGAGACTGAGAGGCAACGCAAAGCTTTAGAGAAGATCAGAAGTCCATTTAGATCATTGAAGCGGGTTGAGTGCTTCTGACATAAGAGGTACCAGAAATATTGTTTTAATTCGGTGATTGTCATCAGGGAAATGCAACATAAAAAGGTCTAGGTATGGAGGACTTACAGCTTGGTATACAGGGAGCCATCATATGTCCTTGACAGTGTCCTTGACACACATCCAAAGACTGACTTTGTCTGTCCGGGCGTGGTTACCAGTAAAAACATCTCACGATGCTGTCGAATTTTGTGAAGCGTGTGAGTCTAAGAAAATTCCGCGTCTGCGCCAAGCCTCCATCCCAATGAAGCCTAGCTTTACCACGTGACGCACAAATGCCAGCCGCAAAAGTCGCGAATTCTCAATTCACGACTACATCTTCATCTTTGTCGCGACGCCTTTCTGAAACGACTCACAAACCGTCAAAATGGGTCGTCTCCATAGCAAGGGTAAGGGTATTTCCGCCTCCGCGATTCCGTACTCCCGCAGCGTCCCTACCTGGTTCAAGTCCACGCCAGACCAAGTCGTCGACCAAATATGCCGTATGGCAAAGAAGGGCATGACGCCATCGCAGATTGGCGTTCAGCTTAGAGACAGCCATGGTGTTGCGCAGGTGAAAGTTGTTACTGGTATGAATGCGTGCTCTTTAGGAATGGCCCTTGACTTAGGAGCTAGAGACTGACTCTGTACAGGGAATAAGATCTTGAGAATTTTAAAGAGCAACGGTACGGAACCCACATGACCCGTTTAGGTCGCTGCTTCCAGCATCAATCGCGAAATATCTACACCGGGCCGATTATTCGCAGCCTTTGGTGGACACATGATATTCCCTTCAGCTTCGCATATGCCTCTGCCTTGGTCTACAATGGCTGACAGAGTGATGAATTAGGCCTTGCACCAGAGATTCCAGAAGACCTCTATATGTTGATTAAAAAGGTAAGCTACCACTTCACTGCCATGACTGCCATGCCAACCCACCCCTACTGCACATGCCCTCCCATCACAAATCACTGACCTAAATTCTAGGCTGTGGCCGTCCGCAAGCACCTCGAGCGCAACCGCAAGGACAAAGACTCCAAATTCCGCCTCATCCTTATCGAGTCCCGCATCCACCGTCTCAGCCGATACTACAAGACCGTAGGCGTACTGCCGCCAAACTGGAGATACGAGAGCAACACTGCTAGCACGCTTGTGGCGTAGGCAAAAGCTGTCTTTGTGGAGAATGCGTGAACATCTCTAGAGAAGTCGATTACAGGGGCCAAAGCGAAGGTTCAAACGAGCAGTGCATATTCCAGAAGATCGACTCCACATGTTACGCTGCAGGCCGCAAAAAATAGCGCTTGGCATGTGAAAGAGGCATTACCCAAGATAAGCCTCATGAAACTTTAAAATCGCTCAAAAACACAAAGAACTCCACCCAAATCATTTCCACCGTGCCACACATATCCGTCCACGGTATCTTCAGCCGCAGATCCAAGATCGTTCAGATGCTTGATTGACATGTACCAGCGCCCCCCACCCTGCAACCCACCCCCATGTGGATAGACTCTCTCCTCTCCCCTCCCCTCCGCTTAACCCTCGACCTTCCGTCATCTATCCCAGAAAACCCCATCTGCCCCCTGCAGCGTACTCACGCATATGCAGTGCTACCTCTGAGCCCTGTGCTCCATGTGCTTTAATCCCCAACTTATTATCCCCACCTTAGTTGATGTTTATGGCCCCACATTCGGTCGATGGGTCCCGGGTGGCCAGTAAACGGCCTGACCGTTTTTTCTTGGCCTTCGAGATAGGGTTCATTCTAATGCCGCACAAGAACGGCGCTCGCTTGACATCGTCTATGCGTGTTTTGATAAAAGATAAAGATAACGAGCTCGTTGACGTCGAGACATGAATAATCGATATTGTCAAAATCTATGTTTATCGTGTTCCACTGTGTCCGTCTATGCACAACATAAGCGAATAAATTTCTATATCCCGAGAAGAAAAACTCCTAGTCGAGCTAGGTACCTAAGCATGCCATGCATTTTCCGCAAAAACTCGCAGCGCAAAGAAAAAAATGCCACTTTTTTCGGTTCCATGCCGTGCGTCGAGACAAGCCATTACGGGAATTAATTTGATCCTTGATTGCCGTCCCCCCTTTCCCCCTTTCTCTCTCTCTTTCTGTCTATCTTCAAGAGCACTGTTCAAACCTCCACCCTCCCACAACCCGCCTGTATCCACCACCCACCCCCACCGACCCCAACATCCTGATCCTCGCTATTCCCGCCCAACCCCAACACCCCCACCCCACACCCCGGGCTCGTAAACTCCAGCCGGCATTCCCCGGTCCCGGGGTTCGCGGCCATCGCCGCACACCCGTCCGTGTCCATGCAGGCCTGGCAGCACAACGCGATGTCGGGCTGTTCCATGACGGCGACGGCGCCGGGCCCGTCGGGCGAGTCGTCGATTTCGATTATTGCGCCGTTGTTGTTGGAGGTGGCGGAGATCATGGCGGCGGGGTTGCAGGAGGGGTGGAGGGTGAGGGTGGAAGGGGGGAGGGAGGGGTTGGTGAGGGTGGATGGGTAGCAGGGGGTGGAGGTGGTGGCGGTGAAGGTGGCGGCGAGGAGGGCGGTGTCGGAGTGCGTGGTGGTGAGGGTGGTGGTGGAGGCGGCTTTGGCGGTGATGTAGATCGTGCGGGTGGTGTAGACGGCGGTGAGGGGGGCGGCGGCGGCGGTGGAGATTATGGTCGATGTGGAGGAGGGATTGGTGACGGTGACGGTGGAGATGAGATGGGTGGTTGTGGCAGCCGTGCAAAGGAGGGCGACGGGGAGGAGAGTGCCCTGCGCAGTGGAGGATTGGCGGCGCTGGAGGGCGAGGGCAGGGGAGAGGTTGGGGAAAGGATTGGGGTGGCGTTTAGAGGGGGAATTCGGGGAGGCGTAGATAGTAGTTGTTGAGGGGACGGTGCTGGAAATTTTGTTAGCTGAGTTAAGTGAGTCGAGATAGACGTAGAGTGCTTACAGAGTGCCGTTTGAGCTCGCGCCGCATTCGGTCACAGTGGTTGTCACGGTAGCAAGGTCAGAGCTGGCGACGGTAGTTTGGGCGTTGTTGTTGACAGTCACCGTGCCTGAATAGGATGTTGCTGTAGCAGAGTAGACGATGATAGTGTTTGATTTGGTCTTCGTCGACGGTGTCACAGTCGAGGTCTGTGTGAAAGCTGCGACGGTTTGCTCAACTGTATCGTAGCTAGTCATCTCGGTGGATGTAGATGAGGTTGGCATAGGGTCGGGAGACGCAGTCGTGGTCGACATCTGCGTCATACAACTTTCTGAGGTCACAACACTGGTGGAGTATGACTGGGCTACTACCAGGTCTAGCAAAGTAGCCGGTAAGGCGAGCAAGGCAAGAAGAGACCGCATCTTGAATGATTGACAAGGCTGCGAATAGAAAATGAAAGGAAGAGAGCGTCGATAAGAGGGATTGAAGCTGCTTTTACAGAGGCAGAAATAAATTAGGTAGCATGACCTAGACTCACATATACCCCAACCTATTTGCATAGTCCGTGTAACGCCGCAAGAGCCTTGCAGCTGGCTCTTTAGTGTCCATCTGAAAGCCAAAAATCTCCACACAATCTGTGCGGTGATGATTTTGACTGGTAAGAGGGTGGCGCAAGCTTCCGAAAGAAGCTTTTGCGCTTCAGGGACGCGAGAGCCACGCGAGGCGATCTGTTGAGCAACGTTGAGCCAAAATTCCCCGAACAAGTAAGCTTTAGGTCGGCTTTAGGGATAGCGAGTAATGACCTGCAGGTCGAAATAAGCGGGTCGATCAGAGCCTTATCCCCGCCATCTGGACGTGACCTGCCATTGGATAGTTGGAAACGGGCCTGTTTCTTCGATATGAAAAATTGTTTCACATGACTCGAGAAGACGAGATAATCCAGGAAATGGGATTTGCAATTTTGATAGCTCCCTACGATAACCGCCGTCTTCCCTTGGAAGCTATGGCCACGGAAAGCGACGTTCTGGAGATGATCCCTGCCACTCGTGATGCTATCCCGAATTTTCTAGCAGGGGAAAGTTTAGGCGGGCCGAATGCTTCGCCTATCGCCAAGAGCACAGACTCCTTTGTCACTCAGCATGAGAGACCCGCCATGCAAAGTCTATGAGCAATTTAGATTCAAATTATGAGAAGGCTGGAGGGCCACGGTGCGCATGCCAAGCGTGGAGTAGCATCGTCCGACTTGGATCGCCTTTCTTCCAGCCCTCCAGCGCTCTTTTCTAGCCCTATCTCCAGCAAAAAAATTTATCCACATGCTGGGTTCGTTACCTCGCCATCGGCCGTCCGTGGTCCTCTATGGCATTTGCTTCATTCTCATTGTCGATGTGATTATCTGAAAAATCGCCAGTATCAGTTCCACCACAACATACGAGTAGCTGTCTAGCCACCATGCACATATCACCCAGATGATGCTACCTTAATCCCCAGTCCTACCCAGCCTCAGCAGTTTCCAGCATGCGTTGAAGCTTGCAATCGGTAACACCACAGCGGTAGGCCGCTCAGGTTCATGCCCCGGGAATATAGTTTAGACCAGGAGATCCTCCAGAGCACCGGCCAGGGATCTGTGATTCCTGTTGGTATCAAGGTCCGAAATGGCCTCTGAATTAATTATTTTGTGTACAATACCGTTTAGCAAAGTCAAGGCGAGGTGGAGTGTGCTGAGGTACATTGGGAATCTGCCGTATCTACAGATCTTCGATATGCCTATCCTCACTCCACTTTTCCTGGTCTTCCTTTGGCGACACTCTTCAGTTTCAAGAATCATAATCCTTTGAATATGATATTCGCGCCGTTTGCTTTCCCCCTGCTCCCCAACACCTGTATTGAACGTCAATCCGAACTCGTCTCATCTTCCTGAGCAGCCCGACCTCCAGCAACAGCAATCCAAGACAGTAGAGAGGCGGTAAACGTCACGCATTTCCTCAGCATTCATTGTAGTTGTTAAAATATTGTCTCGTAGACCATCGAGGGCCTTTCACGGGGAATATTATCAGTGAGAAGGTCTAGCCAGTCTTCCTCTTGTATCGATTTGTGCCTATTGTTATTCACCCAGTTCTTGACCTGCTCGAATCTCGTCCCATTGTGAAGTCCAGCCTTCAATCCATCAAATTGCGCCTCAGTCATAGCTCCAGTGTTCTGTAGCATCCAGTCTCGCAACATCTGCTCTTCGTTAGGCGCGAATAATTTACGACGGCCTTTTTTGGTAGGAGGGTCTAGGGTATGGGCGCGTTTGCGACGCGGGATGTATGCCTCGTCTTGGCTGTCTTGGACTTCAAACTCCAGACCGGCCCAGGTGCACCCGTCGCATTCGTAGAAATGCTCTTGCAGCAAGTCTTTCGTGTCCCAATACAACTTAGTGGTTGGTGATACCGAAGGCTTTACTGTATATATCTTGCCGTCTTGCTGATCCCCAGATCACCGCTCTGTGCATCTCGAGCTTCTGCCTCTGATTTGGCTCACCCCAGATTCTAGACTGATTAGCGTGCTAGATACGTCAAACTTTAGACAGATGCCTCCCATGAGCGGCAATAGGCCTGTTGGACGAAGGTATCGCCGGCACCTGTGCTGCTTATGTCAGTCATCCAAACTCTCGAGCGCTTCATTGATCGCCATGGCAACTCGCTTCCGAGCTAGTTCTGCATCTCCCCTTCCGCGAGCCTCGCTCATCAACTCCCACGGCCGCAAGTAGGTGTAATTGCCCGTCTTGACCTGTTTGGTGAGGTCGTTAGCTGTACGCATCTTAAGGAAGATCCGCTCCATGCCCTCCTTGCTCTTCAGTAATTTTGGCTGGGAGATTGGTTCTTGGCCGTCGAGGCGGGGCTGACGGCAGAATTCGAGGACGAGCGCCGCGATGCCCGCCGCAATGGGGCATGCGATCGACGTTCCGGACAACTGCCTGCTTTCTGAGCCTTTGTAGGGAGCTTCGACATACAGACCCAGCGTGGTGAAATTCCAGTCTTTCAGCAAAGGGTCTGGATTGTTGTCCCATGGATCTCCGCCTTCATGGGCAGCGTGGATGGCGAATACTTCTGGGCGCTTCGCGGGGTATGTCCTGTCTTCGTTCTTTCCTGCATTTGATGCAGCGGCGAACAAGAGAACGGTGCCTTTCGCCGCTTGGATCTCTTCGATCTTTTCCGTCATGGCATTGATTGTTTCCCGGTCCTTCTTCGAAATCGCAAAGGACATGCTAATAATGTCGACCTTCCATATACGAAGTGCGTGATCGATGGCCTATTTAACTTTGTTAGCCGTAAAGTATAACAGAGTATCTAATAGGACTGGCCTCCACAACGTGCTCTCCATCTACATTTTCCCGAGTCTCGAACACACGCGCAACGAAGAGATCAGCGTTCGGCGCAGCCTTGTGCGCGACCATGGCGCAGTGCGTGCCATGACCGTCTTCGTCCTCATCCGCTCGCCAGGTCTTGGAGGGCGGGGCCCAGAAGCCCTGGAGACGGCGATCCTCGGGTTCCTCCTGGTCAAGGAGCTTTTTGACGTCGGGGTGCTTAGTGTTGAGCCCTGTGTCCAAGATGGCGATCCGGGGACGGTGGCCCGGTCTTGATTTGAGAACGGGCCACATATCGAGAAGGTTATGAGTTTGTTTTAGGTACTTCGAGAACCATTTACGGCTTCTAATCTGGGTTAGATAATGGCTTACCAATCCTCTACATGGGACACTTGCCGTATGTTATCCTCTTCGGTGCCGCTCAAGAGCGCAGCATCGGAGAAGTCTGGCTTCACGAAGTCGGAGGGCTTGAACGGTCTGCTTGATTGAATCTCTTGAGCGCCGTGATCGACCGACCTTGACCTGAACGTCTCCCGGCGATCAAGAGATGGGAGTTGGTCCGGTGGTTGTAAACCATCTTGTGGCGGTTCCCTGGGCAACGAACTCGGTCGGGATCTCCTTGCCTTGTGTTCGTGGGAAGTAACGTCTGAGCCTCCTGCATCGAATTCGGAAACAGTCACTCCGTGTGCAGTCTGTGCCGAAGGCAGGCTCCCCGTCTTCTTGCTCTTCAATCGATCTAGCTTTTTTTGAAGACTCTTTCGTTCTCTGTTATCCACAAGATTTACACTTTCTCGAATGGCACCAGTGGTTTCATGCTTCCTCCCAAGACCCTCGCTACTGATCTCAAGGGTCTCGCGAAGGATAGCGAGTGCATCTTGACGGCCCTTGCGGACAAGTATCCTGTTTACCAGGTCGATGCGTAGCTGTAAAACTTCGTCCAGAATGTCTCTCTCCTGGTTTGTGTCCGGGGGAGCTATCTTTTCAAAAAGCTTCTGTTGGATCTTGTTGGCCTCCTCGATTTGTCCGATTTCAATCAAGGCTTCAGAGAGGTGAGCGTTTATCCACAAGACGTTTGGGTCTCCAAGCGCCAGCCATCCCTTAGTGTGTTGAAACAGTTGCCTGTATAGTTCTACTGCGAGACTCCAATCGCTGATATTGCAGGCATGGATGGCTTTTCGTTCAATCTTCTCGAGCGTGTGTACTCTCTTCTCCTCCTCCGAGGCATCCATGAAACCAAGTTCCCAAATCAGGGTAGATCCAGCCAGCCAGCCTTCGTTGAAGATGAAGATTTTCCACGGATTCACACTGAGGCTATAAGAGTGCGCGTACAGTGAACCCTCGATATAAGCAACGGTTCGCGTGCATGGTTCAAAAGCCCTGAGGAGCTCTGAGAAATCACTATCTGCTCTGCTGTGAAAGTGATTCTGGAGGCCGTAGGGGTTTTCTCACGAATTATCACACCTGTGAGACAGAGAACCTCTTCTTGGAAGCTATTGCTTATAACAATGGTTTACTTTACCTCTCTGGGCTGTACGGTGATCGGGATGCCGTGGGATGGTCGCCTCAGTGGGGTTGGCGCTCGCATCTTCAGGCAATCAGGTGAAAGGGCCGGGGTCTCCACGCGATCCCCTTCATGTCCTGGGCTTGCCTCCTCTACAAAGCCGATCGAGCTCAACAAGAACCAAATTGATGATAACTACGGGGATGTAAGGGGCGACACGAAACTGTTAATTACTCATGAACCTTCAGAACTACTACTCGACTCGGGCGGCAGCTCAACGGGACGCGGCTGCTTCCGTGTCTTCTTGCGCATCAGGTAAAGTTGACCTGAAGGAGTTTTCCCAACCGCAAGATCCTTTCCAGAACCCAAAAGCCTCGGGACTTTCAATGGCTTAGGCTGTTCATACTCAGTTACCTCTCCCGTGATTTTGTCGACAGAGATGGGTTTCGCTAAAGATGGATTCCTAAGAAGGTGCGCCTTCTTTGGAGGAACTATTGGTCTCGCTCTCTGTGGCTCGACCTCGACCACTACCGGTCTGTTTCTCTGGTTGTAACCACTTCGTTGTCTTCCAATGTTCTGCGCTTGTATCCTTACACCTTCTGGCGGTGGCGGCGGCGGTGGCGGTAGCCGCTCATCCGGAAAATATTGATGCTCAGGAATAAATTCATGTTCGCGGCGCTGCCCAACATTTGCTCGCTGGATGCCAATGCGACGGCGTTGGTCCATCAATTAGCTCGGTCATGATGCCCGTCGTCGCGACATCATCCACGCAAGTTGCGCTTCAAACGGAGATTGTCTGATCCAAAGAGTTGGCATAGGGTAGAGCTTCCTGCGGTAAAGGGGCAGCACTTCTGATTAGCGATGGCCGAAAGCAAACCTCACAGACGGAATGAACAGCGAAGCTGGAAATGCTCACAAGAAAGCGGCAGAATGCTTCAGCCAGAGCTTCGCCGGTCGGGAGAGGTGCGTCTCAATGCTTCATGCCAACGATGAACTCTGGGTGAAAATACGAGCTATGGGTTCGAGCAGCGGGATCCGCTCTGTTGCCGCAATACCCGTCCCAACTTTTCACCTCGCAGCATCCGCTTGCACGCGATCCGTGGGGAATGAATTGACTGCTCAGAGATGAGGGAACTGAGATGGTAGTGAAGTTTGAAGAGCAGTGAACCGTCAGGTCTTCTTCTGGGCTGAAGAGGAGGTACATGTCTAAGCGATCCTGGACGAGTTCCCAGCCACACAAATATTCCCCGCCGGTCTTCAAGCCTCATTCTTGACCAAACCTAATTCGTGTCGGCGCGGTCGCATTCAGGGAGCAGTCACGGCAGTCTAGATGGATGTGACAAGGCTGAGGGCGGGACTACTGGGTTTTCGAGGGCTCACTTGGCCGTAACAGGTAAGCACCGTGCGCCATCGTATGAATCGGCGTAAGAGGCTCCAGCTGACAATTGACCAGGTGCGGGGCTCCCTACTGATCGTTGAGTGTCGATCCCCCTTGTAGGATAGCATTCCGCAACAATAGCTCTTCATAATAAGCTCTTCATGCTCTGAAGAAGGTGACAACCAAGCAGGCGATTTGCCTCTTTCTCATAGGCTTCATTAAAGCCCCTCTAGCCTTCTCTGGAGATTCCGTTGATTGTTCTGAGCTCTGTAACCTAAGCAAGCCATCTCACGTCCTGCAACTAAGATAAAGCCCGGATTATTGTCTCGGATCAAGGCTAGCCTGCTCTTGAAAACTCATAGAAATACTCCACAAAGTCAGCGGCCGTGTATGTAAACGAAACGAATGGCCAACGACCAACCCTCATATTTCTTCCCACCGCGGTGGCATTTCCGTCTTGGAGGCCCCATCGGCCTAGGCAATATCATTTCAGACCCCAAGACACCCGAGTATGCTCTAAACGATGAGGACAAGCAAGCTTTACCACCACTTTTCGTGGATGACCGAAAGCCTCGGTACAAAGTCACAGTCACGGTCGACGCCTCACGATCTGCGGGTATCGGATCCTCGTTGATGCAGCTATTTGGCTTCTCCGCAGACTTTAACGTAGAACGCAGCAATAGTAGGACGTGGGTCATCGAGGCAGAACAGCTTGTCACTCAGGAGATCAACCCAAAGAGCTCGTATGTTGAGCGGTGCTTCGCACATGAAGAGGTCCGACGCTATCTCGAGAAAACCAAGTTTCGGAAGGATCTCTACATGATCATTGGCATCATGGCCGTTTCAAGTGCAACAGTTAGTAGCCAAAGCTGGCGCAGAAATCTGTTTGGAGCGAAGCTCGGTGTCAGTCTCGCACCTGCGACTGGAGGCGTGCCACTGGACGCTAACATCAGCGGCGCTACTTCTCGCGAGCGTGGAACAGAGGCATCGTTTGGGGAGTCCGACTTTATCCTGGCTTACAAGCTGAGGAAGATCACGTATTCGAAGACGCAGAAGGTCAAGAAGATGGAAGACGTCAAAAAGAACGGAGCCCTCCTGGATGACAATGAGGTGTCACAAGAGTTGCCAGAGACCACGGAGAAAGAGGCCAAGTTCATCCGCCTTGAGGAGGAAGTGGTGGGATCGGACGATTTCGACGAGTTGGCTGCCGTTGTGGCAGAGACCAATGACGATGGTGGTGATGGTGGGGAGCTTGAGTTTGTGCTTCCGGTTGAACGACAAGATGCCGACTAAACCTGTTATCCTCCGCTTTTCTACCTCGCCAAGCCTGGAGCGGAGATGTCTTGGTGTCGCTTGGGATTTGGGTCCCTTCGTATCGACTGCACAGGCCTGAAGATACTGGTTCCCCAGCTAGATGCATAGGTGATGTAAGTATACACACCAGTCAATGAGGAGCATCTAGACCAACTCTCAGTGCACTGCTCAAATCGGCCAACAAGTTGGCGTCCCAATTGATGTTCGGGGAGGTTGCAGGGGAATGGAGTTATACACCGAAGGAACTCCTTTGTTGATTCAGCCATAGGACCTCTACTCTACTGGAATCATCTGATCCAGACCTTGATGTTCAGACTCTTAGTGTCAGGGATGTGAAAGAGGAGTAGTAGCCAGTAACGATCATCCAGGATGCGCCTGCCGTCATGTCAGATACCAAGTCTAAAGCCACATCCACCCGAAAAAGGTCCACCGAGAGTAAATCACAAGAGCCTGCCCTCGCTGCGGTGTCCCTTCTGCTTTCGCAACTGGCCTTGTTTTCAAATCCAAGGATCTTAGCTCACTTTCCCGTCCCCTTTCCACGGCAAAGAGCTTCAAATTCATTCTTATATTTGTGAAGATGGCGTAGGGCCGCATTTTTGAGCGTCACTCGGGTCCACTGCTCCAATGATCCTCGCTTCTTCGTCACAGTATTTTGCCATGAATGTATCCTTGGCAGATATACCACGCGGATGGTGTGTCGTCCAGTACACCGTCAGAGATCCCGTCTTCTGCAGACTTGTGAGTCCTTAATCACGACATTGCCAGGGTAGTCTGAGATTTACAGTAGTCATTTCAGGGTGGTGGTTTTTCGATTTGCTTCTCACTGCAATGTTGTGGTGAAAGTCCTGGAAAGGTTAGCTAGGTTGTGATAATTGGCTGAAAAATCTACCGTAACCTTAGTGTAGGTTTTAAAATGATACACCTTCTGAACGCCCATCTGCTCCTCATCTAACTTCCACCCATGGTCGACCAAGGCCTCCAGCTCTGCCATCACCTTGCTTTCATCTTGTCCTTGAGAAAATTTCGGCTGCATGTCTGAATAGTTCAAAGTCCGCCTGGATGTCGTGAAGTACACTAAATCGTGACGTGCTCGAAATTGAGAGAGTGGGTTAAGGGTGTTGTTTATACGAAGCGACCGACTGAGAATGTGGCTTGTAGTATACCTAGTGCCTCGATCAATTTCTCGTGCAGGTACGTTCTAGGTTGACATCAAATAGCAACGAAGTGAATCAGCCCCTCACGGTCTTACAGCTTATAAAACTCCATCGTGTAGGAAATCGTCCAAGTTTTCTGCTCAGTTTGCTATACCCTACAACTCGGCTAGCTAATTCTCCGTAACTCTGGCAACTGGAATGACAGCTCCGACGCACAGTCATATACCAATAATAGAGGAATCAGAATACAGGCTGAGGCTTAGCCGTAATCAACTTAGATGAACGTGATAGCTCAATTGTTATGCATGTACAGAAGAGTGCCAAAGAAGGGGGGGGGGTTCGGACCTTTTTTAGCGCGACAATTATGAGCCCTGATAATCCGCAAGATAAGACGCAATTTAGCCTCAACGTATCGTGGGTACCAACAGGCCTGCGGTTCAATTCTCACTGCAGAGTCTGGAAAGCATAGATGCGTTTGCAAACGTTACTTATCAGAGATCGGTGATCTGAGTGGTGAGATGCATTGTTCAGCTCACGGCTTGTACAAAGTGCCCAAGAGCTGGGGGGTTAAATACCTAAATATTACAGAAGAGCGCCAAGGGTTCGGACCTTTTTGGCGCGACACCAATGATCTACTCTGCACGATCCTCTCAATAAATTCATGTCCTTCCTATTCAAATTTTCTCTTTTCATCTGCGCGATTAACTTACTAGATCCATGCGCTTCGCGGATGAACGGTGCCGTGTTTCAGCCTTACCGCTTACGCGCTGAAGGATTTTCTGTGACATCCGAGTTGTTAGCAGCGTCGGTCTATTTATATCTAGGCGCTTATCCACGTTGCATCTCTCCCTGAGCGTTTGAAGTCTATGGCTAAAGATTAGTAATTACTATGCTTGTTCTCATAATTTGCCGTTAGAGGCTGGTGCGTCTCTGTCCTTGATCAAAGGTCAAGCGCATGGCAAAAATCCCAGCCTAAAGGTCGTCTCAGCCTTTTAATACCCTCAATTCTCTTTCCTTTTGTCGGTGAATTTCTTCATCTACTTGTCCTCAAGCCTAACAACGTGATCGCTTTCGTCGATTGTGGTTTTATTAATTCCACATGGCAAAGACGAGCAGTAGATCGATGTTAGTAACTTGATAATTACGGTCATTTATTTCCTGAGCCGATGCTGCCAATTTGTACCGTTCTCACTCTGATAAACGTATTCTTTCAGCCTTGACGAACACCTAGCTAGAATTCCACTATCTTGCCGATGCTGAACGTCGTCACATCATTGAGAACATTGTTTTCGAAAGGCCTTGAACCTGCCTTGCCCGGATGGTTTCTTGAGAATTGCATCAAAATTGCTCATGAGTTGACAGAATGCGAGGTTCCTTTGATCGTCTGCAAGAACTCGTCCTTCGGTTACGATGCCGAGAAAGAGATAAGCGACCACAAGGCAGAGGTCTATGAACTCGACTCCGTCGTATACGAGCCGTTGCTCAACGTTCTCTCGTCGAGGAGAGATGGTGGGGTACGATTGCGCGGTTCAGATCCAGAATCCGCCAGAATTTTCTCAATGATGCGGTACATCTTCGTCTGCCAGGCAAGCACTGGCCAAATGGTGGCTCCAGATTTCTCACCGCTGTTGTGGAGTGCTTCGCCAAAGATGCTGGAGCCGATCTTATAACATTTGAACAGGATGATGTTGACGATCTTGCTGAGCATTTCATATCCATAGGATCAAAACCAGAAGGAGGCGTCCACGAACCTAACATTACGGAGCGAAATCCGAGAGGAGTAGATGATGCTTTGGGAAATCCTGAAAACATGTTTCAAGTGAACACGGAGGTACGATACTATCCAGCACAGATGTAATATCCGCTGAATGTTCTCACCCGTAGGTGACCACCCTCGTGGACTTTCTATTCTCTGTACTACTGTCGGCACCGAATGCTAAACAGTCAACGAGTCCACTCCGAACCGATGCATCTAGTAAGGCTCCTCTTGTCATTCATATACAAGATATGTATGCTTTACTTGACATCTACGGAAGGGAGTTTCTCATAGGCCTCCGTGCCGCTACCTTCAGGACCATGTCGGATGTTCTAGTCATTTCAACAACGGATCAGGGCCGATCTAAACTTGAGAACATATATGACGTTTTTCTTGGAAATGGCATTGACATGGGTGACATGGGCTTTGGAATGGGTGCCATGGATTGCATGCCCACCAACAACGAGTCCCCGAGACGTAACCGTCTGAAACGCGCGAAAAGGGGCTATAATTCGGAATACACCATCCTCCGAGAAACTGGCATAAACCCAAGAACGGAAGCCGTTTGCATGGCTCCCATTGGCAATCAATCCCAACAGACTCTGTTCGACACGCACGAGAAGCTTGAGGAGTCTTATGAGCAAGAGAATATAAGGTTATTACAGAGATCGATTAGGAAAGTTTCCGTGGAGCTTCGTAACTTGCCCATTGTCCAACCATTCGTCAACTGGAGTTTTCTGGACGGAACGCCAACTCAGAAGAAACTTGTGAAAGAGGCGATTGGCGAAAAGAAAGTGGTTGACCTCGTTGGCGCTCTTCATCGAGATTCGAAAGATCAAGATATCAAGGATGCAATCCTTCGAATCGGTTATAGGCAGAGAGCCCTAGACGGTTGGTGTGACTTAGTCGGAGAGGCCCCGGTCGGAGCGCCCCATGCATCCAAGTGGTCCGCTTTCCCAACTCAGGCGCAGAATACAATCCGCAAAATTGAAAAGAGCTTTGAGCATGCATGGGAGCAGCGATTCCTCGATCTGTTAATAAATCCCAGCGATATAGAAGAAGGGTGGTCACAAATAGCACTAGAGCCAGAGGTTAAGGAAGCCATCATACACCTGATCAATCAGCCGTCAAATACAGGTAGGCAAGCCTACGGAATCTTGAAGCATGGTCGTGTGGGAGGTGCTCTCCTTTATGGGCCACCAGGAACAGGAAAGACACATCTTGCTCGGGTTCTGGCACGAGAATCTAAAGCGACCACGATATGCGCTTCAGCGGCAGACATCGAGAACAAATATGTAGGAGAAACTGAGAAGGCTATTCAGGGTCTTTTCAGTCTTGGAAGGATGCTCTCTCCCATGTACTATCTTTATCGATGAGGCCAATGCTCTTTTTCGACCCCGAAAGTCTGGCGATAGAAGCTGGGAACGAAATAAAGTGAACCAGTTATTAAGTGAAATGGACGGCTTGAAGAAGTCGAAATCTCCGCCGTTCGTAATACTTGCCACCAACTTTCCTCACGAATTGGATCACGCGGTTCTTCGTCGTGTCCCGAGCCGCATCCACATCGGCCTTCCATCGGTGGAGGCTCGGAGACAGATTTTCCATATATTTCTTGCAGAAGAGATGGTCGACGCGGATGTTAACTTCCATGATCTTGTCGAAAAGTCACGGGGGTATTCGGGCTCAGATATCCAAACCGTGTGCGTCCAGGCTGCTCTCATTTGTGACACAATTGTCGGTGAAAGCGATACGAGAAGACTTTTGAAGCAACGGCATTTCGAGAAAGCGTTTCGAAGAAGTGCACCTACTGTATCGAAGGCTGTTCTGAAGGGCATCAAAGCTTTTGCCAAAGAGTTTGATCCAGCCGCCCTAGATTCCATGGCAAAGAAAAGGATATGAGCTATGTAGCTACGAAAAGTTCGTATTTGGGCTGCGAGGAGCGCAAGAATACGCGTGAAATGAATAATCAGCCTTGGAAACAGGAGACTGCGCAATCTTCTCGTTTAAATGAACGAGTCCAGGGTCCAGGGTCCTTGGGAACAGCCTTCATGGGGCATGGGCTCTCAACGACTGCTCCAAAAGTAGTAGAAGTTGATTGCCAGAAGAATGGAGATGAGTTGAGTCAGCTAGGGGAACCATACCAATATACTCCTCTTAACCCTGGCAGCAAGGAAATTCGAGTGCTGTCTATTCAGCCAAAAACGAGCAGCTCTGATCTAAGCGATGAAGATCTCCTGCGATGCACCTTGATGACAGTCGATTTGGACGATTGGACGAGGTTGTATCGGGAATTCGTGTCTCAGCACCTTTACACAATTCATCTTCCACCGCCGGGGCATCGTTTTGCATTATGGCATTGTTTTTGCGCTATCAGTGAAAGATTCCAGGATTCAAAGAATTTTGAATCAAGCGATATCTTTAAAGACTCGTTTCGCAAATTTTCGAAGAGACTGAAACAGAACAACGATCTTCCATTGGAAGGCACCGAAGAGATCAAGCATCGATTCAACTAGGGGGGGATTATATTGCACTGAGTTATTTGTGGGGTGATCCAATAGATAGGCGCGACATTCTCCTAAACAGCCATCGTTTCTCGGTGACAGAAAACCTCTACCAGGCGCTGCTCCATCTCCGTGACTCTTTTGAAGTACAACAAATGAAACTCTACGTCTGGGCTGATGCGATAAGCATCAATCAGAATGATCTAGCTGAGAGAGTGGCAGAGGTAAAGAAGATGGGCACGATCTATTCTGAGTGCTTAACAGCGAGAGCGTGGTTGGGACGTCCTAACCCCGAAGTTGCCTTTGAGCTCCCATTAGTTGGGGATCTTCTCGACTCTTTCGGCGATATGGAGGAATTGGATTTGGATTTTGACTTTCCGTTTCAGTGGGAAACTGTTACGGACAAAGATGTGGCTTTTTCGGTTCAGAGAGTGTTGGTCGACTTCTTCTCTATGCAATACTGGAAACGGCCATGGACTATACAAGAGGTTGCACTTGCACCTTCGGTGCTATTCTACTATGGCAAAGAAACCCTCACTACTTTTGAAATTGGGGCCGTTGGCTCTTTCTATTTAAGATACCTACTAACCAGAAACTTTGCGAGTGACTCCAACTTCGAAACTGAAGTTGCTGAACTCACTGAAATCCGAGCCAGCACGCTCTACGCTTTCCAACGCTTACTGACCCTGCGGCGGCCTAGTAATAATGGGGAAGTCTCTGCGGCCTCTCTCGAGAACCCACTATTGCATATTGTTGACTTGGTGCGTCTCGCTCAAGGCTCCAGGGCAACGGATCGACGTGACAAGGTATTTGGACTGCTGGCTCTACTTCCCCAGTCAATCGCCGCCGGAATCCATCCCAACTATGAACCTTCATTTCGTGTTCAGGATACCTTTATAATGTTCTCGAAGGCATGCTTCAAGGCAGAAGGTAATCTGTACCCTTTGGCCCGAATTATCAAGCACCGCTCATTTGAATCAAATCTCCCCTCTTGGGTTTTGGATCTTGAGATGGAGCAAGATCTTCCTGATACTGTACTCGTAACACGGCGCTCCAGGATTCATGGAGCAAATTTGAATCTGCCGATGAAAAAGCTCTCGTTCTCTGGCAATAACCGTTTGTTATTCTGTGGCGGCCTAATACTGGATGCAGTGGCTTCTCTCGGCGCTATAATCACGAAGTCGAGGGGATCAAAGCTGGGGCTTCCCCTTCCGGCTGAGCTCCAGACAGGAGGCAACAGAAGTCCGGCACCAGTTATAGATTTTGACTGGAAGCTGGCGCTCGCGCGTGTCCTCATCCGAGACAGCAATTTTGAGTTCTCTTCATCTCCCTCAGTTTTGGATGTTCCATGGGTGGACCAGGATGAAGTGGACTTTGAAATTGGTGCCGGAGATGTTTCGCTTATGCGAATTTTGAGGACATCCGGCCTTATGTTGAATATGTACGTGAGAACTACGTTCGAAGATACGTTTCGTCGCATCCTACGCGGGAATGAGGATTTCGACGTTGGAGGCAAGCCACTCAGAAGCTATTTCACGTCAACAGAGACAACATTCCCTCAATCAACAGATTTTACGGAGGTTGCGCACGACCTGTCAGAAAGCATCGCCGAGAATCGTCTGTTTACATCTTGGGAGGGATTTCTTGGGACGGCACCACCATACGCGAGGCTCGGTGATAAGATCGCAGTTCTCTCTAATTGTGATATGCCAATGGTCCATCGGCCTAATGGGAAACATTATGAGGTCATCGGGTCCTGCTTCGTTGAGGGCCTCATGAGGGGAGAGACCGCAAAGGGCATCGAGCAGGGCCGATTCCAGATCGAAACACTTAGTCTTTGCTAGCAGGCTGGCAGAGTCATAGTTTATGGTAGCAGTGACGTCGGCACTAATCGTAGGAAAATCCTTCAGCTGGCCCAAGCTGGGGAGAAGTGCTGGACTTCACGATTATGACTAGTCAAATGTGATCATCTAAGGCACCTGAGGATTACGTCTAGATAGTGCGATGCAGGATGATTGAGTGTGGGTAGTGAGTACATCGCCAGCCCATCCAAAGAAATGATGGCGGCCAGAGAATGAACTTATTGTGGTGCGGATGCTGGAAAGTCTAGTTATTGAATGACAGGTTTGAGGAGGGGGAGGAGAAGTATTTGCAGTCCCGCAATACTGGGTATATCAAGTTTAGTGATAGCCAGTATACCTGAATTCAGTGAATTGTACCTAATGTTCACAGTCTTGTGGCTTTCTTTGACCGGGACCTCTCTCTGGGTTTCCAAGCCATGCGAAAGTTGTGGCTTTGACTCCCATTTGGGCGAGTTTCGACCACCATCTAAAACTAAGGAATGTCATTTGTGGGTAAGAGATACAAGCGCCGATCGCTTTTTGCTGGTGCCGTGCTTGCTGATTGGCCGATCCCAGGCTACAACAAGGCCGCCTTTTCCTGTCAAGACTACGTCAAGACTAAAGTCGAAGTCAACTTAAATAATAGCAAGACTTCGAGCCGTGATTCTTTTTCGCTTTCGTTATGCTGAACAGCTTTTTACCACGCAAAAATTCCTTGTCTTAGATCCTTCTCGGCGCCAATTTCTTCTCTCCATTACCACACCTGAAATTCAGAATTACCCCATTGAAGAAGCTCCACACAGCCACGTCCTACCTGAGAGCTAGGTCGAGACCTCTCTATCTCTATCTGCGACTTCTGCCATCAACAGTAGACTGTACTTCTACTCTTGGGATAAAGCGCCCTCCCCTATGTCATGTCTGCGAAACCGCAGCGCGTGCTCGCGTGCGTGATATGTCAGCAGCGGAAGGTCAAGTGTGACCGCAAATTTCCTTGCGCCAACTGCCTCAAGGCCGGCGCACAGTGTGTGCCTGCCGCCCTTACTCCGCGCCAGCGGCGACGCAGGTTTCCGGAGCGGGAGCTGCTGGAGCGCCTCCACCATTACGAGGACCTGCTCCGCCAGAACAACATTGAATTCAAGCCTCTGCATGGACATCCCTCCGAGAAGGGTTTCACCAGCGCCGACGGCAGAGGCGATAACCTGCTGGAAAATGCGCCTCTCACAGGACAAGATTCGGTGGTAGATGGGCCATCAAGAGAGAATATGGAGGGCAGGTCTGAAACATCATACGAGGCCAAGTGAATCTCTTCCGGAGAAATTATCGGTCAACATTGCTGATTTCTTCTAGAAATATGTGGCATGCCATGAATCAAAAGGTGAAGTAAACATTCGCGTAAGCCCAGACCCCACTGACAGTAGAGAGATAGTCCCAAAACCCGGAGGGAGAGGACAAGAATGATGACCACAAGGATGACGATAGCGATTCTTCGTTCGGTGATGTACGTGAGGGAATGGTCAAAAAGGCATTGGATCAAATGTATGACGAAGGCAACGACGGCAACGACCAGCTTTTATTCGGCTCGCACAGGGCAAACGTTGATCTCTCTACACTGCATCCGGCACAAGTCCAGATCTTCAGGCTCTGGCAGGTTTACCAGGAGAATGTTAGTCCGCTCCTCAAAGTCACGCACGCTCCTACTCTACAGACACGAATCATCGATGCTGTCGGGGACCTGGCAAGTATCAGTTCTACATTAGAGGCTCTCATATTTAGTATTTATTGCGTGTCCATTATGAGTCTCGTTGAGGAAGAATGCCGAACACTCTTCGGGCTACCAAAGAAAGATCTTCTAACAAGCTATCACTTCGGCTGTCAGCAGGCGTTACTGAACTGTAACCTTTTACGGTCTAGTGATCGGGACTGCTTGACTGCATTGTTTCTCTACCTAGTAAGCCCGTCGGATTGCAGTCTGGTATATCTGCCTCTAACACTCCTAGGTCTCCGTTAGACCTGACACGGATCCCCGATCTCTCTCCTCGATGCTCGGAGTCGCCGTTCGCATTGCGCAACGTATGGGCATTCACAACGAGTCTGCCAACGCCAAATGCACCGTTCTCGAGGCCGAGATGCGACGACGACTCTGGTGGTCGCTAGTCATTTTCGACACCCGCATTTCCCTGGTGTCTGGTTACAGAGCTACGATGTTAGATCCCACCTGGGACTGCAAGACTCCTCTCAACGTGAATGATTTTGATCTCCGGCCGGAGATGAAAACCTTACCCATAGTCCATGGAAGATCCACCGAGGCACTTTATGCTGTCGTGCGCAGCGAGATGGCAGACTTTATCCGCTACAGTGCCTTCCACCTCGATTTTGTAAACCCAGCTTTGAAGGCTATTGCCAGGGATATTCAACGTGGGCCCATTCCAGAAGGCGATGAGCTGGTCACCTTGGAGAAGATGATGGATGACAAATATCTCAGCTTTTGCAATTTAGAAAACCCGCTTCACTTCATGACTTTCTGGATGGCACGAGGCTCTCTAGCGAGAAATTTTCTCATGGAACACTATTCGAAATATTGGAGGTTGTCGGTGCAGGAAATGGACGCGCAGCGCGATGTCGCCTTGAGCTACGCACTGACCATATTTGAGTGCGATACGAAGCTCATGACTTCACCTCTCACTAAAGGATATCTTTGGCTCATAAACTACGAATTCCCCTTCCCCGCGTACATACACGCTGTCCAACACCTGAGAAGGCAACCTTATGGAGAGCATGCTACAAAAGCCTGGCAAGTCATGAACGACAACTACGAGGCTCGCTTCGTGAAAATGGAGCAAGACGACAACCCCTTCTTCAAGATCTTCTCCCGAATCGTCCTCCGGGCCTGGGCAGCCCGAGGCGCGGCATCCAGTCAACCCCGCGAGCCAGAGGCGCCACCGCGGATCGTCTCAGACTTCGAACACCAGATTGCGCAGATGTCGCTAAACGAGCAAAGCAGCAATGTAGAGCAGCCCCAGGGGGCCACGGGCATGGAGAATGACGACTTCTCGATGGCCATGCTCATGGATTTTGGCACTTATGAACCGCAATACAGCACGGGGGAGCAACAGTCCGCAGGCACACGACCAGGGGACTTGCCTAGAGCGCCGGCGCAGGCTGCGGCGGAAGGTGATGTGAATCAGTGGGATTGGACCGCGATAGACTGGAATCCGATGCATGGACTCGGATGGTGAGGCTGCCTGTTGTCAGTGGGCCGATCGCTTCCTCACCAGCCGCGCAAACGGCACGGCTATAGAGTGACATTGGCCCGATTAGACGCGCTATCGGGGTAAAACTTTCCGCTCCGCATGGGACCTATGGAACTCTTGGGATCTTACTTAGGACACTATGTGGGTGGGGAGGACGGGGTATGCGTTAGGGACATCACGTGATATCGACATGCTCGGGATGTTGGGAAAGAATTCTCTCCACGGAGTTCCATGGTAATGGAAATGAGGTGCGCCAAAAACGACTATCATAAGCGGTAGAATTCTTGTAGAATGTGGACGCTCTGCTTTAGGATCTAGATGGAGGGAAATGCACTGAGTAGTTTATGAATAGGCGGCGGTGCAACTAGGGGTTCTCTATTTGCAGTGGTGATTTTGTGTTTTACTGGGTTTTGATGCTTCAAGCTGGTCGACGACAGTATATACAAGGTGTTCTACTATTATGCTTCGAGTCTTGCGGATGGGGATTTATTAACATCCGCATTTGTCCTCGCTAAAGACCAAGATGACTATGCTGGGAGCGGGAAGACAGCGGGACTCTTACGACCGTCCTTCCCAACCGCTCGCAGTCCGAACTGGTAATCGTCCTTGCTCAGATTCACCGTGACAGTCCCGTTGTAGCCTACATTCAGGCTGTTCGTCCACTGCAGAGCGCCGCTCGGCCGCCAGACGAGCTCATACGACGCGACAAGCGAATCACCTCCCACAGCCCAGCGAATCTTGCTGTCATTCGTGACCTCCTCTGGCGGCGTACTCTCAGCCGCGGCGGGGAATCCTACAACCTCGCTGACAGAGACGTTTCGAGGCAGAGCCGGGGCATTCGCCGCGCTCCACATGCTTGCCATGTTGACTCGTGCCACGCGGGCGACGTAGTCGAAGTCGACATATTGTAGCAAATCGCCATACTGGATGCCATCCTGTACGCGCACGTCTTGGTGTTGATGAAAAAAATCTTCAACGGCTTCGGTGAAACGCACGCCGGGGAAGCCTTGCGCGAGAAAGCTCTCGTGATCGCCGCCGCGTTGGTAGCGGTCGGGACGGTAGATGAGGGCCACTTGCATGTCCGTTTCTTGGCTGGCGCCGGCGGCAATCTCGGCAATAAAGCGGCCGAGGTTGCGGGCTGGAGAGTCGTTTTCGCCGCCGATTAGGCCGATGTTGGATAGGTATGAGGAGGTCGCGATGGCGGAGGCTGGGTACAGGAGTGACGCCCCGAAGAGGCGGATGGTGTGGTTGTTGACTGGCGTGGTGGGGGCAGACGAACCCGTGCCGACGATGTCATTGTTCCAGTTCCCCTCGACGTTGCGGCTTGAATTTTTCAAGACTTGGGCTAGGTGCGCCGAGCCATAAAGGTTTTGCTCTTCGGCTGCCGTTGCCGCAAATATCATTGTCGCTGCTGGATGCCGTGTTGCGCAGATACGTGCCAATTCAAGGACGACTGCAACGCCACTCGCATCGTCATCGGCCCCTGGAGCGTCACCGGTGTAGTCCATTATGTCAATGCGTCTGCTGTCGTAGTGGCCCGTCACCACGTACACACGATTTGGGTCGACGCTGCCTCGGATCTCGGCCACAACATTGCTGATATTTACAGGAAAGCTGATGCGTGGCGCTACACCTTGGATATAGCTGTCGAGGTAGACGTTCATGGTTCCGTTTGTGGGCCGGGCCAGATCACGCATATAACGCAAGATCCAGTCTCTTGCCGCTCCGATCCCCCGGGTGCTGTTGGTCTGGCTTGACAGAGTGTGTCGAGTGCCAAAATTGGCCAGCGTTGTTATGATATTCTTGATTCGCGCTGGATCCACCTCTGCGAGCATCTCGCGTAACTCTGCGTCCGGCTTTTGCGGTACCAATGGTTGCCCAATTGTCGACGGCGGCCACGACGCCGCTTGACACGTGCCCCATGGTTCCGAGGAAGCATAGAGTGAGCCTGGCAGCGATGTCCAAGGTTGCGCGCAGACGAGTGGTATAGCGGCGGTCGCCAATACAACGGTAATAAGGGCGATCATTGTGATGTCGGCCTCGAGCGGCGGTCTGACGAGCTTGCTAGATAGATGTTGAAAGGCCAGTGACAGCGACAACAATAAATCCAGTCGACGTAGCCATCAGAGGGAGTACTCTGCCTCTTATGTGAAGCTCCCTTCATCGTCGCTTAGATTTCTCATCCCAGCTGCCAGTGTAGACCTAGCCCACACGTGGGAAACATGGGGCCCGCTGTCGTTCCTTGCTGAACGAACCTATCGTAGTTCGTGCCTGTGAGATAGCGGCTTAAAATATCTTTGATCATGGAGAAGGGCACGCTTCTTCGAAAACATCCCTGACTCTTTCGTCAGTAAGCGGGGTTGATAAGTGACGACCTTCCCGGGTGGGAAGCCCGCCAAGTTAATGACTTGAGATAGTTCCTCTTAGACTGATGGAGGGGAGCTTCTCGGCTGCGGAGTGGACGCGGAGACGAGATTGACGATCCGTAGTTGTCAACGGAGGCGCACGGTACGGAGGCCTTCGGGGCCCTTGCCGGGATAAGCTCGGAGCTAGTTGCAAGCTATCCGTGGCGGAAAGCTTCAAAGTTCACGGCTCGTCTCGCTCTGAAGTTACACACGTTGATCATCTTTGTCGTCACCAAGACATGCATTTTCTATAGCCGTAGCCTATGGCTTCACTTACAAAGGTTCCCATCATCACGATTGTAAGTTCTTCCTCCCGGCATCCAACTCCGCCAGCAAGCTTACCGCTTTCCAGGACGACCTCGTTGAGTTTCACCAACAACACTTTCACAAGCAACTTGACCATAAAACCCTCAACGAAGCATTTGGCAAAGCCCATTACATTTCATCTGAAGCTTCCGCAGAGAATGAAACCCAGGACGACGATAGCTTAGGATACTACGCTGATGGAGTCAAACGAACACTCACCGACGAGCAAATAGCGATGTTCCGACACTCGGAGATCCAAAAATTGCTGCGCGCGAGGCAGTTGAAAGCCGAGAATGCCGAGCTTGATGTGGAAAAGGAGGCTGAGGCGCTAGGAAATGCAATGACTGACGAGAGAGCGAATGATAATGATGAATCACCTGAGATGAAGATGTAGTCAAGGGATGACAAATGTGAACATGCGGCTATGAAGAGAAAGTTCAGTGAAAACTCTGGTAATGCGCCAGAAGATAAACCGACCTAGAAGCAGTCTGATCAGCCCTGAACGAAACATGTTACAAGTAATACAGACTTACTTCCTGTCGACGACTGCCTAGAGCAAGATGATCGAGCCATTCTTCGCGGCATCTCGTTGTATATTATGGCAAACACCCGTTCGAGCCTCCGAAGCTGCCAATTCCCTTCGACAGTCAACGTCTGTGGCTATTTCAAGAACCCATCGCAAGTTTTCGGGAACGGTATGGCAACAAATGGTTAAGAAATATACGGGGGGACTCTGTTCTCTTGACTTTGTCAATTGTACTGTATGGACAAGAGGCTCGAAGACCAGCACAGCCTTATGAGCCAAGTGAAAGTTTGAATAAAAGGATCTTGACAAGTAAAGAGGTGACGAATCCGGGATAGCTTCTATACCCATCACCCACGAATGACTCCCGGTCCGGTAGCATTGGTGAAATGTCTGCAAAAAAATTGAAATCAGTCGGAGTCGGATGATCAAGTCCCACGCGTACGCTCAGCCTTCGGTTGTGTTGGGATTGAATTGAAGATCGCCGGTTGTAAAGGTCAGCAATATTATAATCCACTTTTGTCTACCGCAAATTGATGAAAAACTTTCGTCATCCTTAGTCTGAGGCAATACGGTGCAGCCCAGTGACTTCATTGTCA
This sequence comes from Pyrenula aspistea, assembly GCA_021030945.1. NCBI lineage: Eukaryota > Fungi > Ascomycota > Eurotiomycetes > Pyrenulales > Pyrenulaceae > Pyrenula > Pyrenula aspistea. The sequence goes on from JAGFML010000017.1 coordinate 293,098, forward strand.
TTGTGATTGTTCCTGACCAACTGCCGTTGCGGACTGAAATCTTCTCTCTGATTGAAACAAGATGTCTCATCATTTGAGTATCCCGAAAGTTCCAATGGCTAATCTGCTCTTCTATAGTCTCCAATACATGGCGCAAACTTGGAAAACAACCTAGGTAAAATCCAATACTTCCGAACGATTGTCTGACTAAACGAACTCTTAGTCAGTTGTGATGACTCTAGATATGGTCAGGAGCTAATTTACTTACGAATTGCAAATGACTGAAAGAACACGAAGGTGTGGAACCTTGTCTTCCTCTTTTAGGTCGCCGCCTCTTGAGAGCCTGCGGTAGCGACGTCTGACTTCCTGTCCCGCAGCTCAAGCTCGTCATCATTGAGTCCTGCGACAGCATCCCGAAAAAGTGGCCTGATCTCATGGAACCAACGAACGAAGTCGTCCGCTTCACCATTATAAGCCTGAGAGAACGGGTACCGCGGAACTCCTAAGGAAACGGAAGCATCGATGACATGTGTCTCGACACGTGCCACCGGACACTTCTCGGTTTCTTCCAACGCCCGGAAGGCTTCGAATCCAATCTTCATGCCGTGAAAATAGTCCTTCAGGTCTTCTGTACTGGCTTGGGGGATGTTATCTTCGATGCAGTACCGCTGGCTCACGAGGCTAGGGCTTTTGGAGGCGACCAAGGCGTAGATCCAACAGGCAACTCTGCGATCAGCTTCTCATCGATTATCAGCCTCAACTCGACAATGCTAGTTGCCAGACATCGACACGTACCAGTACTCGAGACAAGAGTCATGTTCTGCGTTTGGAGACACGGATACTGGTAAGTAGCCCGCATCGTGTATGGAACACCAGACCGTTCCCACTGACCTGACGTCGGGTATGAAAGGTGTGGAGAATGGTCTTTTACACCGAGTTCAACAGTGTTATCGGTGCCTGTACTCCTCAAAATCTCCGTCAACTCTGCCAGTGATTTGTTTTGAATATAGTCGACAAAGGGGAAGAGCGGAACACGCTTCTAAGATTGGAATCTCACGGCTTTAACACAGGGGGAAGTAGTAAAGACGTGCTGATCCCATCCCTGTGGGCTAATCCACAGCTTGTATGACATCTTGAGTTGTCGTCGCTGAATTGTGGTGGAGAAGATGTCAAATTTGTTGATGCAGGCGGACTTTGCAGCCGGGGACCCTTTCCCGCCTCTGTTGGCCAATCAGCCACTGGTTACCGCTGCAAAAGATCCAAGACATGGATGTGCTATGACCTGTCTGGCTAACGTGTCTATGCAATTGCGAACGAATTGTGAGGATGTACAACAGATAATGACTTCGCATCGACATTGCTTCTGGCACCTGAACTTTGGTGCTGGCACTGGCTTTCCATTCCCGCACGATGCCCAGCATGGACCCGCTATCAAATTGCACGAACCCCGTTCAGAACAGTCATGACTAGTGATACGAAAGGCTTTAGCAGTCCCTCAGAGCTACTCTGACTCGTCCATTATTGTTTCTAGGATGTGAGCATGCGCCTATTACCTCGCCCGTAAGTAATCGTGCGGCATCCGTCTAGATAGCACTCGGTTTTGTATGCCAACGACGACGACTAACACTCACTCACGCAGGTCAGCAGCCCACCACTGAAACTAAACATCATGCAACTAAAAGCCGCTAGAGCCTAGGAGGAAATTAGCGGAAGAAATACCCATCCGCATCGCGTGAATCCTGCAATCACTCGATGTAGGTAACTAGGATAGCTGGTGTGCGACCGCGAGAGCGGTGGCTTTCAACAGACCGTTGATGGCGTGGGAACGAGCCGTCGATTCCTCCGTTTTATTTTGCGGAATGTCGGATCAACCACGTGGGAGTGGCCACCCGGGGTTGGACTCAGCACACGGCTGCCAGGTACCACCAGGCGCTGATGAATTACCCGAACTCAATGATGTGCTTCCCCTCTGCACGGGGAACTTTCATGTTGCATCCGGTCTGGTTCCCCGGGTCTTCGGTACCTGGAAACGCTTTGATGTTTTGGAATATCGCAAGTCGGGTAAATGCACCAAGATGATCAATAGATCAATGCTTGACAAGAGACACAACTAGCGTGGATTCTTGGGAGTGGATAATAATTTGTTATTGGATCTTGGTTATGAGCCTCACCGATCTCGGCTCCCCGTATCGCTAGATGAGCTTTCCTGGCGGCCACAAGGCTTCCACGCTAAAATTCTTTCAGAAGCCCCTGCGTCGTGATCTTCCCAGCAACAGAGCATCGCGGCGAGTGGCGGATGGGTCGCCCTGGGCTTGAGGGCAATGTATTTGTTCATCATACTTCCTACGTTATGCACTTCGCCTTCCTGGACGTACATCTACGTACGCTTTTAATTGCAAAAGAATGCAGCCGTGCTTCTTACCTGACCGTTCCAAACTGACCTTCTCTCCATTTGGTTCCCAGCGTTGGCCCACGCTTGCCTACATTTGCAGACTTACATCAATCAATTTGCACGGAACGGATGTGAACAAGGGTGAGTGAGACGCTTGGAAGACTTGTCAGCACTTCTCCCTGCATGCCTACGGCCACGTGTCTAGCCTTACAGGACTTCAGAAATGTTTCTTCGTCCCGTGGAACACCAAGTCATGAGATCATAACATGACTCGGCGGCACTGAGGCGGCGAGATTAGGCTAGCACTTTGCTATTTTCTCTGGCCCGTGCGCTACTTGTGACGATACGCGTCTACTGAAGGCAGAGTTCTGGGAATAAAGTCCTCGAAAATGGACCGCCAGGACACAAGTGTTTTTCTCGTCTAGCTTCCATGAGGTGCTTCATGCCACATCTTCTAGTTTGAGCGTTCACAACAGCCTATGGCATTCGGCACAATTCAAATCTTGTTCACACCGCACCCAATGGTTTCCTGGTAAATTTCCTACAGATATGAGAAAGGGCAATTTCCAGAATCCTACGCCCTGAAATCTTGCCAAAAGCTCACCAATATAACCGACGGAAGTTACCGCCAGAGCTAGCAAATTACAGGCCCTTTGCGATAACAAGGTTCGCTCGTGCGACCCGGCTGCTTTGGCTAGGCTTGAAATGTCACGGGAAGGGGGTTTCGCTGAGGACGAATGCCGAAAAATGTCTCTCGTAGGTCGATTCTCGATCGAAATGTCCCGAGGCTGTCTGGTCCTTAGCCAGATTCCAAGATTAGAGGGATTGAGTTTGATTTTGAGATTCCGTGACTGAAAATACAATCCTCTCGCGATCTTCATTTAGATGAACTATCACGGGCAAGTCTGACACCCAAATGGAATGCAAGGCGCGGGCTAGGCCGCTATGGCTCGGGTCGTAGGCGAATTTGCCTGCGCTGAAATCACGGAGAGTCATGGCCTATGAAGTCCATCTTGAGGCTTTGACTGTTTGGACCATTTCGGCAGCTCGATAACACCGCTACTTGATTAGTTTATGCTTTTGCGAATCGGAATCTCCCCAACTGTACATGAGGTTTGTTGAGGAGCTGGTCTCCAACTTCTCCTGACCAGGGTAGTGCATTCCTTGCAGCAGCCTGGTGTCCCGCTCCCGACTACTACGACGGAGCTAATGGCACCAGCATGCTCTGTTCCTCGTCATGCTGGTCTCCTGGTCAGATCTGGCCCATGCCAGACAGCAGTTCATTGGTTAAAAGTCCGTCCTGCCGTTTTGATTCATGCTTTTGGCCCCATGATCGGCGATGTCGTTTCTTTTCCCGGTGGCTTGCAACGGCAGCCCTACAACGGGTTGAGATCTTTGTTCCAGCGATCACATGGAACTCTATGGCGCTCAAGAGGATCCCAACCTTGGCATTGATCACCGTGTGACCTTGGCTTTGTGACTGCTTCTCATCTGGTGAAGTCTCTCTTATAACTTGCTCGAACAGGGGAGCAAATTGCTTTGTCCACACAATGATATCTCTCTTGAGTAAGAAGTACAATCTCTGAAGTCGTTAGCTGTTTCTGTCCACCCAGAACAGCCCAAACCATCGAAATTTACATGATTCTAGCTCGAGTACAAGTATCCGGATATGGGCTTTTGCACGGTCCTTCCTACCGAAGTTTTTCCGCGGCCGTACCGTGCCTTGGATATCACCCAAGCCTTCAAGCATCATTTTCTGCCGAGAAGCATTCTATCAATCTCACAGCAGCTTCTCGTAAATTTCCCGTTCAGGATCATGCCGGTCTAAAGCCATCCTTGTAAAAGGGCGACAGCTATGCCGCACTTGATGGATTTCTACCTCCCAACGAGAAGAATCAAGTGCAGAATCCAATAGCCATTGATAGGGCAGAAATACGCAAGATGCTTGAAGACTGGTCTCGCCGAAATCTTAGACACGTGTTCAATGCGTGTGGAAGCGTCATTGGTCGAGCCGGTAAGTGAGCGGTGGTATGAATACCCCTTACCAGGATCGCCAGCGGCCAAGTAGCCATATGCAAGGGCACCTGCACCCATGTACCGTGATAATCTTGAAGAGAGGACATCAAAGCTTGTTTTTCACGTGAGAAACACGGCAGATTCAACCACTATCACTGGCCATTGGGCAATCGAATCTCTGGCTTGCAGAGCATTGTGGTATCTTCCTCTTGCCAAAACAAACTTGTCTCAATTTCTAAACAACAGCCCCTGATTGATCAACCTAATGACAGTATTGCGTCTTCTCAACACTTGACTCTTACGCCAGCACCGCCAATTGTCCTTAAATACCTCACCTTGAATGGCTCAATGCGGAAAGAGATGTATACTAGTTACGCCGGCGAGCTCGCGGACCACTTATTCATCTGACAATGATGCAGCCCTTAGAAGTTTCGGTGCAGATCAAGCATCTATCCAGGCCAGGCAGGTTCATGTTGAAACCATTGAGCCAAAAGGACGAAGATTACACCGATAAGCGCATTGCAAACTAAATTGTTTCAACAGTTCACGTAGCAAAAGCAGCGTCGGTAGTAATGGTGAGATTGCCCAATTTTATGAGCGAGCGAAGTCAAGATTGGAAATTAATGGCAATGGGGAAAACAGCTCCTTCCTATTATCCTCTTACTGGGCGCGTTGAGTTTCACCTTCAATTCCTATGAAGTATCATCAATTCATCAGCCACCCATTGCAAGAAATCAATCAATAAGGATCATGGAATGGATGGAGGTATGCTCTCGGATACGTCGTAATGACTGTTATTCATTCTCTATACCTGCGCCGAGCTGTCGGATAACCGGTTCGGTTTACTGAAGACATGAATCCCCTGGCTTTTGGTCCGCCGACTCCATCCTTACAGTTCCGATAACTTAGAGGTCTTTTAGATGCCCGAGAATGACTGCGAATTAGTCGATTCAGAGTCGCAACGCTTTGACAGTACCAATGAATCCTCCCGGACTACCTTCTGGCTGGATAAACACATATTAGTTGGGATGATTCTAGATGCTACGAAGTGGCAGTAAGCATACATTGAAAATGATTCGTCGAGTGCCACTGTGCCACTTCTTATGTCTTCACGCTGCCTCACGGAAATGGGCCACAGCAATGTTGTCCGACTGATCTTGCTGTCGTTCTTGACCATAATAATTCCCAAATTCAGCGAACACACTTCGAAGTTTGGGTCTCAGATCATGAAACCAGAGGATAAAGTCGTTGATCTCTCCGCCATACATCTGATGGGACCGAAACTTTGACTTGCCAAGCAAGATGATCGCTTCGATGGCGTGTATTTCTATTCGGGCAATTGGAGAAGATTCCATCTCTTCAATCGCCTTGAACGCCTCAGCTCCGATTTTTGAATTGAGGAAGTAGTCTTTGAGCGCAGCTTCGCTAGCTTGAGGAATGTCTTTCCCCAAGTTGATGTTCTGGCTAGCAATGCTCCAGGGGCTTCTGGAAGTTGCTAAGATATATACCCAGCACGCTGCCCTGCAGTCGACTTTCGATTCATCGTTAGCTTCAGGGCTCATAATGAAGGCTTGCGAGTTGTGGAACCTTACCGTTGCCCAACTGAACCACGATGCCGATTCTCTCAAAGTGCTGGCACGCTTGAGCGAATAGTGCTCCTTTGTCTAAAGGCTTAGCTGACATTAATCTGTTTCGAGGTTGGATAGATGTTCCCAAGCGTGAAGTCGATTGACTGTTCCGACACTCTCCAGCGCTGGTATCACCTCCCCAAAAACTGAAATCAGCAGCGCTGGGTGGGTGTGTCATGGTCTCTAGCCTAGAAATGGAATGCAGTTAGCTTTGTTGCCATGTTGAAAAGTGGGAAATTCCCCCTATACAGGTTAAAGAAAATGAGAGCTGTCGCCACGAATAGCAGACCAAGTGGTAATACAACGAGTATTTTGACCTAGCTTGATGACTAGATCCTATGGCAAGCTTGATGACCTCTGTCCATATTCGGTCGGCGAATAGGGCAAGTCTTCCTCAGACATCGGCCGATGGCAAGAGCTGTGACGACCACTGTTACTCGAAGTCGACTACGGGGCAAGATGCGACGTGCTATGACTTCTCGGGCGCGGTAGACGACGCAGTGCCGATAGAATGTCAATGATGGCACTCCACGATCTACTTGTTTTAGAACCACTTCAGCCCTGACTCGCAATCGCGGCTGATGTACTGCACCACTGCAAGGGTTCGTCGGTCTCGGGAAGCATGATCTGCTAGCTAGATGTCCGGAATACATCACAAGAGAGAAGGAACTTCATCTTCTTAGGAGACGCCTACTGTGATCCCTGCAGACCTGATACCTGTGATATTCTTTGAGTTAGTATAGTCGGTCATGTCTGATAGCCTCCGGAAATGGTTGAACATGCCCCGTCTTACTCGAGGTGACCAGATCAAGATCCAACCTTCTAACGCAGGCCACCCTTAAGGACTGAAAGATCTATTACCAAAACATAATGGGTCAATGCTTTGATGTGGTTTATCAATATGGAGATCAGAGATGCCGATCAATGCATAAATGTTGAAGTGGAGACCTGGGATCTCCGAAGGGGTATGAAGACATCATAACTGTTTCTTCGGTGTACATGGCTTCTCCAGAGACTTTCAAATCATGAAACATTTTCAGGGTAAATGACGACCCACCACATCATACTTCTCCAGTGCGCAAGTTTTCCTGCAGGGGCTTAGTCAGGTACGCGCTACTGCAATCGTCAAACTAGGATACTGATCAGTACAATACTTCTGTTGATATAGAAACTTTGATCAAATCAGATTGGACTTTACGGGACCAGCACCCTTGAGCAACGCCGGAAAGGCCCCATTTTAACGACGACAGATGAGGTTGGTGGTTGTTGCAAGGCATCCGCTAACCTTCATTCCATTTTCGACAAGGCAACAAGTCCGGTTTCCCGTCTCCGCTCCCCAGTCCATGCACCAGGTCAACGAACATTATGGCTCTTACTTAGTTACCCATTCTAAAGGGGTCCTTTCAACCCAGTTCCTTCTCTACTTGATGTCCTTGCCACGTAGCGCTGCCTTCGATAAAATGACCAATTCTATGATGTCCTACGGTAAAGTCGAACTCAATTGCTCTGAGACTTTCGGGCTTGGTTGCTGGTTGCCAGCGCTCACGCATTCCTAGTGAATGAATGTGGTTCAAAGTCATTATGATACTGGTCAATTGTGGACATCGTTGGGCAATTCGAAGTAAAGGACTCCAAATTTTGTTATCATAGTCAAGGCTTAATTATTTCACTTACAACCACGGTTTTTGGATACAACAAACAGCGTCAGTCATTGTTTCAGGTTAGCGGTAAGGCTCCCTCGTGGCAGCGAACAATGCGACATGGGTCAACCTTGTGCAAGCCTCCAGCATTCAGTGTCGTGTGGTTCCTATCCGATGGTCTGCGTTCTACCGCCAAGCATTTTGAAGATATTTTGAAATTGCCACGGAGCAGAATGGCTGGACATGTGTACCTGAAAGATAGTGCGAGGCCGGAAGGATCCTGCACCTCACTTTATAGCTTCCGCATAGAGCTAGTCATTACGATATAATACCATATAATCCCCAATCGACGCATACAACAGGGGCATCGTCCTACCATAGCCTTTCGACGAATCTGCTCGAGCCCTTCGACCCTTTACCAGAACGTTGGCGGTCGCTAGCAAGCCGGCGTTCACTAGTGAGATCGGTATCACCAATCTGTTGGGACTTGCTAATGTGACCTTGCCGTCCCGAGACCGGCTTATAGGTGATCCATAACGATAGCTCCCACGGCTGGCTGCGTCGATCAGACTCTAAGCAACAAGAATTGGTAACCGGAAAGAAGTCCTCTTTACTCGCGCCTGCCGCCTGTCCACAGACGTTGACCGGCTGTTGGAAAGCCGATAGCACCCTTTGAGGCATTTACCGAAAGCCCTTCAAACATAACCACCCGTAAAGTGTCTGTCACGCCAGGCAACTCTATTTAGATACTGATAATTTCCCTGCCGAAGAGGGCTTATGGGGGCAAGCAGAGGACCTCTAGAGATGTACGCGGGAACCTTCAGGAGCGTGAGAAAGGGTTGGTGAGGCTGGCAAATCTGCTCGATACCTTCCGTTGGCTGGGCGGACTGACGTTAGACTTAGGACCCTGGAGGTATTATGTAACAGGTTACCCTGCGTGGCCCCCTTGTGAGGTGTCGTATAGGTGTACGAACAAGTCGATCCATCAATTACCCTGTCGCGTAGGTCATGTCGGCTGGGCCCGGATGCCCTTATCGAGCAGTTGGTAGCCGAATTTAAACCTTGAAAGGGGCATTGCCTCAACTCAAATTTGACCTACTCGCACTTCTCGTCTTCTAACTCCCCCACGGCCCGGTGGTATGCCGGCGCATGTTACCCGCTTCCGGAACCGTAAGCTATTAGGATTACAGAATCAACTGGTCATCGTCCACCGGTTCGATCTAAAAGGCTTATCTTCTCTGTACCCTACTTGCTACCGCCATGTTCAGCACTCTGCATCTGCTTCTGTCAGCTGCAATTTGCACTGTCTTGTATCGGCGAACGTGCCTCTCAGGGCATAGAGTCCGTTGCTAGGATTTTACAAAAGGCCTTTACAGAAGTTCCTCCCCACGGCTGGTTGGGAGATCATTACTGGTTAATACACGACTCCGATAACCACGAATGAACTTCATTAGTTGCAATGCAGCTAGTACCGAGGCAGCCGGAGTTAGGGCCTTGAGAGGGAATAGCCCCGTAACCTCACCGTCTTTTACCCCCAAAGTCGCAGACATTCGTGCTATCAATTTGATCCTCATGCTGGGACTATTACAGCTCGTTCATAAGTGACAAACTGGTACTGCATAATTGCTTACTGTACTTGCCGCGTTGCCTGCAGCGAGGCTTGTTACGATGATCATTGGTGGATCTGTTAAACATGGTAAAGATCAGGCGCGCCATTCATGCCCCAACAATTTAAAATCCTTACCAAGTGACCTGCAAGAGAACGGGAAGCTCACCGCAACGGATTGTCCTTCGAATATGCCTCAGCGGTAGCCCAAAAGCCACAGAAAACTTGCGTAATCTTGACCAGCTGTTCGTCCCGTTGGCGCGACGCCTCACCGCTATCTCTCGGATCTCGGAAACCAGGAAAAGAAAACCTTAAATACGAGGACCCACAGAATCGAAGGGCTGGCGACATACGTAGACAGCGAATGAAGAACTATGAGCGGCCTTCTCGAAGGCAAGAATGGCTTGACTATCGAGGTACTTTGGCCCGCGAGCCGGGTACATGGGTCAAGCCACACCATGTCAAACGGAAGTCATGCATCCCTCGTGCCGGCAGCTAATTAAGCTGTAACCATGCAGCAACCGAATATGGCACGGTATCGTTCACACCGTCGCGACGCATCAAAGTTGCATGTCAATGCCTGATTCAGGAAGGCATCGGGCCATCGGCATTTATTCAGGGCGAGCTGCTCGTTCTGTTACCTCAAAGGAATAAGAAATTCCTGTGACCTAGTCGACCAACGTAACAAGAACGAATCCCCCCTTTCAGAGTCAGCGATAACAGCAGATTGAGTGCAGACACGGTGTGCGGCAAGCTCAGAGCTAACGATTGCAAAGAACCTGCCATAGAGGCAAGACGTGCACGGACCAGAGTTAGGGTTAGAAATTTCTGGCAGACGGATGTTAGAGAGTGAGTGCCTGATTGGGCAAGCTGACTTCTGTTTTTTTATCTGGGCGGTCAATCGCGACACTGACGCGTCTCGCATGTTCGTCTCCAGCAACCATTCAACGCCACCACACCCGACTAAATTCCTCATTATTGAATTAAATGCCCGTCCTTGAGTTCGTACTGAAGTGTTGGTAAAATCATTTCGGCTGAAACAATCTCGGATCATTGTCGATGGACTTATCGATGAGCGTTCTCTTGAGAGGATTCAGCGTTTCGCTAAGTAAACCCTGTAGGGCTAGACCAGACTCCCTACCTAGGTACAAACAGCAGATTGTCACGTGGCATCTGTCAGAAACTCTCTTTTCATATTCTATCAACCAACTTGGCTACACATTTCCATGATCTTAAGGAATTTTTCTCTCTTGGACGGAGGCCGTCACTACCCCCAAAATCAAAATTACTTTTGATTGTCCGGCAAGGACTGCTAGCAGCAATAGCATATTAGGGTTCGCAAGACGACTCGTGCTCTATCTTGCCTGTGCTTCAACCTGATCCGCTGCCTGCGGCTTAACTCAGTTTGCTTTCTCAAGCGACTCTCTGATGTTCGGGGGCTTTTAATTGCTATATCGCATGTGTACAGTGCTTCTGACCCGCTTGCTCCAACGGCCAGCAGCATTGGTACTGAGATACCCTCCATCGGAGTTTCTTCTATACAGGCCTGTCTCGAAGGGGAAAAGCGGCTTTGAGCATAGTCTGCATCTACACCTGCAGCTGCAGTCCTTAGATGCAACAACAATTCAACAATTTTTGTTGCTCAGTACCGTTATCACGAAGCCCCCTGCGGCAGCAAACATGGAAAGCTTCAGGCAGGATGATGCTGATCCTATTTCACCTATCGCCAACGACGAGCATTTCCACTCCATTACAGCGACAATGGATGATGAATTCGCAGACAGCCTGACGGCGCCGGCCCCAATCATATCTCCCCAACCTGACACTGCCATCCATCGGCCATCAGCCACCATCATCATCTTAACCATGATTCCCCTCTGCCTCTCGGTCCTGCTTTCCTCTTTAGACCTCACGATCGTCACGCCCGCTATTCCTGCCATCGTATCGTCTTTCAAATCCGTCTCCGGCTATGTCTGGATCGGCACTGCCTTCATCCTAGCCAGCACGGGCATCACGCCGTTTTGGGGTGCCGTGGCTGACATCTGGGGTCGACGTCCCATCATACTGATTGCGTTGACTGTCTTCCTCGGCGGGGGCCTACTTTGTGCCTTGGCTCCGTCGATGGATTCCTTGATCGCTGGCCGCACGGTTCAGGGTCTTGGCGCTTCGGGTATGGGAACAATGGTGAATGTCATCATTTGCGATACATTCTCGTTGAGAGACCGGGGATTGTATCTAGCTATTACATCGATTGTGTGGGCTGTGGGAAGCGCCGTAGGGCCCATCATTGGTGGCTTGTTTACCGTAAGACTCAAGTGAGTTAGCGAAACGCCTTAGCTTTTCCTGTGTCAAGACTAAGACCTGAGCAGCTGGAGATGGTGTTTTTGGATCAATTGTTAGTGTGGTCTCCCAGCTATGTTTTGCAGCTCACAAGCCTGTAGTACCTGTCGGCGGTGTCGTATTTCTCGTATTGCTGTTTTTCTTAAAGCTCCCCTCGCCAAACACGTCTGTCGTAGCGGGCCTCAAGGCCATTGACTGGAGCGGCAGCGTGCTTATCGTCGGTGCTGTGTTGATGGTTCTTCTCGGCTTAGAATTTGGAGACGTCACCTTCCCCTGGTCGTCAGCTACCGTCATCTGCCTCATCGTCTTTGGTATCGTCGTGATCGGCATCTTCATCCTCAACGAATGGAAAGTCGCCATCAACCCCGTCATCCCCTTACGACTATTTTCCAACTGCTCATCTATCGCCGCCTACGGCGTCTACGCCTGTAACTTCTACGTCCTAATCGGTCTTTCCTACTATCTCCCACTCTATTCCCAATCGGTGCTCGGCGCCGATGCCCTCATCTCGGGCCTGCACCTGCTCCCTCTCATCGTCTCTTGCTCCCTCGCCGCCGCCTGTGTGGGTGCCTTTATCCAGCAGACTGGCATCTACCTCCCCATTATGTACATCGCGCAGTGTATGCTGACGCTCGGCTCCGGGCTCTTCCTTGCTCTCCGCTTCGGCGAAGACCTAGCCAAGATGCTCGTCTTCGAAGTCATCGTCGGTATCGGCGTCGGCATGAACATTGAGCCACCGTTGCTGGCCGCACAGGCCGCCCTGACGACCCTAGACACCGCGGCGGTAATCGCGACGATGAGCTTCATTAGGTCGATAGCCACCGCTATCGCCATCGTGGCTGGGGGTGTCATCTTTCAGGCGCGGATGAGCGCGGCGAATGAGGAGCTTGTAGCACAGCTCAACGGGCACCGAGACCTCGCCCGTTCCTTCGACGGCGATCACGCCACCGCCAGCGTCGAGCTCATCGGCTCGTTGCCAGCTGATCTGCGGCCGATCATACGACGAACATATTTCAGCGCCCTTCACGGAGTCTTCATTATGTTCGTCGCCGCCGCCGGCTTGTCGCTGATCACGAACCTGTTCGTCCGCGCACAGCATTTGAGTACCGAGACGAAAACCGCGTTGTTGGGTGTTGATCGGGCAAGGCGAGCCAGTGGCCAAGAGCAACAGCCGCAGAATGATACCGCAGGACCTCAGAGCAGTGCTGTTGAACTTTTTGGGCCGAGGAGAGGAGGGAGGGAGGAAAGCGTAAGGGAGCGATCATGATTGGAAGGGATCTGCGTAGTCAGTGGGGCAGATAGCCCTACAGGGCGTGACTCAGAGCGCAAGGTCGGCACGCATGTTTCCGTTGCCTGATTATAGGGCGTGGTAAGGACTTCTATAACTGCTCCTGATAGCTCCGGGCTCCTGGAGAAAATGTCCTTTGCGCAGGATTTTTTGGAATAATGTCATGCTATTCCACACCTGTTCCTACAACGGACTGCGCAAGTAAAGCCTCGCATCTCGCTTGCAATGACGACCTTGTACCAGCAACATCAAGCATTATCGATTGATTGTGAATAGTTTTCGTACAACGTTATTCCCATCTTTTAGCAACATGGAATGGGGCACAATATTGCTAGTCTCCAGCTTTCTTCCACCTCCGTACCTCCTCTGTGTCAGTCGTCAGAGTTGACAGGCGAACAGTCAGGGCGAGCGCGGGATCGGTTCGAGGATTCCGTTTTTTGCCAAACGCTCAAACTGTGATAGTCGCCAGCCGCGATCCGCAAGGGCGGATAGCACTGTGAACCAGGCGTGATTTGAGGGCATAGAGATTCTCTCGTCAGGACTCACCGCCAATGCGGCGTCCCAGTCAAGAGCTCTGCGTGCTGGATACACGCGACCAAATAGATATCGAGGGTAAAAGAGTTCCGCGTGTCTCGTAATCAGCATTTAAATGCGGCGTTGAAGACGGCAGAAACAAAAGAAAAAAATGAGGGTCGTAGATGAAAGAGATCATAAATTCAAAAACTGTAGCATAATGCAGCGAAGACCTTGGCATACCAATCCGGGTGTTGAAGGGGGGCCCTAATAACGTCTCGAAATTGGATATCAGCGCCGGAGCTTCGTATCAAATATTTAAGAGTACCGACCATGTGCAGAATCACAAAAGACGTAAAGAATTGCATCCAATGTATTGGAATGTAGGCGTTACGCCAGTCATTAGGTGATGTATATACACGTGAACGGGGCAGATCGCTCAGAGTAGGAAAGCTTTTTTGAAACTGGAAATCGCAGATCTGCCATTAATCAGTCAGTAGGTCCGGCGATATGGAATCGAAAGGCCGGTACGTACTGTAACTGTGGCTCTTTCTCTTATATGAGGGTCTGTCTCATGAAGGATCCAGGGTTGCTGCGTATATGTCGCCGCTCGAGTCTCATTATTGGTTTGACAACCAGAATTTCTCCCCGCTGCCATCAAATTATCGTCATCCCTCCATTCCTGAAACGGTCCGTCAGCCGGAGCGATGTGAGGCATTGCGCGATCTGCATTCGGTATGAAATCTGCTGGCGGATTCCAGGGATCCCTTACTAATTTCCATCAAGTACTGCCATTTCGATCTCGAGGGTCATTGTCACAATAGTAACGGTAATTAGCGTTCACTCGCCTGTTACCTTCTACCGGGACCATTTTCCCTATTTTATCCAGGTTTGCTAGTCATAGATTAGATACCCAAAACCTTTTACACCGCGTAGACTCTTAGGTACTCAAGACGACATTTTGATCTGATCGATCCCATTCTATGGTAGGCTTTTTGAAAAGAAGTCCAAAATAAGAGCTCTGTAAAGCTTCACCGTAGGATCGCGCTCTGGTGGTCGGTCTGAGTTTCAACTTATCGCTTGCTCTTCTCGCAATGAACTGGAAGTCGTGGAAGGCGGTAAGAAAATGTTCATTATGCAGACAAGTTTCATCAAGCCAATGCTTCCACGAATCTACCGCTGCTGAGGCTCTTGTAGATAGGACTCCGAGTAAAGTGAAAACCACCGTCCACTTTCGCGTTAATGGCATGATTTTCTATCGACAAAAATATCCGAGACATAAATTCAGGTTTGAACCGTCGTCAGACTACCGAGAGAGAAATATATGGCACATTCCATAGATCGGTCAATTTTGAAGGTGGACAGGCCACCACCGTGCACCTTAGAAAACAAATTTGATTCAGGCCCCTACCCTGCGCCTTGGACAACAAAGTTGGATTGTGGGACGCAATATGCTTGGAGGAGAGATTTCAATGCACACGGGAAGCAAAGCCACATCCACAGCCTCGCTATTCATCGTAGAGTCGAGAATTCCTGTGAGATGGCCGGCTCCCTTGCTTAGCCGGTCGGTGGTGTTAGCGCTCGTCAAGCTACGTTTTCGTTAAGTTAAAACCTTTGAGCACTTCTCTTCCGTTTCTCTTACTGTGAAGTATACCAGCCTGGATTTGGGGATTTTCTTTACAATAAGGCGTACAAATTATGATAAGTATGCGTGACGTGCGCAGACAGTTGTCGTCGGGGGTCGACCCTCTTTCAGGGCCAACCCGTCTGTAGCTTCAAGCTTGGCGTGCTTGGGTCAGAGTGCCAATTAGGTACCCGAGGCTAATTCGTCTTTTGCTACCATTCCAGTCCCTCCCAATTCATTATTTCACCAAAACTTGTCAGTGTGTAGCCTCAACTTGATGGGTAAAGATTATCTGTCAAACGTGATTGACCTAGTACTAGAACTTCATTGTTGACATTACGCGACAACTGTCCATTGTGATACCTGTCATATTCGAAACCCGCATTAATCAAATCCTGGGCTCGAAGTTTTTCTCTGATATCAGTCTCACGTATTCCAAAATCTCTTTTGCTTTTGCAGATCCCCTCAATTTGAACGACTTTATCTGCATGTGCCAGATGGAAGACAGTCCCTCGAACAAAGATTTTCTACGCCACCACCCGCCAGATATTGCGGACTACACACTCGATTCTTCCATACCTCCCGTTGGACTTCGATCTCACCTTACCTCCTACGGAGACCAGCATTTCTCCCTCTTTCTCCGCAAAGCCTTCATTAAAGCCCTCGGCTACAGCTCGTCCGCCCTCTCACGCCCTATCGTCGGCATCATCAACACATACTCCGCGTTCAATCCTTGCCATGGAAACATCCCTCAGCTAATGGAGGCGGTGAAGAGAGGAGTACTGTTGGAGGGTGCCCTACCGGCGGAATTCCCAACGATCAGTCTACACGAGAGTTTTGCAAGCCCGACCAGCATGTTGTATCGGAATTTAATGAGTATGGATACGGAGGAGATGGTGAAGGCACAGCCTGTGGATGCAGTAGTGGGAATTGGAGGTATGCTGCTAGGCATTTCTCGTCCAAGCAGACGTCTCCTTTGCGACCCATCCTGAATGCCTTGGTTCTTCTGGTCTCTAACTCTAAGTATTCTGTTGCGTTCCAAGACAAGGATCTTCCCTAAGATCATTCTGTATTCCTAACGGCTTACCATCAGGATGCGACAAAACACTCCCGGCTCAGCTCATGGGCGCTGTCTCCGCGAACAAGCCTTTTGTCTCTCTATGCACCGGACCAATGCAGCCAGGAACACACCCAAAAACCGGAGCCCGCGTTGGCGCCTGTACCGACTGCCGCTCCAACTGGGCCGCTTATCGCGCTGGAGCTCTCGATATTGAAGATATCGCTGCACTCAATGACGAGCTTGCCCCATCCATCGGAACTTGCGGCGTAATGGGTACCGCCTCAACAATGGCCTGTCTAATCGCTGCTTTGGGTCTCATGCCCCTCAACGCCGCTACGCCGGCGGCTGTCAGCAGTGCTCGCATCCGCGTTGCTGAAGATACGGGGACAATCGCCGCCAGAATCGCTAAGACCGTGGCCTCTAGCGGCTCTTCCTCCCCTCTCACCCCGCAATCTGTTCTATCAAACGATTCGTTTCACAACGCGATTGTGGTACTTCAAGCTCTCGGTGGCAGCACGAATGCAATCATCCACCTCCTAGCTATTGCAAACCGCCACCCTTCCATCTCCCCCCGCATAACCCTTCAAATGGTCGACACTATTGGCCGCTCCGTCCCCCTACTCGTCGATCTCAAGCCCTCCGGCGACAACTACATGACTGACTTCCATGCTACTGGTGGCGTCCCCCTGTTACTCCACCATTTACGTCCATTCCTTAAACTCTCCGCTCAAACCGTTACCGGGCAGACGATTGGCGAAGCCATCGATTCGTATCGTGTCCCCAAGTTCCACCAGAATCAACAGATCATCCGCTCTCTCTCAAATCCACTTTACCATTGTTCATCCCTTGTCGTCCTTACCGGCTCCCTCGCCCCTCGTGGTGCCGTCCTCAAAGCTTCCGCCTCCCCCAATATCAAGTATCACCGAGGGCCTGCATGCGTCTTCCATGGCACGGCTGATCTCGCAGCACGAATTGATGATCCAAAGCTTGAAGTGTCAGAAGATAGTGTGCTGATACTAAGAGGAATTGGACCCGTGGGCAATCCGGGCATGCCGGAGGCGGGGTTGATTCCGATTCCCAAAAATTTAGCAAAGAGCGGGGTAAAGGATATGGTGAGAATTAGTGATGGTCGGATCAGTGGGACAGCCTCGGGATGTGTAGTTGTGGGTGTTGTGCCGGAGGCTGGTTTTGGGGTTGAGAATGGGGATGAAGGGGACGTGGGAGGGTTGAGTGTGGTTAGAGATGGAGACATAGTATGCTTGGACGTGGAAGGAAGGAGGCTCGATGTGGAGCTGAGCGACGAAGAGATCGGGGAGAGAGTGCAGCGACTCAAGGAGGAAGCACAAAAGCAGAGAAATCGGAAAGGAGATAGAGCCTTCACGAGAGGATACCGCGGGCTTTACGAAAGACATGTTAATCAGGCAGATGAAGGCTGCGATTTGGAATTTTTGGTTGCAGACCATGAAGACCTATAATTGAATTCCAAAAAATTTTTCAGCAAGGCTGTCAAGCCCACACAGCTGGAAAATAGCCAAAGAGTAGCGGAATAAATACGCGGATCACGTGCTATGGGGAGGCCGGAACACGTGCGGACCCACACTACCAAGGGAAGGTGCCGAGCCGCCCGAGATCTCCTGCAGGGCTTCTGCAGAGAGAGCTTTCTGAATATTGTGGTTAGCAACGAAAAGAATATCGTGATCCTTCGGCGAAATCAATAAACTTTTGGACTCTTGAGCCTACGCTTGCACTCCTACTGCATGATTCATTCCGCGTTTTGCTTCGAACCTTGTGGATTAGCGGGGCTGATTGGACGGACGACGGCCGAGCCTCACTGCTTGGATCTACGACACCACACACATAAGCCCATTACTTCCGCGAAACAGGCGGCGTCGGCTACTCGATGAATGCGATCACCAATATCGAGTCCTTTTAGGGCTATATCGTAAAGAGTCGACCATCAAATACGATTTCTTAAAGCACCAAAGAGCGGTCAGCACTGCAGGTCGGTCGCGATCCGAAATCTGACGACAAGTCGTGCTTAAGTGTTTGCACGATTTGACTACTCGGTTCATTTCCAGCCAATTGGTGAGTCGATAGTCATTCTTTGAATCAATTTGCGTTTTACCTGTTGTCGGCGCTATGCCCTAGTAACCTCGAATGTCTATTCCGAACATCTCTCGAGGTGCAATAATCTCCGTGGTTGGATCGACAATTGCACGGGAAGATCCAACCCCTTGCGAGACATTTGTTTCGCGCTTCTAGAATTCTCTAAATCTTCCATTGACTATAATGGACCAAATGACTCGGCGATTCCTCGAGACAAACTTGTCGGCATCCAGTATGTCGGCCTCCCATTCGGCGGACATCTTATGTAAAGCCGTGGCATATCTTCTTCGGACTTCTGGTCCCAAATATCCTTCACGAGAGTCTTTCGAAATCAAAGATTGTCAAACATGATGAGATACTTCTCGATCGTCTGTTGCGTCATAACAGATATACTCTTCATGTGAAGCAAGTGTTCAGAGACCTCTGTCTGCCTAGGCCTTTCAACGCTTGGGCTCCTGAAAAATGCGTGTATCATTTGCGAAAGAAACCAGAAGCACAAAGAAAATCCCATTTGAAGAAAGACCAGAATCATGCCTCAGAAAGCATCAAAACCTCTTGAGCTTCACAAATCTCCCATCCACCGCCAATTTCCCGTTGGATACCGTCTCCCAAGTGCGGTTCAATTCGGATGCCGATTACGGTTAAAGCTGCTCAGTCCGATTGAAGCAGCCCCGAAGCACAAGAGGTATGCCTTCACGAGTGACTTCGCAAATCTCATAATTGCCCTGGACATATACAAATCAAGGTCTCTCACAACATCGGCTCTCATCACTGTCTCTCAGGGCCTTGATAAACTCGGCGAAGCATTGTCGTCGACAAAAATGGCACCGAGTCCCTTCGTTACAGCGTCAAATGCAGCATTTCCAGAGACTCAACCAGACAATGGATTTAAAATCTGTCATCTAATTATCATTGGCTTATGTCTGTCGCGACAATACCCCATTTTCTGCCAGCCGCAAGAAGCTCGGGATTCCTCTGAGGATCGAAAGATGGACAAGAGCGCCTGGCCTAGGTCTCACATTGGCTCGAGGATAGTGGTCATTCGCTTTGATGTGCGCGCCTTCACCAAAAGTCATGCAAGTCGAGAGAACGTCAGAATAGTGAATACCAGGAGAGCAATCGCCGATAAGGTCACGTGACACGGATTGCCGCGTCATAAAGCCT
The DNA here is from genome assembly GCA_021030945.1 of Pyrenula aspistea. Lineage (NCBI taxonomy): Eukaryota > Fungi > Ascomycota > Eurotiomycetes > Pyrenulales > Pyrenulaceae > Pyrenula > Pyrenula aspistea. The sequence goes on from JAGFML010000017.1 coordinate 312,454, forward strand.
GTGCATGAAGGTTGAGACTTTTGCCAGATTTGGAAGCCTAGTCTTTAGCCTACTATCTTCTTTTATCTCAATACGGAGATCAAGATGCTAATGAGACATCTTCGCAGGGACGGAAGGGCCAAAAATTCGCTAAAGCAACGCCTGAAAAGATTCTTCACTTGGGAGACGTTTCCTTTATTCCACAGGCGCAAGAAGGACTGGTCCAAGCCACCTATACTCTCATCAACACCCCTACTACCGCCTAGAGAGGACTACTTCGACACCTACTTCGACGAGAAGGTGCCACCAATACCACCTCCTCCACCGCCACGTCCCCTTCTCCCTCCTCCTTTACCTCCGCCGAAACCTCCATATGCTAGATCAGGAGAACGATTTTGGCTTTACCGTGCTTTGACTCCAATCCCAGAAGAAGTTTGAGCAAGGCTGGCGGAACTCTGGTGTCGGCGAATGACATCCCGTTCCACCGCTCCGCCGCTCCTTCCCGTATCTAAGCGCGCAGCCTTGGCATAGTCATCAGTGCGCCTTTCTGTGTCATTACTTTGAAGGCCTCCGTAGAAGACCACCAAAGAAGAAAGCCTCCTGTGGTGAGAATCCAGCAAAATGCAATCACAGTACCTCGATCCAGCGGCAGCAGCCGCGATGACAGAGCATCGCAAAGAAGCGATACGACTTGCCAAACGACAAGAGGAAGCCGTAAGAAAGAAAGCCGAAGCAAGTGGCACAAGTGTTCCGCCGTACGAGATGCTGGAGCTGATAGGAAAAGGTAGGTAAAAAACGACGTTTGACAGTTCGAACGCTGAAAGTCGTAAGGTTCTTACGGTAGAGTATACAAGGCGGCTACAAAAGATAAGGAAATTGTCGCTGTCAAGGTCATTGACATCGACGAGGCCGATTTTCGAGCATACGGGGAAGCAAAAGAGGAGCAGATAAAAGACTTTCAAAAAGAAATTAAAATTTTGCGAGAAGCCGACGAGTCCGGTGCACCAAATCTCAACCGAATCATTGATGCTTTCTCCGTGCACTCACAACTATGGCTGATCTGCGCATACTGCCCCGGCGGGAGTGTCAAGACATTGGTATGTGCTATATTATATGCCGTTGAGTGTACGATGCTTTGGTGTTTTCCGCTCCAAATTTACCACACTTGGGAATTGTTCGCAGCTTGGATCTATCTAGATCATGATTCCACGCCGTTGATTGTAACTGAATGCTTTAAAGAATTTTTTCAGATCCAAATGGACGTTCTATAGCTAACTGCCAATTTGGTCTTAGATGCGTGCTACACAAAACCGCCTAGGCGATCGGTATATTGCCATTGTGGCGAGGGAGCTTGCAAAAGCCCTTCAAGGTCTGCACAAGGCTGGTATCATGCATCGAGATGTGAAAGGTCTGTACCTGGTTCTGACTCTATCGTGCGTACCGCGTACGGTTCGATTACAATCCGAAGTCTAATGTCAGTGAAATGTAGCCGCGAATGTTTTAATCCACGAGGAAGGTCGGCTTGAACTCTGCGACTTTGGAGTAGCAACCGTCTTTGACCCGAAAGGCGACAAGCGCAAGACTTTCATTGGAACTGTACATTGGATGCCGCCAGAGATGTTTGCCCAAGAGCCCCAGTACGCCGGTGAAGTGAGTCCACACTTTGCCCCAAAGAATTACGATGTTCGATCACTCACAACTCTATGCAGGTTGACGTTTGGGGTTTTGGTTGTACTCTTTATGAATGTGCTACTGGCAATCCGCCAAATGCTGATCTTCGAGAGCCAAGACAGCTTGGAGCTCGCCTTCGAAGAGCCAACAAGGCGTTAGAGTTGCCAGTGGATCAAGACTTTCCTCAAAGCCTCCGTGATCTTGTCTCCTATACTCTCACCCCTGACCAGACCGAACGCCCTGACATGACTAAAGTGCTACAGCATGATTACATTGTCGCCCTTGAAGAGACCCATCCCACGTCCGCTCTCAATGAACTCGTTCAAGTCTATTACACGTGGCTTTTTGGTGGCGGTCAACGAGCCTCACTTTTCATTCAAGCCGGCGCTCGCGACGTTTCAGTCCCAGGTACTGTGACAGATCCTGACGACTCTGATACCTGGAATTTCTCTACCACTGACATCTTTGAAAAACGAATCTCAACTGCTCTGAACATTCCTGACTTCTCCCAACTTGAAGAAAACCTTCTCTCTTCTCAAAAAGGCAGCATATCAATCTCATCTGAACAAATGTCTTTAAATCAGAAAGCCAATTTTGAAGAACGAGTAAAACGAGGGGCGGACCTGACGAACATCTTCGACCAGAACAAACCCGATTACCAATATCAAGCAAAAACGGACTTCGTCCCCGTCGAGGATCGCCGTGTGTCCGACCTGCCTTTCCGTAATAACATGGAGCCGGATGACCGGCCCTACTCAATCGCCTCCAATGTCCTTGACCTCGGCGATTTTGACTCTAGTAACTACGCTAGTGTTCCCGACGTCAGACTTGCAGATGCGGCCACCATCAGGGCCAGTCGTGCCGCCTCGAAATTTTACCGCGAAGCCTCGTCCTCATCTGAAGCTCTCACGGCTCGGAGAACGTCCTCCGCCCACGGCGATGACCAATACTTCACGGCTTCTGACACTGAGCGTCCGCGACCACCAACAATGGGCTTCTCGTTTCCACCGAAGGAATGGATGAGCGAGCCAAATTCCCCGCCAGCGGGCGCGACAGCTGATCCCACGCCTCTAACAACCAAGCCCAAACCAAAAGAGACTCGAAAAACAATGGAATGGTCCTTCGCGGCTGCCATGACAGAAGTAAGCACAAGCGAAGCGGATACCGAACCAGATACCGACGCCGAAGCCAAACCTTCATCGTCCAACTCCCTTACCGTTCCGCCTCCGCCACTACTCCGCACGATCACCGAGCCGGTCACCGCCTCAGAAACCCGCGATCTAGCAGATACCCACCCACTCGTATCCTCAGCCGCGAGTATCTCCGGGTCCGAGGCAGAGACGGAAGCAGATCCCTTTGGTTTAGACAGGGACGGAGACGTGAACGGTGGGCCTGCCGAAGGCAGCAGCGATGAAAACAGCAGTAACAGTCCAATAGTGGTCACTATGCCGGTGATAAACCCGCCATCGTCGGCGGTTTTGGCGCCGGGGGCGGAGGATAGGGTTGTGGAAGCGGAACTGGAGAAGATGCTGAGCGCTTTTGGAGGCGTCTTGGGGGGAGTGGGAGAGGCTCTCAAGGAGGGTAGTTGAGATTAAGTCAATTAAGGATAAATCCACCTTCCAATCAATGTTGTATGCCGAGATGATCGCTGGCTGGTCAGTCCAGATCGTCTACTGGCATATGTATAACCCGCTTATCTACAACCCAAACAACCATAAGAGCCCTTACTTAGAATCTTTGCCACTATCACTGGGAAGACAGTGTTCAGGTGAAAATAATACAGACATATCTTGTAGCTAAAACCCCGCGTTTTGCACACGTCACCGTCATTGCATCTCTTCAAGATTTGGCAAGTTGCGGTCGGAATGTTGATACCGCTGCTCGGAGGAAGTATTGAGGAGTTTCCGCTGTCCGAGGGTGTTGCGTAAACCGTCTACTACTGGGTCTCCGGCTATCCGAAATTTCTGAGAGTCTTTGGACATTGTATCACGACGCGTACATTATCGCTCACGGTGGCATCTTTATGCAGCGTTCTTGCGAAAGTATAGTATCAAGTAAGCTTCCGTCGTTCCGCCGAATGACACCGGATCCGCCGTTGCTTCGTGTGGTTGGATGCATCTGCAGTGACGATTGACTTGGCGATAACTTGGCGATGCAGAACATGCTCAGCCACAGCGCGATGAGGCTCGAGACAGCCTTGTCGGTCTGGCAAGACTCATGCGACCAGTCTACGGTTAGTCAAACCTTTTTTTACCCTTCTCGATCAGCTCGTTCGTTATCTTCACTTTATCGAATGTCACAATAGGTTCGATCTGCCCTCAGCACCCTCCAACAATCCATCGTTTATCCACATAGAATAAATCCTGCAAGGCGGTCGGATCGTATCCGCATTGTGAAAGAAGTCTCGGTCCAGAGTCACAAGTCCAGTCGTGTACTTTCTGGCATCTTCTAGCTCCATTGACATGGATGCTGTGGATCTTTACGGGACGGTACTTCTGAATCTCGGAGCTCAAGAGATACGACTGGTCAAGCTTCAACCAGGAACGGATTCCGCGCCTATCAAGTGTGACTTCCATGTGTTTAGCCTTGACAACTGCCCGGCGTACACTGCCTTGTCTTATACTTGGGGTCCATCACAGACTTACAGCCAGATATATGTCAACGAGTCCGCATTTTCGGGCCGCAGGAATCTATGGTGGTTCTTGTACCATATGCGAAAGGCCAATGAATGTGACTTCTTCTGGATCGATGCAATCAGCATCAATCAGGCTAGTATTGTGGAGCGCAATCACCAAGTACAACTAATGAAACAGATTTACACCAATGCGAAACAAGTGTCTGTGTGGCTCGGCGAAGCAGACAACTCCACAGAGAGCGATCTTGCGTGCAGAGTCGTGGCGTTAAAGAGCCAGTATCTCCATTGGCCCACCGACGAGCTTCGACACATATGGAAAGATTTCGATGGAAAAGCTCTTCTTGCATTGTGCCAAAGGAGGTACTGGACACGCGTGTGGATTGTCCAGGAAGTCATTTATGCCAAGGACTTGGTCGTATATTGCGGAAACAAGAGCTTTCATTGGCAAAATATTGAACAAGTCTTTCAAAAGTTGAGGAAACTGAAAAATGAAAACAGAATCGTACATCATCAATACGCCGCGGAGATTCTATGAAGCCCGGCAGGAGTGGTTGTCGAAGCAAAGTCTGCCTGGGATGGTCAGCCCATTCCACTGTCATCCTTAATCACGATCTACCATGGCATGCAAAGTACAGATGTTCGAGACAGAGTGTTTGGCTTGGTTGGGCTTGCATCAAAGCACATAGAGGTAATGGTAGACTATTCGATGTCTCCAAGAGAAGTCTTCTTCGATGTACTTCAGCGAGCTCGCGGGTCGAGTTGCCTGAAAGCCGAAGACGATACCATGTGCTTCAGCAGGACATTGAGGAACGCTTTAAAAATGCAATACTCGGATTCTGACATTCAGTTTCTGGTTCGAGATGCTACAGACTCTTCTTTAGCAGACTCTGCCTCGGCGGAAGTATCATTAGCGACAGGGCTCCAACCTGAACTGGACCGAGCAGTCAATCTTGACCTTAAGAACAATGTGGATCTTTCCATTTCTTCCAATTCAAGCTCTTCTTCCGTCTCGAATGCTTCCCAACCAGATTCAATCGGCGCTTTTTCCCTTTTAAGCAACTCCCTAGTCACTTCCATCTGCAGTTCTTCTACCTTTTCCGTGTCTACGACAGATGCCGTTCTCGAAGAATGCGAACCAGATTACACCTGTCCCTTTGGATTTCTCGACTGCCATGAGACTTTCAATGTATCCAACCTTATCTTTTACAAATCCCATGTATTCTCTCACTTCCGCTCCCTTTCCCCTCCACGGACGACGAAATTCCCTCTCTGCGAAATATTCTTCAACGATGAAGTCAAGCTGGAGATTTTCGAGGGTGTCAGTGATCGTCCTTTCGAGGGGTCTGCCTGGGATCACATGCTGGAACACCTTGCTTCCGCCCACTTCCGGGAGGGAGAACTTCTGAAGGTCGCTCGTCCAGACTATGACATTTGTACGTGGATGTGGAGGCGGCGACTGATCGATGACTTTGTGTACCAATTTATACCCCCAGCAGCGTGTCCGAGTCAAAGTGTCCAGAGCCGCGGCCAAGTTTTCGTTGTGCACTCGAGCGCTCGAGCCGAGAGGAGGGTAAGAGAAACGAAGAGATCGTGAGGTAGCGTCTGCTATCACTCTTTTACTATATAGGGCCTGAGCTCCAATGATCAAGCGAGAATAGTGGTATAGGCATACTTCCAAAACGCTAATTCAGAAGATCAGCTAGACTGCCGTGGAGACTATTCATCGTTTAGCTCACTTGGAAAGTTTCAATTACCCTTTTTGAGTATCCCAATTTCCCAAGCTTCTCTGAAGTTTATGCAAGGCAATAGAAAATATCTCGATGTGTCTGCCCAACTTCATACTCTGCCTGGGTATCCACCAAGTACGATCCAAAGCTGCCGACATCATCGCCGAGCCAAGCCTCCGATTTCCGGGTTTCCATCTCAGACACCAGTTCAACCTTGAATGATGATCTGCGAAGGCTATGCCACGAATGGCGGAAGCCTCTATTCACAGCCTGAAGAACAAATAACGACGACTGCCACTTCCAGAATTGTAATCCATTGGAGAAACCGTCGGCCGACGCATAATTCTCGGATACGACCAATCTGTCGAAAAATGCACCCCAGGGCGGTTTCGATGATCGATGAAGTACATCCATTATACGACGAACTAGCTGACCGCGTTACCTAGGTTGATCTCATGGTATCCTTGGCTCTGCTATTTCGCTTTTCTGTGGCTTGCCTATTAAATAATAAAATGGGGAATTGATAGTGTAAACTAGGTTTAAGTTAGATCGATTACTAATTTCTTCTTGACCTTTCTAGATGGATTATCTAAAGATACAATAGGGAAAGCCTAAGACTAGGAGATTAAAAAAAAAGTTTTTTGATCGTTCAGGAGCGAGCGTGGATCGAACACGCGACCCTAGGATCTGCAATCCCATGCTGCGGGGAAATTAATTACGAGTACGTATATGTTAGAGTGCCAGGATAATACCTCTACCACTGAGCCATCGCTCCATCACAAAATTTTCCGGTAAAATTAATATAATATTATAATACTATGGCTCATAGTTTTCCTAACCGGAGACATAGTGGCAGGATGGGGCGTCGGCGAGGGTCATGTAAGAAAGAAAATCCCGTGAACGGGAAAAGCTGGGTTCGCTAGTTCATGTCTCAATTGAGCCTCGGTCGACTTAACTCTCTTGAACTCCGGAAAAATCAGCCCACCGATACTCCATCTTAACTCCTAATAATTCAACAACTACATTCCGCCGTAGACATCTTGGTTTCGCGACGCACTGCGAGGATCCCATATGAGCGGGCTAAACCACAGAAAGACCAGCCTCTTAGGCGTCCTACCTGTAAGAAGGTCCTCAAAAATCCCAGAAGCGTCATGAAGCATTGGAAGAGGCATTCTGGAGACACTCAGTTCCACTGCGGCCTCGCTAAATGCTCAAAAAAGTACGTTACTAGTTGGGACCGCGATCGACACTCCAGAGAATGGCATGGGAAAGATCCGCAGCCAAAGAGGTATATCTAGAGGTTCGACTAGATGTCCCTGATAATGTGGAATGAAACCCCTTTCTTACACCGTCACGCTCAATTTGGTGATTCCATTTGTTTGAGCCTAGTGTGGCGACAAAGACTATGTCTTCCCGAATCTCGATCGTATGACTTCAAATTCAGAAGGCAACACCCTGGAATTTGCTTAAGCATAGACTGAGGTTGATCTTGATTCTCGATCTCTGGCTCGATGGACCGAATGGGCCTCCATGAGCGTAGGTATATTACGAAATCAGGTCTAAGCGTGAAGACAGACACATCATCGCTCTCATCAGCCACTACTACCTACCAACTCTGCTCACCTTGGTGCACTCCGCCGAGGCCTCTCCCAAGCTAGGAAGGCAGAGCAGATCACCGGTGCATCACATTACTATTCCGCGCTTTCACCCTTATTAGTGATGCCGCTGTGAGCGAAAATTCGCGCAGTTTTAAAACAAGGATAGGTGGCCATATTTGGTACGAAGAACAGACGAGGCGAGACGCAGGCAGTATTGCTAGATGAAGATATAACAGTGTATTGAATTGCTACTTCAAAACGCAGAGGGTAAATTTTCCCGATCCTGATTCCGACTTGGCTCCTCAAAGATGTAGCAACAAACACCTGAAGTTTCTGGGGTATTTGATTTCGGATCGATTGGAATATATGCGTACCGCATGAATTAGTGCATACCATCCTTGCATGAGAAGGGAATTAAATTCCCATAGTAGTCGGTGTTTGAATGATGGCGTTTTTACGGTCTCAATTGCCGGATCGAGTCCGAAAATCCACTCGGCGAAGTTGAAGTTTTGCCAAGACCAGGACGGCTCCAAGAAAATCGACGAGACCTGGCCCAACCAATCCCCCACACGTCGCTGGCGATGCATAGGATAGGCAGTCTTGTCACTGCCCATCCTTTGCATCCTTCAAATCGTCAGATACGATGATAACGGAGGTTTGGGTCAGCATAGCTATTGAGTGTGACCATAAAGGTCTACTGCCGGTTGGAAGCGCCTGCCCAACAGTGCTGCGGGTCCGACACCGGATTGCGTGCCCACTCGCATTGATGGTGAGTTCAAACTCGTCTTTCTCATGCCCAGTCACGCAATGAGTTCCACGCACATGATATTCAGCACTGAAGCTTCTGTTCAACCTGAAAAGAAGTGGACGTCTTCCCACGTTTCTTCTCATATGTTGTGTACAAGCCTATTTCCACGTCTTCGTCCATCACGATATGGCTGCTGCTGCAGCGGTCTTCCCACAATTTTCAGAACCAACAAATCCTCCACTTCCGGACACAGTCTACCACCCGCCCCTACTTTCTCGCCTTCCTCCCGCCCTTCTAGCCTCCCCTTCGGAGGCTCCGGTCCCAGTTTCCGATCTCTCCGCTGTTGGCTATACGACTTCTCACCTCCCCTTCATCGACCCTGCAAGCCTAGCCCTCCACCAAGCACTCTACCACTTCCGCGCTATTTCCCCAGATTATGCCAATCTTCCTTACGAGAAGGCCTTCAATTGGTCAGAACTTGAGCTTCCCCTTGACGTTGAGCGGGAATGGTTTGTCATCACCTCTCATCTCCATACATATAGTCCACTTTTGCTCCCTGTCTTCTGGCACGAACTCTCAACGATCGAACTTCTCTAGATCCAGCCAACAATGACATAATAGGTACATTGTTGCCTTCCGGTCCCTTCGTCAACCCGGCTCAAACACGGACTCGCTTTATGCGGCTGACCGCGCGGCCCACGAAGAAGCAGTCACCGCCGGCGGCCTCCTTCTCTACTGGTTAGAAGCCCGTCGACTCAGCATAACATGGTCCCCTTTACCCCATTCGCTAATCTTACCCTCCACCCAGGTATGGATCCCCAGCAGCCACCGGGGAGAACCTTGCTACATGTATCTGGCAATCGCGACACCACGCCCGAGCCGCGAGCAGGAACCCCAAGCATGCCATTGCGGCGAAGATGGCAGCAGTAAGTCCACATCTGATTTTCTCTCACAACCTACTCTTTCATCCATCAAATCCGCACTATTCCGTCGATATCAGTCAAAAACCAATCACCCCGCTTCTCAGTCAGTCACCAGAGTCAATACCGCCCAGCGAAAAATACGTCGACGTACTCGCTGTGCATCTTTCCGGACGAAATTGTATTATTCTTCGGCTTTAATGTATTTTCCGATTTCCGCCGAATGCGGGAACCATGTTCGTTTGAGAAATTGTTTATCCCCAGGCTTCGCTCCGCCCCTCATTCCTTTCGAGTTCTAGGTGGCACGAGGGCCCTTTGGCTAACTTTTCTTCCGCGTTCCCAGGAAACGTATGAGAGATACGTCCTGGAAAGACACGTACTCAGCAAGACCAAGGGCAGCACGGGCGTGACGATCTGGAAGTGGCATGGCGGAGAGGTTGGGTTTTAGACGGGGCCGGTATTGCATGCTTTGATGGCGCACAACTCTTCTCTTTTGGCGGTTTTGATAGATATTAGAACAGACGATAGAGAGATCACGTCACCGACTGAAAGACAGCATTCTTGAAGAGGATTTCATCAATAGCATCAGCTAGTATCGCTCATTTCCCTATCTACACACCTCTCCCCTTCCGCCTCCCGACTCCCGCGGGCCTCCGCACAACCTCTTCTTCCTCACTCTCACTCCCAGTTCCCTCTCTATCTCGATCTCTCACTCCATTCGCCCGCCCCACAACCCTCCCCTTCTTCGCCCTGCTTAACCCCACCCCGACCGTCACCACCCCCTTCCCCCCCCTCTTCCTCTCCCCACGATCGATCTCCTCTTTCCTCCTTCGCCTCTCCTCCTCCGCCTCCCACTCCCCGCGCATCTGCGCCTCGATCTCCATCTTTCGGTTAAACTCCAATTCCGTAACCTTCTTATCCCGTTTCGAATACCCTTTTTCCTTCACGCTGTAAAACACCCCCCCGAGATCGGCCAACCAGTGCGGGTCCACCGCCGTCACGCAGCTCATGTATTCCTTGCTGGTCAGGATCAGCTCGTGGTAGACCACGTACTCGGGCAGATACCCCAACCCGTAGAGCGCGCTGGTCGGGTGCAGCTGCACGGCCACGCCGGTGCGGAGGTTCGCGTACTCGCCGACACCCCTCACGCGGGCCGCTTGCGAAAAATAGCCGGAGCAGATGCAGCGGCGGATGGGGTCCCAGTCGGTGCCGCAGCTCTGGATTTCGAGATGCTGGGCGGCGAGGATGTCGGCGAGTTGGTCGCGGATCTCGCGGGCACGGCGGAGGGCTTTGGGGTGGAGGAAGTGGCGCGAGGCCCAGGGGTCGGAGCAGCCGTGGGCGGTCCATTGGGTGTAGACGTGGAGGAGGGTAAGGTGGTCGGATTCGGGGACGAAGAACTTCTCGCGGGCGGCGTCGGACTCGTCGAGGCGCTCCTTGGGGCGGGAGAAGACGGAGGGGACGCTGAGCATGGAGACGATGGTGAGGATTTCGTGGGAGCAGGCGTAGTCGGCCTCGGTGGAGGTGATGAGGAGTTTGGCGAGGGAGGGGTCCATGGGGAAGGCGGTCATGCGGCGGCCGAGCGGGGTGAGGTCGCCGAGGGAGGAGAGGGCGCCGAGGGCCCAGAGGTCGAAGAGGGAGGTCGAGATGGTGTCTTGGGGTGGGGGATCCATGAAGTCGAAATCTAAAAGATCGCGGACCCCGAGGGATTTGAGGAGGAGAACCGTGTTGGCGAGATTCGTGCGCTGGATCTCGGGGATGGTCTGGATGTAGAATTCATTTTTGAAGGCGAGCTCGGTGTACAGGTGGAAGGCTTTGCCTGGTCCCGTACGGCCGGCGCGGCCCGCTCGTTGGGAGGCATTGGCTTGAGAGATGGGGGTTATTTGCAGAGTGTCCATGCCCATGCGTGGGTTGTAGACTTTGAGCTTGGAGAAGCCGGAATCCACGACGTACATGATGCCGTCAACGGTGAGAGAGGTTTCAGCGATGTTGGTGGCGACGATCACTTTGCGGACGCCAGGAGGCGCACGGTCGAAGATCTTGGCTTGGAGGTCGGCGGGCATTTGGGAGTAGATGGGGAGGATGGAGAGTTTGGGAGGGTCGTTGAGGAGGGCGAGGCGCTCGGCAATCAGATCGCAGGTGCATTCGATGTCTTCTTGGCCGGTCATGAAGACAAGGATGTCGCCGGCGGGTTGGGAGACGTGGATGGCGAGCACTTGCTTGACTGCGCTGTCGACGTAGTCTTCACAGGGGGTGCGGGAATATTGTATGTCGACTGGGAAAGTACGGCCTGGGATGATGAATTCGGGGGCGCCACCATAGAACCGGGCGAAGCGGTCAGAGTTCATGGTGGCTGAGGTCACGATTAGCTTCAAATCCCGCCGTCGGGCGAGAATCTTTTTAAGTAAACCCATGAGAACGTCTGTATTGAGGGCTCGCTCGTGAGCTTCATCCATGATTATACAAGAGTACTTGTCTAGGTCTTGCTGTACAAGAGATTCTCTCAGAAGCACGCCATCCGTCATGTCTGTAAGCATGTTAGAGCAATTAGAGAGAGATCTTGAAGGAAGAGATTCTTACATTTGATTGCCGTCTCATCACTGGTGCAGTCCTCAAACCGAATTGCATATCCCACCAAACCCCCCAATTTGACCTCCATCTCCTCACTCACACGCTTAGCAACACTCATTGCAGCCACTCTTCGGGGTTGCGTACATCCAATCAGACCAGAGTTTGAGTATCCATCCTCATACAGAAACTGAGTTAGCTGCGTGGTCTTCCCGGATCCTGTTTGCCCCACCACAATCACAACTTGATTGTCGCGAATGACTCGGAGGAGATCCTCTCGGACGGCGAAAGCGGGAAGAAACTCTCTTTGCTCTTGTAAGGTCTTGCTCTTGCTGAAGTCACTGGCTCCATCGCTCTTTTTCAGGTGCTCAGCGAACTTACTCCCACCCTTCTGCGACTCTTCGCCAGCCAAGGGTGCCGCAGTGTCTTGGTCATCTTCCCGTACACCCATCAAATTACCAAGAGCCGTACCAGCTACATTGGTAGCATCCTGAGCCTGTTTCTGGCGCTCTTTCTGCTGTCTCTTCTCTTTGACCACTTTACTTCCTTTGCGGCTGAAAACGGCCATATCACTTTGATGGTCACGAACTGCCGGGATAGGGTCGAGTTGCTTCGTGAAGATGGTCTTGCCATCCAGGAATGGAGGTCGCAGGTCATGGACGAGTAGATGCACCCTTGTCGACTCGTCATCATCATCAAAATCTGTGTCATGATCTCGACGTTGGGCCACCCCAGATGTCAGCATGCGATTTGTTTCCCAGGCATCGTTATCCCTTTGCCTCTGAACTGCCCGAGCATTCAAGCGCTTGTTGTTCTTCCTATCGCTCATAGCCTGCTCTCGCTGTTGGTCAGCCCATGTGTTGTCCGCGCCTCCAAATGGGTTGTGAGTCTCATCGCCAAAGGTGTGTCCAAGGTCGTCTCCCATGTACCAGTCTCGATCCAAGGCTTTTGCTTCCTCGTCGTCAATGAATTCTTCCGGGCCCTCGAATTCGGTCTGATGAGGCTGATTCCGAGGTGCTCCATTCGAAGTCGACGAGCGTGACACGCCATTCGAGGAAGTGAATTTTGTTCTTGCGTTCTTGGGTATGAATGAGGGTTTGAAGGTAGGGCCTTGGCTCTCAGATCTCGGGGGAGTTGAATAGCGATCCCAGTCAAGCTTACGTCGCTTTGGACTGAGGGCTCGCGACATACTAGGTCAGAGTTAAAGTATATGTAAAGATCCAACAACTCGCTCCAAATGGAACGCCAATGACTGTAGACTATCGTGCTGGAAGTTGTGCTTTTGATGTGCGGTGCAAGGGTTTATGCAAAGGCAAAAAGTTTCGCCGCACTTTCCCCGCCACGGCTAAACTTTTGGTCGGGCTGGTCTGCAGCCTTTGGAAACTGCTCTACAATACCATTATAATATCAAATATCCCAGCCAGATTGCGATGGCTCAGCAGGTCAGCAGTAAGAAGCAGCAAGGTAGTGGAGTTATTTCACCACGGTAATCGACGCTGACATAGCAATGCAGAGTTACAGCTACAATATTCAAACTACAAGAACACACTCCAGGAAATCGCACAGAAAATTGGCGATATTGAGCAAGAGACCGAAGAGCACAAGTATGTTTCATGTATAATACAGTCCTTCTCAAACCCCTCTCCTAGTGCTCTTTAGCATCCGCATTATCCAGCTTGTACATCGTTCGCTGGATAATATTGCCATGGATCTGGCTCCATGCGAAGTTTACCTTGCGCAAATTTCCTACTCCTTCACCGCTATTGCACAGGCACTGACCGCTCGCCGTTCGTTTGTCTTAGACTCGTTATTGAGACTTTAGAACCCCTGCCTCAGGACCGGAAGTGCTTCCGTCTCATAAACGGTGTCCTAGTGGAGAGGACGGTGAAGGATGTCCTGCCGGCCTTGAAGACCAACTCGGACGGCCTAAAGCAAGTCTTAGATGAACTACTGAAGCAATACAAAGCCAAGCAGGAGGAAATGGACACTTGGAAGGCAGTTCCACCTCAGCTTCGGTCGACCACCGATAGGTACCTGTGCTTCGCTAACCCGGTCTACAGAAGAAGAATAATATTCAGGTGGTTCAGCAACCATGATACGAGCACTGATCCGAACAGCTTTGGCTACGTGTACTCTCCAACCGAATTGGCAGGTCCAAAAGAAGAACTTTGCAGCAAGCCATTACGCGTGAGACTTTCAGAGTGAGATGCCCATTGGCATGATGCGTCGCGAAGAGCAAGGCCTGCAGTTGCATTGAATGGCTGCGATAATGTTCCAATCCACGGAGCAAAATCTTGGCTGCAACAGCGTCCTGGCGAGGTACCGTACGTCCGCCTTTGGACGCCAAAGTCTCGCTCAAAGATTTGGAATAATCCTGCACAAATGCTAGCGATGCAAAAGTGCCCAAAGGATGGCAGTCCAGGGTGCTATCAGAGGAGCGTACAAAATTCGAAGCGCTTGATGCAGTCCCGAGTAAGCGAAAGGTCAAGATGGAAAGAGGTGTGTCTAGATGACCAGATGCTATGACAAATGCGAGATCCCACAAAAATCGCAAAGTCCCCGCTGTTGTACGGTTTTCTTTTTCGATCGTGATTTCTAATGCCTAACGTGGCTGTCCTGTCGGGATGGTGGTCTGCGTTGGCAGATGCCATACCGGAGCTGGATAGCTGCATGAGATGTATGCACGTCGGCAGGCGTGCAATCAGCGGCCATCCCACCCTGCCCAACAGCCCAATCGTGACCAAAGGAATCATGAGGCACTGGCATCATGCGGCCGTGGGCCGGTAATCAAATGTTGCATGAAGCGATCAGGTACCAGCGTCGCGGTGCTCGAGCTGACTGGCCCAAGCTGCGTCAGTTCACCCTGTCAGACTCGGGAGATTTGAAGGCCAGTGGGAAGTGTCGTGCTTGCGTCTATCCAGCCCTACAAGAAGGCAACGTACGAAAACACCTTTCTCCGAGCCATCGGAAAGCATAGTGTCGTAGAAGTATAGTGTCGTAGGAGTGACGCTGTGCTGTGATACTGTCGACGGTGATGTAGCGTGTAACCCTCGCCCACGGCCGAGACGGGATTTTCTCGAGGACGAGGAAAACTCGGTGGCAAGCGGTTCAGCCGCGTCGGCATTCCTTTTACTCATCTCAATTGGGTGTTCCGAGGGCTCTGGTGGGAGACAGGCGGGCCCGATGTTGCCATCGGCCTCGTCCAACAACGCCGTTGTGAGTGCGGGATACGGCAACGATAGTGGTGACTGTGATGGCAAACACCGTCAGTATAACTTGTCCATGACGCAGAGAGGAAGCTTAAGGGACGAAGCTTGCCAGCCTTGTGGAGATGGAAAATGCCAGAGTTCTAGCCCCCCTGGTCGAGCGGACTCTCAGCCTAAACGGCATGGCTTGTTCGCCTAAAACCCAAGCTCTGGAGCTCACCTTGGGCATCATCGCCCGAATCTCTCTAGCATTCGATCCCACTCTTCTCCCCCCGTTCCTTTCATGGGCTTTTCGCTTGCCGTTGCGGCGTCATCGACCATCCTGACCGCTTCCTCGTGCTTCAATTGAAGGCTGTGGTTCCGGCTGCGATCCACTGCAGTCCGTCTCGCGCCGAGTCGCCCGCCTTGCCCAAGATCCACCGAAAAAACAACAACCGTCGTTCCCCACGTCCCCCCAATTGCACCGCTACCCAGACACCATACACAAGACCCTTGGCCGAGCGAATTGTTGCACCCTGTGCGAACGCGCGCATACGTTCCGAGACCGTACTCGAATTTTCCTGCCCAAAACAAGATACCCTACGATCCGCGCGCATTCAACGCCTACCCACACTAGCCCAACCAGCACACACACGGCCAGAGATTTCCTCCTACCACCGCGCCGCACCGGTCCCCACCGGTCTCAGCGAGACATTTAGACTTCAAAATTGGGGCGATCGTGAAGCAATTATAGCTGCTGCCCAGGAAGTGACGCAAGGCGGCATTGGCTTCATCGAAACAACGGTGTGAGAGGGTGTGACGTGGTCATCCGGCCAGCGCAGAATAGCCAACGATTTTCAAGTCAAGCGTGTACCCGCTGCGCGTAGCCAAATACCTACATCATGTCGGCCTCCCCACCGAAGGAGACGGAAGTCGAGCAAGGAGCGCAGTCTGGAGACGACGCCGAGCACATGGACAGAGAGCAAGAAGGCGCACAAGGTCAAGGTCTCGGTGACTTTGAAGTCAAAGAGCAGGACCGATGGCTCCCCATTGCAAATGGTTGGTCTACTCCCTCCTCTCATTTTCCCGTTTGACCTGCGTGCCGGCCAGGCCCCTCGTGTTGTGATTTGCTTGTACCTTGCGTTACCTTTCTGCTGCGTGCACCACTAGACTATGGCATTGTACGAACCGAGTGGTTTCGCTTCCATAGCATGTATTTGGAGGCGGGCTTCTCATTCGCCCTTTCTTTTCAGCCATGGTTTACATCGCTGCGCAAGCTCCTTGGTCACGAGTGATTGAGCCACTCAGCGCTATCAAGCATGTCCGGCGACTCTCCTCCGCCCGTCTTGACGGCTCAGCATGGGACACGGCTTTCTTCTTCGTCACATGGTGCTGCCTCTGATGCTAACATCCGTAACTTCGCACCAGTTGCTCGAATCATGAAAACCGCCCTGCCAGAAAACGCGAAGATCGCCAAAGAGGCCAAAGAATGCATGCAAGAATGCGTGAGCGAGTTTATCTCATTCATCACGAGCGAAGGTAAGCTATAACAGCTCTAACATTGCTCCTTTTCCGGCGTTGCTAGGCCAGTTGCTGATGTGTTACCAACCTGGGCCAGCCTCCGAGAAGTGCCAACAAGAAAAGCGCAAGACGGTCAACGGGGAGGACATTCTTTTCGCCATGACCTCACTCGGCTTCGAGAATTATTCAGAAGCACTGAAGATCTACCTGTCGAAATTCCGCGAAGTGAGTTCCGGCTGACCGCCACATTCCCCTCCCTCCTCCCATCTCATTGTCTTTACGCAATGCCGAAGACAACTATCTGAACATTTCAACTGATTGGGATGAGACCCAATCCGCAAGGGGGGACCAGGCCAGGCCCGCCAGCTCCGGCGGATACAATTCTGGCGGGCCCGTCGGCGGTGCAACCGGCGGCTCCGGTACCAACGCAAGCGGCGGCGCAGCAACAGCACCCTTCCCAGGGCAATCCGAGAATTCCAACAACATTCTGAGTCCGAACATGGATCCGGCAGAGCACGATTCAAATACCTACGGGTACGCCGGCATGGTCGGGGCCGCCCACAACGGGACGGGTCCAGGAGAGTATTGAAGTGGTGGTCGTCATCGGGAACGGTAGGCAAGGGTCAACGTGACATGAGTATATACTACCTACCGAAGCCGAGAGAAAGACCAAAGAGCGAAGGATCGAGAGGGCTGTGAAGGATGAAACAACATGAACGGGTATAGAAGGGAGGGTTCTCTTCTGAAATGTAGTTACTTTGGGAGGGATTGTCCGAGCATGGATTTGATACCTTGGGACTACAGCACGCAAGCTTCAGGATAAATAAGGGCACAAGACGTGTTTGACTCGGGTCATGAATGGCAGCGGGTGTGCTAGTCCCATAACGCGGGGATAGATGGCATGGAACTGGAACTACGGTCGTTTTGGATACTCGATTCCCCATGGTGCAAATGATTGATCTTCTTTTGATCTTGGTCTTGGCTCGCCTTGCCGCTGTTCTCGACAGCCACGTGTACGCTTTGCCCATCCCGCCGAATGTTTTACAATCCCTCGCACAACCTTGAAACCTGTCTGATGCCCCTTCTTTGACATATGTTCGTTCCATCCAGCAAGCAACAACATTGTGGAGCTTCTACGTGTCGATCCTTACCACCTGGTCTGTGATTGGACGCTCAGGATTCAGGTACCGGGGGTATACGCGATTCGGGAAAGATAGACATAATCAGCCTCATGGCGATCGTGGCGATGTGGTCAGATCTCATACTTTAATCCATTGTCTGTTCACCCTGGCCTCTGCGGAAGAGCCTTCAGTATGATAACTCTACACAATTTGACAACTTGAGGCCCATGGGCCCCCACTCCAGCCTTGCAGAGCGTTACGATCCTACTGGCATTCGCGTCAATCCCCCACTTTGCTGGGTGTCGTCCCGCGATGCGGTCATCGAATACGCGCTGCTGGAAAGAGAAGGAGCCTCTCAAATTAAAAGTCCGACTGTGCAGTCTCATTGATCAAAGTTTAGACGCTTTACCTAATCAATTGACCAGCAAGTCACTTGGCATAGGGCGGAGCGTATTGACATTCCCCCGCCCTCTCTCCACCCGCCAGTGACTCACTAGCGACAACATCTTGTTCCTTTACTGAAAGGCCGGTGGCTCTTTCCAATTTTGACGTTCAGCTTTTCTTCTTCTATGCTTAATTTCACGTGTTTTTGCTTGATCTAGTCTTGTGGTTGCTATTTGTAAATTCCTCCTCTCCGCAATCCCCTCAGGATAACAGGCATTCCTCCTAATCCTTAACGCGCCTTCGTCAAGCAAGGCTGTCCGACTAGTACCGATACTGGATGAAAAATGGCGAAGAGCGAAGATCCTGTCGAAATTCACGTCGAAGGCGTCCCGCCCTTCGACACAGCCTCCGTCCTCGTCCCCGATCCTTTGACCGCGGCCATCATTCCCTCTAGAAGGGCGGGGCACAAGCCAATGGGGACCGGTGTCGCAGCTCATGCCAGCAGCGACATGTTCAAATCTCCATCGAACGATACCAAGCCCTGGGCCAAAAGGTGGCACCACATCCTCACCGAAGAAAGTCTCTCCAGAGCAGGCTCCTCGCTTAAAGGCATCGCCGTACACTTAAAACAGCCGGGAATGATCTCACTGGGCGGAGGACTACCAAGCTCAGAGTATTTTCCTTTTGAAAATCTGTCAATGAAAGTACCCAAGCCGCCGCATTTCTCAGAAACCGAAACAAAAGAGTCTGGAGAAGACTACATTATTGGGAAACACGACGTGGCTTCGGGTAAATCTCTCTTTGACCTGCATATAGCACTCAACTACGGCCAGGCCACAGGGGCGGCTCAGCTCCTCCGCTTCGTAACCGAACACACCGAACTCGTTCACAACCCACCATATCGGGACTGGCAATGTGCACTGACAGCTGGCAGCACCTCGGCCCTGGATATGGCGTTCCGAATGTTCTGTCAGCGAGGAGACGTCCTTCTGACAGAGGAGTACACGTTCGCGACCGCTGTCGAGACTGCGCGTCCGCTTGGCATACATGTCAAGGGGATAGCCATGGACGCTGAGGGCCTGCTGCCGTCACACCTTGACGCCATGCTCTCGAATTGGAACCCTTCTTCCTGCCACGGAGCAAAGAAGCCTTTCATTCTATACACTGTCCCCTCTGGCCAAAATCCGACCGGCGCGACCCAATCTTTCGAACGCCGCAAGGCCATCTTAGCCGTAGCTGAGAAACACGACCTCTTCATCCTGGAAGACGAGCCGTACTACTTCCTGCAGATGGATCCCTATCCGCCATCCTCGATCCCAACATCAACTATGTCTGCCACAACCGTACAGGAGCCCTCGGACGCTTTCCTCAAGAAGCTGATCCCCTCCTACCTTTCCCTCTCGCAGACCAGCCGCGTCCTCCGTCTCGACTCCTTTTCCAAAATCCTCGCCCCGGGCACGCGGATGGGATGGATCACCGGCCCGGCCGAGATCGTTGAGCGCTACCTGCACCACGCCGAGGTCAGCGTGCAGAATCCGAGCGGCATCTCACAGATCATCATCTATAAGCTCCTCGACGAGGCGTGGGGCCACGCGGGCTTTCTAGAGTGGCTCAAATTCATCAGAGCGGAATACACCGCTCGGAGGAACACGATGCTTCGCGCCTGCGAGGAGTTCTTGCCGAGGGAGATATGCAACTGGGTGGCGCCGAGCGCAGGGATGTTCCACTGGATCAGGGTGGATATTAGGAGGCACCGCCTATATCTGGATAGTTCCAAGGCCGAGGTAGCGAGGGTAAGAGAGGTGGAGGACGCGGTGTTCGACGCGGCTGTGAAGAAAGGCGTACTGGTTGCCAAGGGAAGTTTTTTCCTCGCAGAAATGGGCGATGATAAGGCGACACGCAGAGAAGTGAACGGAGCTGTGAATGGACATACGGCTCAGAATGGGTCAAAAGAAGATCAGCCACGCTGTTTCTTCCGAATGACATTCGCAGCTTGCCCGGCAACAGATATGGAAGAAGCAGTACGCCGATTTGGGGAAGCGGTGAGAGAGGAATTTGGTGCTAAGCAGGGAGAAGACATCTAAGATCTGGATTGCGTGACATTGATTAGAAAAGCCATGGCAAGCTCTTCTGAATAGCACAGCAAAATGCCAAACATACACGGATCAGTGACCTTTCGCCAAAGCCTTTTTGCCTTTCCACACCTTCAGCGACGGGGCGGGTCGGCAACCCGCTCACCGAAGCACTCCTGGGCTGTGACACAAGCCTAACGTCTATCTTAATATTCTTCGGATATAGAACACTCCTAAACCCCTGGGCCGTATGACGTCCACGGCAGCTTGTCTAGTTACACAACAGTGAGCCTGGGCTTCAGAAGCAGCTGTTTGCCCTCTGAGCCGCCGCAGTCAATGCTGCTTTTTCCGCACAAATTTATACAGTTCTCATCCAGGTTTCTGCGTGCGAATCGCATCAATTCGACGTCACATTTGACTTGAGGTCAACGCGTTGGTTCGGCTATTGGCTCGTCCGAGGCGCTCCAAATAAGGTTTATGCAAACGTGGAGACCGCACAAAGTCCAGTCTTGCCGCCAAAACCGCCGGATATGGTCGTTGACATGCTTGCAAACGTCTCGCTTCAAGGAGAAGAAATCTATTCGTCCAAACAGAGGCGCGAAAATTACGATAGCCCCATATGGAGCTTGGCATGTCCCTTCTCTCACCCCTCGTCTCCGTGCAACGCTGTAGACACCCGTCTCTCACCCCGTTGCTGACCCGGTTTTGAGCCTCTTGATCCTCGTGATGATCTTCATTCGCGCCGGAAGCGGCAGGAATAGTAATCATCTACGAGTCTTCGTGGCTACCTTGAACCTATGGAGCGGCTTCCTCGTCACAGTCTCTCCGCTTCACCCAGACAGGTGGTTATAATGGGTCCCAAGGATTAATGCCGGAAGAGATCCGGTTACGGTGCGAACCTTATATTCTCCTTGAGATTGTGCACAAGTTGTGCGTGTCTTGTGCTTCTGCTTTGTCGATGAATCGTGAATAGGATTTGTGGAGGTCCACCGGACAGTGGACAACTCGTCTCATGACCTGGTCCCCTTGCTGCGCTGCTTTATATCTTTCGCTGAATCTCCCACAAGCACCGTGTTTCTTTCATTCTTCTCCATGATTTGAAGGTGAAGAGCTCCATCCCCAAATTCGTTTATCATGGCCCCAAAGGTTGCTCTCTACGACTTTCATATCGGTTCACTGCCTGGAATTACCATCCTGCTCGGCATAGGCATTGTCTCAGTAAGCCCCAAGATCATCCAATCGCGTACCTCAATCTTGTTGTCGCTCTATACTCAAATTGTCTTTAGGTCGTCCTCTACAAGTTGGCCATAGCAATCTACAATATCTACTTCCACCCCCTCTCAAAGTTCCCCGGACCGAAGCTCTGGGCCGCCACCCACCTCCCTCGTGAGCTTTACCCATGCTTCGGCGTCTACGATAGTACTCTCCGCAAGCTCTTTGAGAAATATGGTCCAGTTGTTCGAGTCTCTCCGACTGAGCTCTCCTTCATCGACGAACGAGCATGGAGGGACATCTATGGCCATGGCCACGCCCAGATCCCAAAAGATCCCAACTTCTATAGCGGCAGTGAAGACCAGCTTCCAGCGGTAAACATCATCCGTGCTGACGATGCAAATCACACCCGCATGCGACGCCAGATGGCTCATGCGTTTTCAGAGAAGGCGTTGAGAGACCAGGAACCCATCATCAAAGGTATGTCCCAGCGTCCTACCTGCCGCTTCCACATCCCCGCTAATGAACTTCAAGGCTACATCGACCTCCTCATCCAGCGTCTCCGCGAGCTCTCCGCTGCCAACGAGACTCCAGACATGGTCCGCTGGTACAACTGTATGCCTTCCCTCCTCCACTATCCATCATCTAAACCCCCCACTAACCTCTTTCACCCGCTCCACCAGACACTACCTTCGACCTCATTGGCGACCTAGCCTTCGGCCAATCCTTCGACTGCCTCCGCTCCTCCTCCTACCACGACTGGGTCGCTCTCATCTTCGACTCCATCCGCGCTGGGTCATGGCACCGCCTCCTTAGACAACACCCTCTTCTCTTCCGCCTCATCAAATCCCTCGCGCCGCGCGACGCCTTACAAAAGCGCGCCCAGCACTACTCCTTCGCCCGTGAAGTCGCCGAGCGCCGTATCTCCAAATACGCCACCAACGCGGACCCCGACAAGAAGAAAGACTTCCTCTCCTACGTCCTCAAGCACCGCGGGCTCCCCGAAGCCCTCACCCACGAAGAAATGGTCGCAAACTCCCAAATCCTCATTGTCGCCGGCTCCGAAACAACCGCCACCCTCCTCTCCGGCCTGACCTACTACCTCCTCACAACCCCTTCCTGCCTCCGCCGCGCCACCGCCGAGATCCGCACCGCCTTCCCCACCGAGGAGGAGATCACGTTCGCGACGGCGACGGCGCGGCTGCCGTACACTCTGGCCTGCATCAACGAGGCCTTCCGGATGTACCCGCCCGTCCCGACCGGCCTCCCGCGCCGTACCCCCTCGCACACCATGACAAAGATCGCCGGCCACGACGTACCCCCCTCCACCTCCGTCTCCGTCCACCAATTCTCCGCATACATGTCCCCCCTCAACTTCACGGACCCCGAAACCTTCGACCCGGAGCGCTGGCTCGAACCCACCACTACCTCTTCCACCCCTTCCCCTCCTCCATCCTCCTCCCCCAGCAACGAAGACAAACTCCTCCACGCTCGACCCGGCCAAACAAACGCCCGCGGCGACAAGATTAGCGCGCTGCAACCCTTCAGCACGGGGCCGAGGAACTGTATTGGAAGGAACCTGGCGTACAACGAGATGCGCAGCATTATCGCGCGGGTGCTGTGGAATTTCGACTTGGAAATCGAGGAGGGGAGCAGGGGGTGGAGGAAGCAGAGGACGTTTGCGCTGTGGGAGAAGGGGGAGTTGAGGATTAGGGTGGGGGATGTGCGGAGGGGTGGGTGGGCGGGTATAAAGGCGTGAGGGTGTGAGGGCATGAGGTAATGAGGGAAGGGAGGAGAATTTGCAATGAAAACTTGAAGGTGGACGGGACAGGAGGAGAGGCGGCGGCGGAGCCGGGCACGGTATAGCCGCTAACCAAGGTAGCCGGAGGTGGGTGTGATGTGCTATGATATGACACATACGATATGACGAGGCGTTTTGGATGTTGGTTCCGGGGGGAAGGGGGTCTGGTGGGTTGGGAGTGGAAACCTTGAAATTGAAAAAACTTCAAAAATGAAACCGATTACGGTTACATTAATCGTTATTCCATACATTCATTGGCTGGCCAGCTGGCTACTTGCAAATCCTGCCAAACTTAGAGAGAAGAAAAATCGGAGGATCCGCTGCCCAGGGTCCATTACTTACAGTTCTTCGCCTCATCTCCTCTCCTCACCTCTCCTCTCATCGCCCCCAATAATCTACCACCTGGAAAGCCCCGATCATATACGCATAAACATATACATATATACCTCCATCCATCCATCCACCACATTCTCCACACCCCATCCCAAGCCAAAAAAAGAGCTGGACCGTACCCCTGACCTTGACCGTTGACCACCAAAACCAACCAACCAACCACCCACCCACCCACCTACCTTACCTCTTGGACCAAAAAAAATCTTCCCTATTCCCATTCCATAATCTTATTTTATCTTCGCATCCCATACCGTACCATACCACACCACGTCAGACATCCCATATCATCACAGGTCCGCGTCGGCATTTGCGGTCGCTTTCCAAATGCCATAAGATAGGTAGGTACATAACATAAGCTCTAGAGGTAACAACTCACGCATGCGTCTGCTCTCCTCTTCCCTTATGTTCGCCTAGAGCGATTTCCAATTTAAATTTGTAGTAATTCCAGTCCGCTTGACTTCATGTCACTTTTCCCTGATGTCGTCGGTCCGTCCGTCCGGCATGCATGCATGCACGTGTGCATTTCATGTTGCACTGCGCTGCGGGCGGGCAGGTACCTTAATAAGAGTCTAGGTTCTAGAAAATCAAGAAAGAAAAAAAAGGGGGGAGGGGGGAGGGGGTTCCTTGGTGAGTTTAAGGATTTATGGATCTTGGTTGAAATTTAGAATTTTTTCTCCATAAGCCCCACCGGGCGTTTTGCGGAAGGACGAGTGTAGGCTAAATCTTCAGGGTATTCATCGTTCTTGATCATTGAATTTATTTATTTTCGTTTAAATCACCTAAGCAGGCATAACAGGTTGGATTTTAGTGTAAGCCACTCACACCCCACCTATGGCAGCATCGCCTCTCCTCGCCAGTCCCTCCGCATCACCTGCGTCGTATTGCCCACCACAGTCCCCGTCGCATTCTCGTACCTCGCCCACGCGCTCTCTATGGCAACGACCCGTGCGCTCACGCCGACGCCGGGGTTCAACCCCCCCGCTTTCAGCACCATCACGTCGAGCGGCTGCTCGGCGAAGAAGGTCGCCGTCCCCGAATTCTCGCCTACTTGGGCACTGCCGAAGAAGACCTCGATGATGGAGCGGTCCATGACGCCGCTGAGGTAGTAAGACTGCGTGTCCGGGTCGATCAGCTTGTTGGAGGAGAACTGGCCGGTGAAGAAGGGGTTGGCGTAGCCGCGGATCTGGTCGCGGTTGAGGAAGAAGGGGGTGTCACCGCTGAGGAATTGGCCGCCGTACAGGGACTCGCCCGTCGCGGTGGAGAGGAAGGTGAAGTTTAGCTGGCCGGTGGTGTTGAAGGGGGGGATGGAGGTTATGTTTACTTCGAAGTAGATCGCGTTGCTTGGGACGGTGGAGAAATCGACTAGGATCGTGCCGTTGCCGAGGGAGTCGTTTGAGGCTAGCGTGGACCCGAGGACGGGGGAGAGATCGTATGGCTGGGAGATTAGGTCGTAGCCTAGACGGGTGATGTTGGCAAGGTAGTTGCTTCGCGGGAGAGACATGGCGCTGCGCCAGCCCTCCTGCGGGCCCGTGGGCACGTCCTGGGAATACTGCCAATTGCTTGCCCATGCGATGGAGACCTGGTGCTCGGTTCCAGGAATTTCACCGAAGAATTGTCCTGCATAGTTGTCTTTAGCAAAGTCGGCGATACGGGCTGCGCCATCAACGGCTGTGAAGTGCGTGCCGTTGAAGGTGCCCGGGAAGTACTGCGAGATGCTGCCGCCGAGGGGCGCGCCGGGGTTGATGCTGATCCACATCATGTACACAGGAGTCGAAGAACCGGCCATAGGGATCTCAACGAGGTTAGGGCATTCATATTGCAGGCCAAAGAGGCCGTGGTGGGTGAAGTTGGAGGCGTGGCTCCAGTCTCGGAGGTTGTTGGAGGTGTAGATGCCGATCGCGAATTCTTGGGCGTAGGCGACAACCATGACCCAATGGGAGCCGGGGGCATAGTAGAAGACTTTGGGGTCCCGGAACTGAGATGAGGTGCTGTTGATGACGGGGTTGTTTTCATAGTTATGGAAGGTGTAGCCGCCGTCAAAGCTGTAGGACAGCCACTGGGTTTGAGGGCCTGCAGTACCGTCCGCGTAGTAGACGGCGCGTGTCCATAATGCGACCACGCCATTGTTCTGGTCCGAAAAGAAGCCAGAGGTGTTGTTGGTATCTACAACAGCACTACCGGAGAACACGAAGCTAGTATCGTCAGGCGGGAATATGGCAATGGGCTGATTGTCCCAGTGATAGAGGTCCCTGGAGGTCGCATGGCCCCAGTGCTGATTGCCAGCAACAGTTCCGGTGGGATTATCTAGCAATTGTAAGGAATAGACAAGAAAAATCTAGTACATGATATGGATAGTGGATGGTCCTTACACTGATAATACAAGTGCCATATTCCCATGTCATCAACAAACATCCCATTAGGATCATTCATGAAATATTGAGGGGGCGAGAAATGGATCTGAGGTCGATACGCCCCGGTATAGTTGCCTGGTACAGGCACTCCAGTAGGTACATTTGGCTCAACGTAGGCAGAGGTCGAGGACTGAGAACACACGGTACCAGCCAAGATGACCGTACAGAAGAGACGTATGAAAAAAATCATCATAGCCGACAGGAAGGAAAGCGGACTCTTACCTTAGAGAGCCATCCCGCATCTCTGGGAAAGGGCCCGAATATGTAGCATGAGAGCTCCATCTCCAGCTCGGCGTAATTCTGGCGCAGCGTCATCGAGGATCAATGATGTAAGGTAGGTACCTGGTAGAGCAGTACCGACTGGGGTCCTGTTCAGGCACTAGATGATCAGCAACTAGACATTCCCCGCAGATCCAGAACACAGAGATCTGTTTTGCCCAAGCCTTCAACGTCGGTGCCAGGACGAAAGCGAGTAAACGAGGCGAGAAAGGTGGAGTGAGAAGGACCGATTGGAGTGGAGAGCGGGCAACGGAACGCGCTAATCCCAAGACGGGAAGCGGAGGTGCCAAGCGGGCGCCGGGTGGCTGAAGAACTCCGCGATATGCAGGCGTGCACCTCGGGAAAGCAATGAAAACGCAATGAACATGGCAAATCGTCGCTTGGTCCGTCTCTACAATGCCTGAGCTGTTCCTCAGGGACGGGCACATAGGGAGAGGGCGTGGCAGCGCGAGGGTTCGCTCAGTAAGGCCTCGTAGAATGGATTCGGATCACTGGCCGCTACGCCACTGACATATCGTGACTGCAGACCGAGACAGTGAGGCTGGTAGTTGCCACACGATATGAACAATCTCAACGCTAGCGATTAAGACAGTCGGGAGACTTTAACAGTCACTCAGGAATTTGAGCACGCACCATACCAAGTGAAATGTTGCCCGGAAGATCGTTGCGCTTTCTGTTTGCGTCGAGTATCGTCGGTGAGACGATGGATGCCTTTTTCGCTACAGTTGCCATATGAAGGCTTTCCTATGACAGATTCCTTCCAGGCGGTTAATCAGAGTCTCTGACTCTGACGTGTCCAAAATGGCAATATAGAGCAATCTGGGTTTATCTAGGTGTTAGTAGCTTGATGTCTCAGGGTCTTGTTCTTGGTTAGAATATTGGCCCAAACCGGGTCCAATTGGACAAGCAAATTGCCCAAATGCAGCTTTGAACGCGTGACGGCTCTGCTCACGACAAGCAACAAATTCCAGTGTGCCTCTCGATTCAGTCGACTGCTACAGTTGCATTTAGCTTTGCGTGTTGATCAGATCAAGGATAGCTCCAGGGTATGCGGGGGTAACGTATTCCCGGGAAAAGGCTGAGTGCTTCTCAAAGGCATCGGCTTTCGGTACTCAGCTTTGACAGTACAACGGACTGATAAGATGCTTGTCATAGGATGCATCTTGCCATTCCTAGTGGAATGCCTGTATACCGTAGGCTCAAGTTGGATTCTTTCGGATGAGCAGCGGCTATTCCCGTAAGGAACTCGGCACCGGTTCAAATAGGATCTCTGATGGAAATTTGGGCGACTTGGGACATCTGCGCGTCTGAAAGTATGCGCATGCACGTCCCAGTATCCGAGACTGCTCTGAGGTGATAATTGGAGGTCGAATCCCTGGAAAGCAGTCGGATAAGCATTCCGGCAGTGCTATCCATACACTCCCTGGGTCTGATTGGCTTTGGGGTAGCCTTCAGGCATTCTTGTCCTTTTCTATCGGCCTTCGTCTGCTCACTTTCGGCGTATATTGATAGGCCTGCCTCGTTACACAGACCACGCTGTGCCAAGGCGTCAAACGTATACCCACGAAGAACTGCTGAAATTCACGTGACTTTTGTAGAGCCAGCAGGGACAGCCCAAATCCTGAAATTCCTTGCTGAATCCAGTGAAGAGTTGCGGTCAAGACTAGCATAGACACTAAACAGCAATCGTGTTGAAGCTAGCGAGGACACTAGGCATGGAGATGGCTTCCATGGGCATATCAAGAGCCCCGAAGCGGAGAGATCCAGCAGCTGTTCGAGAGTAAGGCAAGTGCGAAGGTCGCATTGAAATTTATAACCGAGGTGAACTAGGAAACAACTTTGCAAAACAGACTTCGAGCAAACCACATTGTGGTGGGAAGAGCACAAGTGGCGCAAGCCAGGATATTAACCGACAAACCAGCTATCTCAAGAAAAATGCACGAGTTCAGCCAGCAGCAGGATGCTTTTTACGTTGAAGCTCGTCGATGCCAGCGTTAAGGTTTATTTAGGCTCAGCTCGTGGTGAAGCAAGCCTAAGTAGCCTTATCATGTCGGGCGACGTGGCATGCCATGGCAGTGTTGGGTATCACTCGTGCTCTGATGATGTGTCGGTGCAGTAGTGGGGGATCAGCGGTGAGAGGGTAGGGTATAAAGAAAGCGTTCTCATCAAAGGAAGATGAGCAGCCATCTGTCTATAATTCCATCTAGGCTTCGTCGTGTGCGATTTGAGGCGCAGCCACCGGGATGTCCCATCCTGTACCCTTTTTGCCGGGCCGAATCCAGTTTGAGCGCGAGAAGCGTGGTTTATACGAGCGATTTGGGCAGCAACAGCTGGACGGTCTCCCGGATGAGCCGGCGTTGCGAGAGCGAGGAAACCGGTGAGGGAAGGCAAGATCAGAGGAGTGTTTTCAGCTGGCGAGGGATTTAAGAGAAGTCGACAAAGGATGGCAGAGGAGGTTGAACGGTCGGCGGTGATTGGGAGGTAAGACGCGAAGATCTGGAAGGGAGCAACGAACACCTCGAAGCTTGGCGGGGTCTGGGGCGGTGGTTGGTTGCGGGGGAAACTGGTACGGGCGCACACCCGAGGCTTCCGTGCCCCCTAACGACGCCCGGAGACGCCCTCCGCCCTGCCATTGGCCCCGGCCCCAGCTCAGCCCGCGGATTGGATCCAGGCCCAGCCAGTGGCTCCACCGTTTTTGATGCCGGACAAACAGGGACAACCATGGCACGACCGGTTTCAAGATGGACAGAGCGACTGCGCTTCTGGCGCCGAAAAGGGGCACCGCGCGAGGACAGTCGGGGATGGTGGGGGGCGAGCAGGAGGCTGGAAGTCCCGATCGGCAGCAGCTCCCACGCGCAGGTACCTCGTACCCACGCTGCAGGCCTCTCTCGGCGGCCCTTTCGGGAGCTTTCCAGGCTCTTAGTCTGCAGCTGCGCTCGCCCATCCAGGATCCCCGGCCACCCCCAGAGCCGATGCCCTCGACTAGCACGATGCACGCAAAACAAAGAGATGCCCTTGCGTGCAGAACTGGCCCGGTGCCTCAGGTCGACTGCTGCAGGACCGGCACGCATGGCCCCAGAGGCCTGCGCAAAAGGGTCAATATCAGCCAGCGTCGCCAATAATGTGACGCCGGAGGAGTATCTAGACAATGGCACCCGCAGGATGCGCCATTCGAGATCTAGCGACTGATAGGTATCCAAGCCTCCAAGAAACGGGTCCTCCTGGCCGTCGGTAGGTCGCTAATCCGCGACCGTCACAAGTACTTCAGGTACACTTCTCCGCCCAGGAGTACATACCGCGCTCCCACTTGGCTCTCCAATCGCGCCCTCTTTTTTCGACCGATATCATTTTTTTGCCTCCCTGCCCACGCTTCGTCACTCGTTACTGCTGCCTACCATTCCTTGCCTTTTTCCTTTGTTCGTTCTGTTCCTGACCGCCGCCATCGACCGCGTCGCTTCTGAAGTATTCACTGCACCCAAAGATGGAAGGCGTTTGCCAGCGCTAGAGAGCACGCTGACCGCCAGAGCCTTGCGTCTCGTGCCGTAGATGCTCGCCCTACCGACGTTGGGATGCTGTGGAACCTGAAACTTTCTGATCCATGACGCCAGAAACATTCGAGAAATGTCAAGCGCTGGGGGCAAGCCGTGGTCAGAGGATGAGAAGGTATGTGTGACGGCGGCTCAAACAGCTCGAGTCCCAGTCCCCCGCGTCTAGCAAATCTCGCCAAACCTGTGAAGCGCTTGACTAACCCTGGCACGCATGAACATCGCAGATTAACCTCTTGACCTCTGTCATAAGATACGCGCAACCTCACCCTGCAGGCCTTGCTGGTAGTCTGTCACGCTTGATTGCGGACCACAACATCGTTCCAGATTGGGAGAACACACCTCTTCCGCCAGGTACGACCTTTCCACTCTCGTCTTTTCCCTGAAACTCAGTGGCAGTCGCTCCCCATATGCGTCGGGAGAATGGCACGCTTCCGACTGAATGCCTCGGCAATCTGCCTAAAAGTAGAGACTGACTGAGGCTTTAGACCGGCCACCGCGGGCTTGCAAAACCGTCTTTGAAGATCTATTGAGAAGCAGAGTACCTCCATATCAGCCTGTGCCATATTGGCCGCCTCCTCAAGCTCACCCACCAATCCTCCCCCAGCCGCAATCAGTGCCCCGTAAAAGGTCTCAACCAGACCAGGAACCGCCGACTCCGGGCGGTCGTCCACTCCAACCCCGACCAACCTTCGGTGAGCCGCCCTTTCAACCCTCCGCCGCACCGATTGGAATCAGATCACCCGCGCAACAGTCCCCAGTTGACGCAAGTCGTGACCAAAGACCTCTGAAGAAGCGCGGCAGACCTTCGAGGGCAGACCGGGAAGCTCAGATTGCAGCTGCAGAGGCACGAGGAGAGACATTTCAACCTCCCAAGAAGAGACCGCCAAAGAAGCCTCCTGTATCACCCAGCTCTTCTATGCAGATCGATCGTGTTGTGACTCCGACGGTAGACACACCAGGACCATCCAGCGTATCAAGCGACCCGAACCCCGCAGTGCGACCGCCTCAAA
The DNA here is from genome assembly GCA_021030945.1 of Pyrenula aspistea. Lineage (NCBI taxonomy): Eukaryota > Fungi > Ascomycota > Eurotiomycetes > Pyrenulales > Pyrenulaceae > Pyrenula > Pyrenula aspistea. Next base: position 343,234 of record JAGFML010000017.1, read on the forward strand.
GCCCCGAGGGTCGTAGAAGCCTATTCCAGGGACCAGGACCGCAAGAAACAACAAGTCCTCAAGCTGCAAGCCCGCTTATGAATCGCAATCCACAAATGCAGCATACTGGACCGATTCTGCAAGGTGTACCGCAATACCCGCCTCCACCGCCTTCTCCTTCGCAAACTCAGAGGTCTCCTTGGACTCCTGCGAATCCTTCAGCCTCGATTCCTCCCTATGTATCTCCTACCAGCACTACGGCGCCGAGGGCGGAAGGCCCTGTAATTCCCAACCGGGAAAGCTCACGAAAAGCGATTACGTCTACAGACCCACAACTTCCGGCCATTCAATCAGGGCCTTGAAAGAATTGAACGATGAAGAATGAGATCAAGGAATAAACAAAATCTTCCCGGCTCCAAACGATCAACGAACATAATAACTATACTTTTGGGTGGCATGCTTGTCTTTTCACGTTTCTGAATTTCATCATGGCAGTTGTGCGCACAGCACAGATTCATTGCGACATACGAGACTAATGGCATGATTCCTACATCGAGACATGAGGAATATTGGAGGAGGCACATTTGGATTTAGCGAAATTTCCTTTGTTTCCGTTTGGAATAAGCCAGCGAGCCTCGCGTGGTACCTTCACTTCTATGATGCCTATTGCGAAAACTCAGTTCAAACGATGGAAGAGATGGAGCCGCTGGACTAGGAATGGCACACACGTTCGGCTCCAGGAACAGACGAGATTATTGATTTGTCGATGATGTCAAGCATACCAGCACAGCGTTTGCAGGGCATGTTCCCACTACTTGGCATGAGGCATTTGGCATGGCAAAATCGAGCACTACATATAATCTCTTTTCCTTTTTACATGCGAGATCTGGGACGAGAACTTTTCATGCGGGACCGACTTACGACATCTGATCTGTTTCATTGCACAATGCAACTAATGTACGGCATTCTTAGGGTCACATTACAACGGATGCTAGACTATACATTTTTTTTCCATTTTGGTGTGGTTGCTTTGGGTAGCACAGATTATCAAATCTCTTCATGAATGTACCAGGGTGCGAATCCTGATTCGACCCGACTTCGTAATCCTTCCCTTTGGGGGTATCCCATTAAAACCCTCTTTTAAAAGGGGGTTGGTTTCAGCTCTCAGACTGATTTTATATGGCTGCAGGAATCTGCAGCTTCCTATTGGTCCCTTGCTCTCGGAGGACACAAAAGCAGGTCGGCCGAGCGTTATTTTTTCCTCCCACTTCTTGCACCACACCTCCAAGGCTCCTTTTCCACCCCTGCAAATCAGCCTAGATGAATCTCGCTCAAAGCATTCAGCTGTGATTATGACGCCTTTCTCGTTTTTTGAAACATTTAGGGTGATGCGTCTGCGCTACCGCACATTATTTTTGTAGCTGCTTCAGCCTTGCCTATGTGAAAGGCAACGATCCCCTTTGGCCTTGCGGAAAATCTACTGCGGACTAGGTAATGGAAACCTTTAACAAAGATTTCTGTTGTCGTCAAAAATGATCCCGCAGCTCCTGCAGTTTTGCTGCGCTGGACAGACAATGTTTTGGAGCACGTGACATCTTTGGTAACGTGTTCATCGCGGGTACCAGATGAAAGTGAACATGAGTAGATGGCATTTCGAAAGTTAGCCGCTATGCTATTTGAGCACCTAACAGGTAGTCGTCCCGGATGTGCATATTCTATTCTTATCATGTCCACAACAGGCATGATTGTCCACCAGGTTGCATTCTTCGCGCCTGTGGCGAGCGCTCTTATTGGGAGCTATTACTGGTGGGGACCTTTCGGAATATTCAGCCGATCGCACACACAATCAAACTCTCGACAAAATCCCCTAAATCTCCGGCGGACGTGGCTGCTTCAATACTCTTTCGAGAAGGCTCTACAGCCAGGACCCTGTTGGTGGACCACTTTCGCATGGGCGAGGATGGTTAAATTATTTTGGTGCGACCTATCCCAGATCTCTCGACTACAACCTTGCCGCTGCTCCTGGTCAGGAAGCGAATGAAGGAGCAACACATCGTCCCGAAAATTAATGCCTCGACTGGGAAGATCAAGACGCTAAGCCTATTTTCGAAGTCCTACGAGTCAATCACCACAGTCATCGGTGGATCTTATTATGTGCAGCTAATTGCTGGATACCCACCCGACGGCTTTGCTGAGTACTGGACTACTCAGAATTTCTACGAAGCCGGAGTTCTATCCTAGCCGATCGAAAAATACCAACACACCAGGCACCAGATGCCAGAACGATTCGTACGGGATGTTATCATTATGCTCTTTCGAGTCGTTGACTGGCACCAAAATGACAACAACCCTGGAACAGTCCCCTCGGACGTTCCTGCAGAAAACATCTTATTCGACTACAGCTTCAACGGCCCGCCTCCCTCAATCTTTCTCAGTGACTTTAGCAAGGCGCACGCCGGTTCATGTCCTAAAAGGAGGCTACACGCAGCAATTCCACAATCGCAACAGAGCTAGTGGGGAAAGAAACTAAACACTTGGCTTCCAAGCCGTTGCAAAATTTTCTCGATCTACTTGATTGGTTAGCCAGACTTTCCATGAAAGCTAGCGCGGGAGGCTCTTGACACCTTCTATCGAAAATTCGAAAAAGATGTGCTTCTTCATCTCTCTGCTGGACCAAGACGAGTCTATCTCTAAGATTCGTTGGGAATGGACGTTCGCAAGACACTGATGTAAACCTAGTTTTATTCCGAATAGTCACTAGCTGCATTTAGAGCCTTTCAAGGTCGATGTTCAACGCTGCTCTCTCGTTGCCAGGATCCGATCTGCTCTAGGAGGCCAAAAATTGGAGACAGAATCAGGGCTCCATGGGAGCTTGTTTTGGTAAACACCACGAGTCTTCACATTAGGTCTATTACACAGAGCGAGCTGTAGAGCTACCGTTGGGCATACGAGCTCCGCGCCATGAGAGGAGAAAGACAGGTTTGCTCAGCCAACCCATGGCGCAAGATGCGTTGGCTCGACCCAATCCAGATACTTGTCGGGACGGCCGCTGCCCTCCAAGAGGCAATCGGGACGCTCGATCAGGGGAATGATCGCCCGTCCTGGGGAAAGATTCATCCATGTCCGAATGCCTGGAAGGCTTGCCACCGTCTTTTAACCCACACAAAACTCCTAACATGATCTTTCTTTCTAGAATTTTGGACTTTCCTCCTCGTTCTCACTTTTCTTTACTCTTTTGGGCTTGTGCACTAAACCTCCTCAAGCTGTAACAAAACCATCCACCCTACCAGAAACTCCTGCTATTCGCTTCTCTTCACTTCTCTTCACCCCACATAGCTCTCTCTTCTCTGACAATGTTCCAAATTTCACATCAAACCGCCTCACAATGACAATCAAATCAACCAACCCCCATTCAAACGCCCCTGCTACCCGCGCCGTCTCCCAAGTAACCCCACGCATCTTCGGAAATCCACCCCTCCCCCAAAAATCCCTCTACAAAAACCAAACCACTACACCCTCTCCTGCGACCCATTCCCTATTCCCCGCGACATACATACATTACATACACACCTACTCACCTACCCACCCTTCATCCATCCCCACGACCAAGCCCCAAACCGCACATCCACATATCCCTCCATCCAAACAACAGCCCAGTCCACCTCCCCATCCCCAACAGGTCACAATGCAAACACAAATACAAATCCCAAAAGCAAAACACAACAAGCGCAGCCGACAGACATCACACCACGTCAGATCAACATCACATCCAACAAAAGGTGCGGCCCAGCCCCTTCCCTAACCTGAAAATTTATACACACAAAGGGTAAAGATGATGATTTCATATGCAATTCAGATTTACATTTCACCGGTTTTGCATTGGTGTTTTATATACTGTGTATTGTATATCGTGTATTGGATATTTCAAACTCTCTACATCTACATGACATACCCTTGACTCATAAGATAAGTATAAGATCTGCTTGCTTGCTTGTTCGCTCACTCACTGCCCCTCCCCCAACCCCCAGGGACCCACCCAAAAAACCCAGAAAATCAAAATATCAAACCACGTACACAGCCACAGCCACAGACACAGACACAGACACAGACTCCAACGTTCGCAAACACTAACACTGACACTAACACTACCGCTGAACCAACGCAGGTACTAGGTAAGGTAGGGAAGAGACCAGGGTGTGATCATGAGAGAAGAAGACGCCTCTGCCCACCAAAAAAAATCTCACGAGACTCGCGCCCGCCTTGCTATGCTAGAACACATACACTCCAAACCAAAACTTTCTGCCAAAAAACAAACGGGCTCGGACGCCCAGAGAAAAATATGAGAATATAAAAGAAGAAGAAAATTAAAACGTCATCTTGACCTCTCTCTCGTGGGCCCACCCCTCGGGATCGTCGTACTCATCATCTTCGTTATTGTCGTTCGCCCACGCGTTGTGCTCAACCCCGACGCCTTTCTCGAACCCTTTCCTCCCACCCACCCCCGCCTCTAGCCCCGCCCGGGCACGGGCCTCGGCTTCGAAGGACGAGTTCCCTTCCTCCCTGGGCAAGGATACCGGCATCGGCATCGTAGCCGCGCTCTTCAGCTCCGGCCTCGTCGCGCCCACGCCCACGCCCACGCTCGCGTCGAGCTTGCTGTTCGCGTCAAAACTCACCCGCGACTGCGACTGCGACTGCGACTGCGACTGCGACTGCGGCGCGGTGTCTGCAAGCGGAGAGCGGGACCGGGAGTGGGACTCGGTGCTCAGACGGAGAGGGGGTAGTGTGGATTGGACTTCGCGCGGGGTGAAGAGGGCTTCCTCATCGCTCCATGATGGGCGGGGACTGCGGGAGCGGTCGGGGAATGGTTGCAGATGATTATTATTATGTTGTTGTTGGGAGGCCAGGCTCGCGTCTGAGGATTGGGTCTGCCGGAGCGTGCTTCTTGGGTCATTGACGACGCGCGGAGACGGTGACCTGCTGGAGGGCTTGTTCTCGTTGTGGCTGCTGCTGTTGTTGTTATTGTTGAGGTTCAACTGCATCGGCGGCAGCGTGCTCTCGACCTCTCGCACCTCCATCATCTCAGCCGCCAGCTCGCGCTTGATCGCTTCGACGTCGAACAAGAGGTTCGAGTTGCCGAACCCGTCATCCCCTCCCTCTTTCGCATCCGTCGAAGACCGGCCGCTTTCGGCGGCTCCGCTCTTCTCATCGTACGTCTCCCACCCCTTCTTCTCTGCCAATTTCCCTCTTTTCCAAAAGCCAAATCGTCTTTTATTGGGTTTTTGCTCTGCTTCTTTGCGTGCTTCGTCGATTTCGCGGATGAGCTCGCGCTGCCGCTTGGCGTGGTCCTCCGGATCCGGATCCTCGATCTCTGTAAACTCGTCGCTCTCCACCTCCCAGTCCAGTTTCCGGAGCAGTTTCGGCATCGCCGCGCGATAAGCCATGTGCCCGTTCACCAGGTCCGTCACGTCAAGGTTCTCGAGGCCCGGGATGTCTTCGACGGGTGCCAGGCCCGCGACGCGCCGTATCCCGCCGGAGGTCGCGCGGAAGAGGTAGCCCAGGATCCAGTCGTTGCTTGCGTAGCCGTTGACGAAGCGGCCGGAGATGACGGTTCGGGCACGGAGATACTCGTCGCGGTTTGCGACGATGGGCGAGCCGAAGAGGTACACGTTCTGGATGAGGCCGTAGGCGCCGCGGGCAGCGAGCTCCTTGAGGCAGGAGAAGATGAGCCGGGAGCCGAGGGAGAAGCCGAGGAGAGTGATGGGTCGGTTGCCAAGATGTCTGTCGATCAGGGAGTCGGCGAGGATGAGGCCGGCGCTGTTGGCGCGGTCGAGGGACACTGTCCACGGGTTGTCTATCAGATAAGAGAGTTTGCTGAGCACGATCGGGAGCTGAAGCCCAGCCATTAATGTGATGAGGATGGTGGAGCCGAGGACTTGTTGGACGGTTTGAGTGAGAGCTTCGGTGGCGAGGATGTTGATCGTGTCGCCCATGGACTGGAGCATTTCGGGTTCCCAGAGGAGGGAGTATATGTCGCCCATGATCGGGTCAACGGTGGAGAAGGGGAGGCGGACATCGTCGACCTTCCCATTCATCCACCCGCTAACAGTGACGATGAGGTTCAGCCGCTTGTTGTTGTGGAGCGGACGGTATTCAAACGTCTTGACTGCGCCAGTACGGCGGTGAGACGCTCGTATGGCAATGGTGCCGCCTGCTACAGTAGAGCAGGTTGTGATGATGGCGGCGCCACCAATGCCGCCGAGGAAGCCGGCTGTTCCGCTGACGCCGATCGTAGTGAAGCCAGCTGCAAGACCGGCACCAATCATAGGCGCGAGGAGTCCTGCGGAAAGACCGATGACAAGGCCTCCACCGACGGTGGCAAGGCCCATGACCATGTACTTGCGCTTAAGGCCTAATTTACGGCGATTTTCCATGTGGTCCTCTTCGTTCCAGTTCTCGCGGTCTTTTTCTTCTTGCATTTCAAGGGCATCTATGACGCGCTTCTCAAAACGGCAGATTTGGACCCAGGATATTTCCATGGTTTCGGCGACGTACTCAAGGAGTCTTCGGGAGCGGGAATCGTAGACAGAGTCGGCTATAAGGGTGAGGAAGAGGTCACATAGGACGGTCCATCGAAGGTCGAGATCGACTGTTTTGGTATGCTCCATTTGGGAGGGCGTACGAACTTCAGGGACCTCTTTACCATTCGTCGCATCCTGGAGGGGTGGCGACTGGGGCTGCTTTTCCGAGTTAACGGATGAAGAGCTCGTTGAGGCTCGTCCGTTCATTCCAGGATGAGCTTCTCCACTCCCGTCGCCATCTTCTGCCATGGGGTTCTTAACTCTTGCATTCTTCATCAATGGCGGAGCTAAGTCTGCAGGCTGCACACCATGTTCAGCGAGCTGTTCGATCATCAACTGCTCCGCCGAATCAATGTCCATGTGAGAATGTAATCTAACCATCATTTTCTGGCCCCATTTCTGCATACTCTCTTGAGCTCGGGTGAATTTCTTCCTTACAATTTTGGAAAGATTTGCGACCTCCAGTTCCTCCGTCATCTTATAGAGTGCTAATCGTGTGACTCCGACGTAGGCAATGCGTTGCTGCTCTGTTAACAAGTCTTTCGTAGCCTCAAGCTGCTCTACAGCATCCCTTTGTTCTTCTTCATCAAACACTTCATTTGTCTTACGGCCCTTGAAAAGGTATTGTGTATTATCGTCCATACTTGTTGCGCTTTGAGCATCTTCATCGAGCTGGACTTTTGTGTAACCCTTCCCAGCACCTCCAATCCCTCCGTAAGCCGCTTCCTCTTCATCCTCCGGAGCTCGGCCTTTTGCGATCAAGCGGTTGTTGTCATCGTATAGATCGTACTCCGCAACAGCAGGCATAGCTTGCCATTCGTCTTGGTCGCCATCATCATCAGATTCCGAGTCGCCTTTTGGGGCAAGGCGTTGATGGGACCATTCCGACACTGCCGGGCCTGTAGAGTTTCTCTTAGACCTTTTCGGAGACGTAGGTGATTCTTCGACTTTCTTTGTGGCTGGTGGTGGAGTCTTTGCTCTTCCATTTTCCAGTATCTCGGTGAATGTCCGCGATGGGGTCTTTGTGAGAGGTTCGCCATTTGGGGGATCTAATGCGGAACTCGCGACTTCTGCGTCTGAAGCATCCGGATCTTTCGGTTGTTTTTGTGTACAATTTGTGGTAGCGTAGTGACTCGATTTAATAGATTCTTCCATAGTTGGCGATTCTTGTAAGGGAGATTCAAGCATCGGCTTTGCAACAGCTCCATTCATGTGTTTCTTCACCTTTCTAGGTTCTAGTTCTTCTAGCTCATCATGTGTTATAGAGTTTCTCTCATGCGACTGTCCATCTTCGGCGTCATGAAAGGTATCGGCGTCCACATCGGCATCCTCATGCGCAGCGCTGGCGTCTGATGTGCCAGGGGGCGGTCTGCTCTGAGCCACCTTCTTTGGCAGTCCGAAATCGTCCACTTCCGCCGCATCAGCGCCTACCGCCTGTGTGTGTGAATTATCTTTCTCTATGATTCCTCGGACCTTCTCTTTTTCCTCGCTCGTGTCGTTTTCGGCGGCCATTCTTGTGCAACGCGCTGAGGGGGGAGGTGGGACATGAGTTTAAAAATATTAGGGCGGGTTCGACACAATTTCCGGGACTGTAATGGGGTCCGCTTTTATGACCGTTGGTGGCTATTTCCAGGCCACTGTTCAGCCTCTATAACTATGGAAGTTTATTCCATTATGAGCTAGCTTTGCGTGAGACAAAGCGGGTGTGGTTTTTTGTCAGGGCTCAGATGGGCTGAGAGTGTTGAGTGATTGAGTGAGGAGCACGGGCCACCCCTTCCTCCTCGGGTTATGGAGGCGCGGATTAACTCGAGATAATCCTCATAGCTCTAGGAGAGCGATCATGGACAAAACCACAGGATCCAGGTAGGTAGGAGAAGGTCTGCATACATATTCTGGATAGATTGTGAGACTTCCTGTAGAAAGTAGTAATCCGTCATCAGCTCTATGCCGCAACCAATCGATATGTACAGAAGTCATGACCCAACTCCATGCCCCAAAAATGCGATGACCCTATACAGTCCCACAAACCATCTATGCCTCTAGGTTGCTCGTATAGAACAGGTGCAATGCAATTTCTCGTCACTTTTTGATTTCGTCCAGCGCAGAAAAGTCTCCCTCATCCATCTGTTTCCACACTGCCTCTATCCTTGCTCTTCTTTGCAATGCAGTCTCTCGGTTTTTTCTAGACGTTTTACCTCGCTCTTGTGACAGACATTTGTTGACTTCGTTCTTTACTTTGTTGCATCCGCCGAACATCTTCCAGATAAATGATTGGGCGTGGCACTCTTCGAGCGCATTCATAATCTCCTCGCAACCTGGCAAGATGTTTATTAGCGGACAGGGTAAAGTAGACTGCACGCCCACTTACCTTTGTTGTCCTCGGTGTGGAGATGCGAATGCATGGCTGGAAGAGCTTACGCATACGGCGTGCTTTTCTTCAGCCCCATTCGATGGGCGGTAGATGCCAGTGGTGGCTTGCTCGATTCGTAGCCGTGAAGCTGCTGAGACTTAGCACGGCCGGTCGAAGGCGGTCAGGTTCCCTGATGGCAGAAAATCGGCAAGCTCCAAGAAATTTTGTCCCGCACACTGTACAATGCGGGGAGGCTGTCCGAATACAAGAACTGCAGCACTGCGACGGCTCCTAATTCTTTCTCTTGAACACGTTTCTGGTAATATCTGACGTTTTGATTGATTTTGCATGATGTCAATGATTACTACAGCGACGTGGGTCCGTCGTGGCGTCGCCGCACCATTTCCCAAGAAGTACGAGATCAATGAGGCAGAGATTGAACGAATCTCAATTCTAGCAAAGCTACAGTTGGAGGACGCTAGGGAAGACTTAGAAGTGGCAAAGAATGGTCATGCTAACGGCTCGGACTCGGACGAAGAAAACGCTTCTACGAGTGTTAAGCCAAAGAGCAATCCCAGTGCGGCGCTAGAAGAGTGAGTCAAATCCCTATGAGCGATCTTGGGACTGACGGAATCCAGTGATGAAGAGCTCGAGGAGTACAATCTAGATGACTACGACGATGAACCTGTCGACGAGGATGGCGAAGCAATCACACGGTTTGGCAATGTGCAATCACTAGCATACCATGCTCCAAACGAAGAAGATCCATACCTGGTGCTGCCAGAAGGGGAGATGTCAGACGAAGAAGAGAGGGAAGAGCTCCAGATTCTGGCTACAGACAACCTATTACTAGCTGGGAAGGTGGAAGATGAAGTCGCTCATCTTGAAGTCTATGTCTATGAGGATGAAGCGGACAATCTCTACGTCCACCACGATATCATGCTCCCGGCCATACCATTGTGCACGGAATGGATTGATGTACCCGTCGGCAAGAATCCGAGCGGTAAGCCAAACGGGAACTTCGTCGCCATTGGCACCATGGAGCCAGACATCGAGCTATGGGATCTCGACGTGGTTGATAGCATGTATCCTGACGCAATCCTCGGCCAAGCCAGCCAGTCACAAGAGAACGGTACTACTGCAAAGAAAGAGTCAAAGAAGAAAAAGAAAAAGAGACAAAAAGCCAATGATACCTTTCACGTTGATGCAGTGCTTGCACTAGCTGCGAATCGCCAACACAGGAACTTGCTGGCATCGGCATCCGCAGACGAAACGGTAAAACTCTGGGATCTCAATACGGCAAAATGCGCGAAGTCATATTCGATGCACAATGATAAAGTGTGTGCCCTTGACTGGCATCCAACCGAATCGACCGTGCTACTCAGTGGCAGCTACGATCACACTGTTACCGTTAAAGACATGCGAGCTCCGGATGCAAAGGCTCCACAATGGTTGATGAGTAGTGACGTCGAGGCTGTCCGCTGGGATCATCATAATCCGCATCGTTTCTTTGTCACTACAGATGCAGGGTTAGTTTTGTATCATGACGCTCGTGCGGTGGCGACCTCGGATCCTGCTGCAAAGCCGGTATGGACGTTGCAGGCTCACGATGCGGCGGTATCATCGTTTGACATCAATCCTACGGTTCCTGGCTTTCTGGTCACTGGCTCAGACGACAAGACCGTTAAGCTGTGGAATGTGGAGAGCAACCGACCAAGCATGGTTGTCTCCAGAAATCTTGAAGTTGGTAGAGTTTTCTCTGCGCGTTTTGCTCCGGACGCCGATGTTAGCTTCCGGCTTGCAGTAGCTGGCAGCAAAGGGTCCATGCAAGTTTGGGATACGTCAACAAACGGGGCGGTCAGAAGAGCGTTTGCCGGAAAGGCTGTGCTACCAGAAAGAGACGTGAAAGAGAAATTCATCAGGACCACAGAAGACACCAGTGATTCTGAGTCGAATGGGGAGAATAACGGAGCTTCGATGCGACAGGATGGCTGGGAGTCCATGGAAGAAGACTGACGACCCAAAAACAGCTTTCCAGATCGGGTGATACAATCTGCAATATTCAAACCTTGATGCAACTCGCACAGCATCAACTTGCGTTCGGATTAGACCCGGATTACCATTGCTGTTCAGCCTGCCTCTAGCCATAACCAAGCTGAATTATGTCAACGTCGGAAGAATGTCACAGAGTGACATAGGATCACCTTTTGAGCTTGCACATGGCCGAGCGACCAGCGCCTGTTCATCTCGAAGGATTATTTGAGTTGGCACTCATTGGCAAAGGTCAAGAAGAGAAGGTGTGACAGAAGCAATCAAGCTGCAGCAACCCCCAGAATTGGTGCAACGTCAGCCGTCCTCTACGCCAAACCGGACAGTGGAGATCGGAGCGTCAGCGAAAGTTTATCCGAGCACGACCACGGCCAAACATGGAGGCCCTGAGATCGCTGAAACTGCAGCGCGATGAACAGCGCTCCCGTCTTGCCATCGAAGATTGCTGCAAAGCGAGGAGGACAGCGTGAATGGGGCCAGGGGGCGCGTTTCATGTTTGATCATCTCTCATTACCGAGAGCGAAGATGATTGGATGCTTTCTTTGGGAAACACTCCGCGGCCCAGTGTTGGTGTTTTCCCGTCCTGCCAATGAGAGCACTAAAGGCCGGGGCAAAAAGGGGGTGAACCAGGGAAGAGGCCTTGAAGCTTTCAGGGATGTGCTATAGAGTTAAGCTCTAAACGGTCGCAGTACCTGCCAAGGGCCGAATCCAGCCCGTAAGAAGCCTGCGATCGCTCTCCGGATCCCTGTGCCAGGCCGCCCATAACCCCCGCTAGTGGGCCTAGTAGGCGCCTCTTCTGGCCGCTGTCCTTATTGGCACCCCGGCTAGAGCAGCCTCTACTGCATCCGAACCCAACAATCCCCGAACCCCAAATTCAGAATCTGCACTCTGCTGCCACCTCACTCTCATTCACCACGACCTCGTCGCTTTCACGCTCTTTCTCCCCCAAAAATTTCCTAAGCGCCTATCTTTTGTAGTTCTTTTTCTCGCATCATTCGCTCTCTGATCCGCGTCCTGGTTGTTCGCTCTTTCAAAACAGCCCTGTCGCTCGAAGTCGTCCCGTTATTCAACCACCCCACTCATTTACGACCCTCAGGACTGAGTCCGACGGTCACAACGTGCAACCGCTTCACAAAATAACTGTCACTACCACCTCGATCTATCATTCTCTCGCCCGTTACGCCAAAGAAAATCAGGGTCTTCACAAGCATCGCGTCGGAACATTGTCGGATACCGATCAGCTGCACAATCTTCGGCGACTTTGCCTGTTGCGTCACACGACAAACACACCCGACTTCGAACCCTTAACAAACACTACCAGCACTTCGAGTGCTGCGAAGCGTCTCATCACGAAACAAGAATGTCTCTTGCCCGAGCTTTCACGAAGAGGGTCAGGCGGCCTGATGTTGCCCCTTTGCCAGATCGCGCTGGTAGTGTTCGATATGTGCCTGGTACAATCAAACGCGACGAGATCTCGCTGCCGACCGAGTTGTTGTCAACCACAAATGTTCTCGCTTTGACAGCTCCAGACATCAAGCCACTCAACTCGGCGTCCTCCACCTCATCCCTTCGATCTGGCGGTTCGTCCGAATTCTCGTTTGGGAAGAGCTTCTTGGCATCATCACACACTACACCAGACACTTCGGTAGAGAACTCACCTGTGACGCCAGAGCACGCTAATGCGGTTTTCGATTCCTTGGTGAAGCGCTCCGCAACCGTCAACACGAGCCGTTCTTCTAGCTCAAGCTCACAACCCGAGGCACCTTCGATCCCAACCCGGGCACAAACTCACTCGAAAAAGGCTCACCAGGACTTAGCGCGGAAGCGATCCATCTCTCGCCTTACACCTCCACCCACCGCTATCAGCAGCAGCAGTGGCAATGTTATCCGCAACAGCGCCGACATCTTTAACTCGAACGTCGATCAGAACCACCCCTTCGGTTCCGAGCTCGCCCAAGTAAACGAGGTAGCAGAGGAATTCGGTGCGTCGGCCGTTCTGGATGAAGAAGAGAGGGAGATGATGAACAAGGGCCTCAGGAAATTCGGCGTGGAGGACTATATGACTGAGATCTCAGATATGTATAGCTCGGTCTTCCAAGACAGGTACCACATGACGACCAGTGCATGGATATGAGGTTCTGTGATCCTCACCTCGATTCGCACGGTCAACTGTCATTTGCATTTAGCGTCTTGCCTTTCTTGCCGATAACTTCTTCTTACGTGCCTGCCGCGAAACTGGCCTCTTTGGTACGTGTGGATGGAAATGGATGGTGGTGTTTCATGGCGTCACTACATTATACCAACGGTGGTGTCCTTTGCTTACGGATGGATGATGAATCAAAGCTGGTGGTGGAAATGGGGAAGGGGCTTTGTCGCCTATTTTTTTGGGAGGGGGTCGCTACGGCTACGACCGACCGCACATTCCTTCGTTCACCGGCCGACCCTTGCGTCGCGCTTTCTTTGCCTTTACTTTATACCGAGACGACTACGAATTTCTCTCCAGTTGCGTTATTTTACTGCGAGATGGGTGGATACCTGGGGAATTGAGCTAGAGGAGGGTCCGAGGAGTCAAGGCTGCAGATGAGGCGGGATAGGAGGCTTGATACCGGGGTATCTCACGCCAGGCTGTCGATACAGTGAGTTTGGAGTCGCCAGTATGGATAGATCTTTAGTGGTCACTTGTTTGCTGCTGTATACATCAACAAGTTCCTGCATTCTTACCGATCTGTCATTGCAAGTCGTTGTTGCGTCCACAACGGCGATCTACAAGGGCCCATGCACCGCAACGGAACGGAAGTCCGTGTTCAACGTTCGCTCTCTTCGCTGTCTGTGTGCAACGGTCTTCCTTATGCCGATGTCACTATAGCCGTCGCATAGCGAAGAGTTAAGAAATTTTTAATGTCTGAAAATAGACTTTGAAGTTCTGTAACGCATCCCCCACTTGATCTGTCGCAGTGGTGGGTGGCCCGCCCCCACGGACCCAGGCTCGCCAGGGTGCTGGATCGGGGCGGGAAGCGTTGGGTTTGCGAGGGTTGGAGGATGGGCCGGTTGGGTCGGGCGAGGGGTGGCAGAGAGGGTTTTGACCGTTGACCAAGGTGAGGCTATGATATGGAATTGCTTTTTGTGTGCAGAGGAGTGGCTGGAGAAGGTTGGGGGGAGGGAGAGTCACGTGTGTAGGCTTGGCAAAACTGAGATCTCAGATGTGAAATGGGCAGAAGCAACAGTACCGCATCCCACAGTCCAGCTTTGATGGCCGTTGCGCGTTGCCAGAGACTTCAACGGCGTTACGTACTGGCGAGCGTCATGGCTTCAACGTTCGACACCCTGCAGCCGTAACTTGAAACTCCTGCTTACGGTGTTGCGGCGTATGTGCAGTCAAAACACGGCGTCCAATGCTCAACTTGAAATGGCGCTCAACACCCATGAGCTGGATACTTCATCTCCTTTTGAACTCATGTATGAGCATTCAGCCACGTGGTTGATGTCAAGGACTCACCGAGTTATCGATTTGACGCCGCAAGTCCCTGGCCAACCACGCGCGAGAGATCCTTAGACCCCCGGAGCTTATCCAAACCCATCTCATCGAAACGTCAAATATCCAATTTGGGGGCTTGTGCCAAGCCGCTCAGCCTCGCTGAGAACCCGAGTGAGTGGTCTCGGCGATCATAACAACATGAGGATATCTACGCCGCTACACGTGCATAGTGCATGCTAGCCGATTGTCGACATACCCTTTTAGCCCCTATCTAACCCAGCAACGTTAAAGTCAGCGCTGCAGGGAAATTATCTGGCGCATGCGGCGCGACGCGGGTGGTGCGATTTTTCATCCACCCCCTTAGTTGCAACGCTACAATTTGAGGTTTTCTTTTATTGTACGTCGAACATTGGATCGCTGGTCTTTTCAATCTTGCCCAGCCGCATAACATGGCCATGCTAGTTGCAAAGATTAGACCATTTTTATGGAAGTAGAATCGTGTCATGCAAGACCCCAGCTCGGGCTTAGGATGGTAACCCGAACTTTACCTCAAAAGGGCGCAGACACCGGGCTCTGGGATAAGCCCTACTTTTCCGATCAATTTGTCGTTTTGGGGCTCGAAACAGTTGTCTTACATCTTCTGTGTTCCAGTTAATCTCTTCTACTTTCGTCTCTTCTGTTGAAAGCACTCACTCTCGTTAAACCTCGCTGCATTTGTCCATGCCTCTACATATCTTCGAGCATATCATCCTCCATTTATGATTGGCTGCAACTGCTCTCACAGCCAGCGAGGTGGAAAATGCTCCTTTTGGAGCTCTTTCACAGAATCAGCGTCTTATCAGTGACGCAGCTTATTGCCTACAGCAAATGCTTCTTAATACTTCTCGTGAGTGTCCCACAAGCTAACAATTGCACCAGTTATGAATACCTAACACCACAAGTAGATAATTCTAATCTCGATATACCGTTTAATTCTACATCCTCTTTCCAAATTCCCTGGTCCTTTCCTCCGCAGAATATCAGGTTGGCCTGATGCCCTATCGACGTTCTCTGGCTTTCGCCCCCTCGACATCGACGCCCTTCACAAGAAATACGGACCTGTCGTTCGACTTGCCCCAAATCTCATATCCATTATCGACCCTGTCGCCGTGTCGGCGATCTATGGACCGAGAAGCAATACAAAGAAAGGTCCATCGTACCTTACCTTCAGCGCTGCTAATAGCGACGCTGAAACAATTGTGAATCTTCGCAACAAGAAAGAACATGCTTCGCGAAGGCGAATATGGCAGCATGGCTTTTCGGACAAGGCTTTGCGATCTTCAGAAGTGTTTGTGGTAGAGAATACAAGGCGATGGTTAAAGCTGCTAGACCAAAAGGCGGGGGATGAATGGAGTGAAACGCTGAACATGGCCGACTGGTGCACATGGCTTACGTTCGACATTCTGGGGGATATGGCATACGGTCAAGGATGGAACTTGTTGGAGGATGCAACCTACCGTTGGATTCCTGGGACGATCATGAACTGCATAGCGATGGTCCACAAGGTGCGTTCTATTCCTCATAGATCCTTGGTCTTAATCCGCATTTCGAACCGCGCTTACATTTATCAACATTTACCAGATATCCCACACCCCAATCCGCCATATTATCAACCCTCTCCTACCCTTTCTGCGAAAGCTCAGCCTCCACTCCGCCGGCCAATTCCGCCGCTACCGAAAGCTCTCCGTCTCCGCGCTTGCCCGCCGAATGGCGCAAGAACCCGAGCTCGCCAAAGACCCCAACCGCCGCAAAGACCAATTTTATTGGCTGTTAAATGGCACCGACCTCGAGACCGGCCGCAAGCTCTCCCTCCGAGACCTGTACGGCGAATCATCAACCCTGATCCTTGCCGGAGCCGATACAACAGCCACCGCACTGTCGGCGCTCATTTTCTATCTAGCAAGAAATCCAAAGGTACAGGACAGACTCGCGGCGGAGCTTCGAACCGCCTTCGCAGACATCGAGCACATCAAGTGCAGCCCCACGCTACAAAACTGCAAGTTCCTCCACGCCTGCGTCGACGAGACCCTCCGCATGACCCCGAACCCGGGGGGTATGCTCCCCAGAGAAGTCCTACCAGGTCCGTAAACCACCCCTTCTTTTCCCTGAACTCCCTGCCTCTATCTCACCCCATTCCCTCCTCCACCCTCTCTTCCCCTCCCAGTCCCCACCACCCCACATTCCCACCTCCACGCTAACCCTCCCCACTCAAAAACAGGCGGCCTAACCCTCACCCTATCCAACACCAACACCACCCACCACCTCCCCGCCGGCACCGAACTCGGCACCACCCTCCACGCCCTCCACCGCTCCCCCGACTACCACCCTCTATCTCCCAACTCCTTCCTTCCCGACCGCTGGATCCCTGGAAACCGCCTCTTCAACAATGCCTCCGGCCCTCTCGTCACCCAGGAGTACGTGGACAATGCGCATCAGGCGTTCATGCCATTTAGTGTCGGGCAGAGGGGGTGTATTGGCAAGCAGCTCGCGCTTATGGAGGTGTGGATTGCGGCGGGGAGGCTGGTTTGGGGGTGGGAGGTGGAGGGGGCCGAGGCGGAGGAGGAGGGGGAGCAAGGAGAAAAAGAAAACGAAAAAGAAGAAGGGCAGAGGCGAAAGATAAAGAAGGGACAGGAATGGGTAAAGAGGTGGGGGGAAGGAGAGTATCCAGTGAGGGACTGGTTTGTGGGGGAGAGGGGCGCACTCAAGGTCAGGATAAGACGGAGACGGAGAGTAGGGGGGTAAGAAGAGAGGTCGGAAAAGGAGGAATGATGATCTGGCGTTCTTTTGTGTGTATATAGGACCTGATGAGATGGGTGGATGTTTAGGACGGTTTTTTTGGAGCGTTTTTGTTGATAAGCATAGCTTGCGCTTCTAGCCTGCGGGAGTAATAGTCAGTCAGGAACGGAATGTGTTGTGCTGATTTAAAAAGTCTTTTTCCCCCAATGTGCCGGATCGGTTTCTAGATTGCCCGATGCCCGTGAGCTATCAGGACGTTGTATGGACAGTCAATGCATTAGGACGGGTAGAGGAAAGCGGGCAGCAGGTATGCATAAGGGACAAGGCAGGTTCTCCGAGCCAGTATTCTTCCTTCTGTCACCACAAGCCTTGTCTAGGTTGTAGTAGCCTTGCCAGCGTTACCTAGAAGCTTCGGAGCCTTAAGGCCGTGGGAAAACGATCTCGCGAAATGCTAACTTCGATATCTATTTTTCGCTCCCAACTATATCATTCAGGACTCTTTCATCGCCGTAAAAGCAGCCTCCTCTTCTCCCTCACTAATCTCACAATGCCACCGCAAAAAGTTACTTTTTCCAGTACCCCCACGACCATCTCCTCCTCCGCCCAAACCACCGTCCCGCCCCCCGCTCCCCGCAACTCCCCTACCCCACAGCCTCTGTACGCTTTCGACGCGCCCTCCTCCTCCTGGCTCCCCACGCCGATGCTCCCCGCCTCCCATTGCCCCCTCCCCCCAGCATCCCCTCTCACTCTCCTAACCTGGAACATCGACATGCGCCTCCCCCTCCCCACCCCGCGCATGCGCGCCGCCCTCTCCCACCTCTCCGCCTACACCTCCTCCCCCCACATCCCTAATCCTCTGATTATCTTCCTCCAAGAAACCCTCCCCTCAGACCTCGCGCTCATCCAATCCCTCCCCTGGATCCAGCAAAAATTCCACCTGACGGATATCGATGGGTCGCGCTTCGCGGGCGGCAACGGCAGGTACTACTACGGCACCGTCACGCTGGTCGACCGCCGGCTGCCCGTCGCGCGGGTGTTCCGCGTGCCGTACGGGCCGAGCGCGATGGGGAGGGATGGGCTGTTTGTCGATGTCCCTCTGGAGCTAGAGGGAGGGGAAGGGGGAGGCGTGCTGAGGGTGTGCAACACGCATCTCGAGTCGCTGAAGCGGCAGCCGCCGTACAGGGATCGGCAGATGGCTGTTGCGGCCGGGTTTCTGCATGACGAAGGTGTTGTCAGGGCGGGGGTGTTGGCGGGGGATTTGAACGCGATTGAGGAGTTTGATGGGGGGTTGCCGGGGGGGAATGGGTTGAGGGATGCGTATTTAGAAAATGGAGGGGAGGAGGGGGGGGAGGAAGGGTGCACGTGGGGGAGACAGTGTGGGAGGGAGGAGAGGGAGAGGCATGGGCTGGGGAGGTTGGATAAGGTTTTGTTTTGTGGGGAGGTGAGGGTGGAGAGATTTGAGAAGTTTGGAGGGGGGGTGGTGGTCGAGGGGGAGGAGGGGGAGGTGTTCAAGGAGGCGGCTGAGCTCGAGGAGGCGTGGGTCACGGATCATGAAGGACTGAGGGCGGACTTGGTGATTGGATAGGGCGGGAATCTGCTGAGATGAAGGAGGGAAATGGGCTGTCAGAGGTGGACTGTGCTCTTGTGGGAAGCTGACGACCGCACGAAGAACACAAAGCCGGCGGAACAGAGCTGCGATAAACATCTCTGGAACTCTATCAATTCTGAGGCAAAGGTATGAAATTCTGAAACGAGGATTTGAAGGAAGTTGGACAACGGCTTTTTTCAGGCCTCTTAGACATCATTACAAAGAGGAAAACATGTCTTCTCCGACGTTTTGCTCAGAAAATCCCTCCCCTATTTACAGAGTCACCACACTGAGGTCCATCCCGCTTCCATCATCTTCGCATACAACAGCCAGAGTGAGCGGAGACAGCATCAGTCGCGATGACTTGCAGCGTGATGCACGACAGACTTAGTACCTTCGCGGAACGATCGGCCTCGGCGTCTTGACCTCGAACCCCCGAGCATAGGGAACCTCCTGCATGGTTGAAGGTATATGCCAGCTTTGCGTTGTTTCTGCGAAGCAGGTCGGTACCGATTATAACAGGTCTAGAATCTCTTCTTGGAAAGGCGAGGCGTTGGAGATGTGAGCGTCTGGGGAAGTTTTCTGTGGGAGCTCCATTGATTTTCAATGGCGGGCTTCTCCATTTTGGGAGGTGTGCACGCGACGTTGGGGGAAGTGCGTGGAGATTTTTTGTTATCATTCATTCATTGTGGTACATTAAAGTCGAAGAGTGGGAATTGAAGAGGTGCGATGAAAAGATTTTCAGATTGACTAGAAAGCTAAGAGACAGTAGTGGCCGTAGATTTCCTGAAGGAGTGGAATAGAATATCAAGTCCAACTCTTCCATTTGGCTATTAATATTGTGTCCTGTCATGAAAGGAAATTGTGCATCGTGAAAGAAGGTTCAATACATCGTACTATCCATTTCAAACCCCTGATACCGTGTTCGTGTTTGCTGAGGGAGCGGTGCCGGGTACATCAAGCTCCGTTGGCATGGCATTCTGTGGGGTTTCCCTGTTCTCGCCTGCGGAAGTCGAACACTGCTCCGAAGAATCACGCGGTGGAGCTGACTGGCCTTCTAGAAGACTAGTTGAAGAGCTCTGGGGCTGTCCGCCGCCGTGTTGCGCAGTTGGAGAAGTGCTGGCATGACTGTGACTCCCGTCTTGCGCAGAGCCGGGCGGACACTCGTTGGGGTTGTTAGGAGGGTTGCTGCTCGTAGGACCTTCGACGTTTTCGTGGCTGTCATCTTGTGAGGAGGTCGACGGGCGCTCGTTGTCATTAGTCTCGCTCCCACCAGCCACGCCATTCTGGTCGGATTCGTCAAGGCTCGTAGCGTGGTCAACTTTCGGGGACGCTGCTCCCGGATTGACGAGCCTTGGATGGTCTTCGTTCGCAGTATTGAAGACGCCAAGAAGCTGGCCCTTTTGCGTATAAGGAATATCTCCTCTGCTGCAACCCTCCCAGGAACCCAGCCCGAGCTCCTCATGTGCCATCCGCTGGAGTTGCAGGATATCGTTTCCAAACCATTCCGTGGTGGAGGTTCTGATGATGTTCCGGCGTTCCAGCCAGACGATCACTTTCTCCATTGAAAGCTGAAGGAGGATAATAGATACCCCAACAACTAGCACAATGACCAGCCACATTGTCGAAAAATTCGAGTATGCCGTAGAAATGATTTTCTGCACTTATGTTTCAACAACAGAGAGAATGAAGAAAGGTATTGGCAGCTTACCTGATTCTTGCAGAGCTGTCTCTCAACATCATTACTTGGCTTCGTCCAAAAATACTTCAACATCTCAGAGCTCCCTGGACCTACAGCACTATCTGTAGCAAATCCTTGAAAGGAGGCTAAGATAATGTTATTCCAATTTTCAACCTCTAGTTGCCACTGATTTGCCGGTAAAGGAGCCTGGATATTTTGTTGAAGGCTAAATCTGGCAGTTAAAGCGGCCGATCGAAGTGCGTCGAGCACATCTACTGTTGGAACTAGATGGATGCCCCAGTAAAGCGCCCATTCTCTTTTAGTCGCTGGCGCTTGGTGAGCCAAGCTCATCACGTTGTTTCCAAGAAGCTGAGAACACCCCTTTCTAGGGGCTAGAGTTGGGTTGCAACTCTGATACTGCTCCTTGCATCCTAGCACTGATGCTGCTTCATCTGAAAGGTAATAATGTGCTGATCCCGATGGCCCAAGATGTACAAAGGTATCATTAGTAGTCCGATGTGCACTATACCATTCGTCATTGACTATTTCACTGTAGCGTATATCACTGGCGGAAAGGAAAATTAAAAATACATCGCTGTCGTTTTGCGCGAGCTCTTTGACAGGAATGAATGATGAGTCAGGATCCAGGCCGCCGGAAGGCGCATTACCATAGTTAATTTCGGTGCTTATTCCAGTTAGCAGAACGCTTCTCTAATATATGCGCAGACCATGCATGAAAGACCTACTGGATTCCGTAATCCGCATCTGGGTGATTGAAACGCCGCCACGCCAGCTCCTCGGCTGACAGCTGCTCTACTTCGTAGGTGTAAGGATGTGACTTGTTTACAGACCTCCCTGAGACCTGAGGTCCATAGAAGTATCGCATGTAAGGCTTGTCTTCAGAGTAGAAGGCAACCTTTTGGTAATCATTACTCTTCAAGGGCGCACAGTGTAGAAGCTTTCTAAAACTAAATCGAAGCTCGACAGGCAGATTTAAGCCAAGGTCTTGAGAGTCAATGTATCCGGTATCAATTCTGATATTACCGTTCGGGTTACGACATATTTCCTCTTGAAATGGGCAAGTGGCGTTCCGGTCTATTACAGTAGAAAGCTTTCTCTTCACAAAAGGTGTGCAGGCGTCCCTTCTCGCAGAATCCATTCCTGTGATGTCTGAATAACACCTTTGAGCATAATTCGCGTATGAAGTGATCCGTTCTGCTCGCCATGGACTGTAAATCTCGTCATATTGTTCGATTGTAGTATTTGGAGTAGAGGTCCACGGCACTGGAGAGCCGCCTATACCACAATTGGGACTCGAAATTAGTACCTCGTTTCCCATACTTGAACTGATCCTCGATGAGAATATACTGCCAAGGACAACCGCAACGAGTATAAGTAAAGAGGCTCCGACCACGGGTACAATCCGTCTGAATGGCTGGTGGGCCTTTTGACGCCATGTTGACAGCATCCGAAGAAGGTTGACAGCGCCGGTTTTTTCATCAGTTGAGTTTCGCAAAATAGCTTGTCGTTGATGATAAAGTCCATCTTGACATATATTTGATTCAGATAGAAGCTGATGTAGGGTAAAGCATAAAATACGCCAGAGCCTGGAGCCCGCAAAGGTAATAAAGACGGCAAAGAAAGCTGTAAGTAATGCCCCGTTACGATGGTTTAAAGTGATTGTTGATCCCTTTATTTTTCCACCAAAAGACCAGTTGGTCCAAACACCAAGGTAAACGGGGTAATTGACGGCTGTTTGGGTTTCTGCCATCTTCTTGATATATCTGGTGTCTGATGCTTTCGCAGTGAAGGAAATCTGCGGACCAAGTGGCGAGTCCAGAATCTGACTGAGGCATATGGACACTTAATGTTTTCTGCTCGATTGTACCTAGACAGGCAGTCCTTCGTCACATGTTGTCATGTTGAACTAGAAGACACTTAATACCTGACTTAGCATCTAGGTCAGTAGATGCATTTGGGGAGCCTTTCTATAAAATCAAAGGCTTCATTGGCTAGATTCGTCCACCCCAGCCGGAATGATCGCTGCATCCTGCAGCCTGCGCAAGTCATTGTTGCTTGTTCGGTCCTGTGCAAGGCCGGTCCTGCAAGAAGCTTTGTCATGATCCCCTGTGTCATACATTCAGCTGGGTGGTAGTGCACACCCCCTGGTCCCTCAAGGGCATGCCACCGTTGCGCGAACCATTTCAACTAGCTGAGAGCTCCTGCCCTTCGAAATCTGCGCGTCTGTAGTGCTCCATGCCACAGGCATTAGTGTGTATTTGGGACCAAACCTGGACATGCTGCAGGATACCTGTAAGAAATTAGATTAGTGTTACCTCGACCAGAGTATCGTTTTGTTTGAGAAGGCCGTTTGTGTCAACACCATCGCTGAGAAAGAGCTTTCTTCCTTTGATCCAAATTTGAAATGTGGCTTCAAAGCGTGAGAGCTTGAAAAGGTGAACGGACCTTGTATTCGAACGCGTCAAGGTTGTGGGGGCCGGAAGTGAAAAAGGTAAGGATGGAAGCGCTTCGCTCAAGATACGGGTCTTCGATGATCCCAATCCAACAATCTTCCGTTGGATTGAACAGGAATATTTGGACCAGCGACCATCGCTTAGCCGATAATTGAAAAGCGAAAGGCATGATTTACAGCGGTCATGATCTTGGGGTAGCGACTCTCCGAACGAGAGACTGGCAGACACTGGATTGGTTCACTTATCTATAGAGAATAATGCAGTCAACGAGCCTCTAGCTTTTCCTCTACCTCTCCTTACTAGCGTCAAATGCCCCCAAACCCCAAGGTTACGTCCACTGCATGGTGATAAGCTGCGATGACACATATGCAAGCAGGCATTCACACTATTGTTTCAGCTACAAGGCCGTTGGTAATTTGACGACCCTTACATTTCTGCACACTTTCAGGCAATGGAGCCACGGACGACTTGCGATCTTTCCTTTCTCGAATGCGGACTACCCGATAAGCAAAGGCCCTAACACACACGGTGTGGGATCACCTTTCTAGTCCTTCATTGCAATAATGTCGGGTACGGCCCTACACAAGGATCGTTGTAGGTGGTTCACAGATGGCTGACAAGTGTCAGATACCATAGACTTCTCGTAATTTCGGTCCTGGCCTCCCGAATGATGTTAGTTGTCATTCTCCGGTGGCTCCACGAATGACTCTTCAACGTTTCACCCACAATACGGCGTCGAAATTTAATGCAAGTATTTGTGAAAAAATGATTTTAAGCTTTAGCATAGAACTATGAAGAGGACCAATCTTGCAGGGACTGTATTCTACGATGTCACGATTTGCTACGTTGGACCCTACAGCAAAATCGTAATCTCAATGCGCCTGCCGGTCACTGCGACACCTATCAAAACGAGACTCTCAGCAGCCCCTGCTCTTTACATATCTTCTCTGCAAACACTTATCGTGCTTTGGTGTTGACAGATGAGATATCCTTGAGACTTGGGGTCTGATGAGGCTGACCTATTGATGTTTACCTGACAGCGGCAAACGCCGAGTTTGAGATTATGATACTTTCAGAGGTTTGATCTTTCTCACTAATCCATATTGGACCTGCCGATCAAGCTCGAGTGATGATCTCTGTCGAGCAGCAGCATTACTCGATTGTGCAGGTTTTCCCTAAAAGGGTTGTTGAAGAGTAATTTGTCTGAGCAGGTTTTTCCGGTGTCCACCTGGTGGTAATTAGATGGGAAGACGTTTAGGGCCAAGCACCTGCACCCTCTGATTTCTCTTGATCGGCTTGTATTCTCGCCGCTGAAGCTGATCATTCCATGTCAATTTTGCGGCCTGCCTGCCCTTTGGCATGGCAATGTCGAGTGTCCTGTCATTGCGAATCCTGGACGATAACTATCCAAGGGTTTGGGCCACACTGCAGCAGTGGAGGAGTATTCACGACTATTCTAATAAGATACGCGTCGTTCAACTCAAACGGTTCATGACAACAATGTTTTATCCCTGGCAGTCTCTTTAGGCCACCAGAAAATAGCTGCAAAGAGCCTTTAGGCGAGTTCTGAGCTTCCGGTGTCTGTCCATGAACCAGCTTCTCTCTACTTTTGATCAAGCTGCATTCATCCTGAATTTGGTCAGTGTAGAAAGACATCCGAGGAGACTTATCTCTCGGAAGTGATTACTCATAACGATCTTTGCCTTGCACTGATGGTACTGTTCACCCAAGCTACCAGGGCCTGAGAAAGGCAAAACGCATCTTAGACAGCTGAAAGCTGCTCACAGCTCAGGGCCACTTTTCATCTTTCAGACACAATGCAGCAGCACCTTTCTCTGACTTTATCCCGTGGGTGGCTGCCGTTGTCTAGCCCATTGTGTTCCCTTCAGTCGGCATTTACCTCTGAGCCTGGCCCGAAAGTAAAGGATGTCTTTTGTGAACGGACCGCAAGGGAACGGCACTCAGTGCAGCTGAAGTACGCCTTTGATAAACTCTTATCGGAAGTGAAAGGTTCTGGCAGGAGAGGAGGGATCGCGAAATAGCGTCCGAGATTCTGAGATCCCGAGGGCCATGGCTGTCACATCAGTCTTTCTCATGTCAGGATTCGCAGATTCTACAGCTGTTCAAACACTTAGTCAAAGGCAGGCTATAGAGGGATATTTGAGTGTCCGTTTCGCCTTGGGCTGAGTGCGCATTTTCCTTCTCTCATCTCAATTTTTGGTGCATACTTTCCTCCTCTATCTAACCTCTTCACCGTTGCGAGACAAGAATCATGAAAATTTCTACCCTTAGTACCACGGCACTCATCGCTCTGCTAGCTTCCACGATGGCTCGGCCTACGGCAAATAATAACCTAAGTGAGGACACACTGCACTGTATGATATTACCCGCGTAAGTCTTCCCTCCGATCTCGGTCTGAGACATAAGTATGCAAGGAAACTGAGTAGCATCGTCAGGGATGGTTGTTGTGGCAATGGGACGTGCTGTGGCTGCTGGGGTTGCTGCTAGATTATCGATGAAGTATCAACAGGACCTAACGTCATGAGAGGAATCGCGGTTGCGGCGGCGCTGTCTGGCCGGTCCATAGCTGATCTGCTTTCAAGCCTTGGGATGTAATGAGAAATAAGGTCGTGGCGAATGAAGATGCGCTCGCTTTAGAAAGATTTGTCTTTTTACCCAAGGTACCTCATACCGCGAATAATTTATATGAGGATATAAGTACCCTTCACCCTGCTGTCTACCCGCCGTTTTCGCCTATTTCGAATTCAACCTTATCGATCTCGCAGCTTGGAACTCGGTGATGAGAATAGTAAGATTCAGCCTGCACTGAGCCATTCAGGCAATCACGCTGTCCTTCTCTTTCCAGTCATTACTTTCAGCAGTGAAGCAGGCTGAAAAGTGCCGGGGAAACGTCTCACAAGATACTCACTGGCAGGTCCAGCAGGGTCTCAATCTCGATAGCAGCCATCAGAATCTTCCCTCCTCATGACATTCATGACCGTACAGAGACGGATTTCCGAAACAGCACAGCTTACATAACACACGATGTGCACGGTAAGCCATACTCAGCTCCTCTCCAAAACATCTTCTGCTATCCTGGCCTCGCTTGATCCACCGATCCAGCCTCGCAGAGAGATGTCACACAACATCCAGCAATACAACACTGCAACGCGCTTACTTTATGTCTTGCATTCAGGGGCCGACGAGGCTGGACCTTATAGACGCAGATCCGGGAGACCAAATCCGGCATGTGACAACATGATCTCAAAAATGTTGATCAGCTCCTAGTTCCCTGGCTGGAGGTGCTTGCTTAAAGCGATTGCTGGGACGAAGAAATCCTTGTCGAAAGAACTCGTGTAGAACGGGAGAAGGGCAAAAGACCTGGGGGAGCTAAGTCGCCACTGGGCGGCCTTGTCTGCCTTGTCAGGGGCGAGATCGACGGCTATATCCCGGATGCTGGGGCTCAACCTCTAGATACCTTGGAGGAATCCGCATCCTCGCCATTCGAATCCTCCTCAATGACATTCACCACAACGCTCCTCCCTATCCCCCATGCAGCCGCTTTACTTACTCTTCTACCCTCTCCCCAACCCAGCACATCCCCCCCGTCCCGATCCCCTAACTCACATACCCTCCGGCCCCTCGCTAGATTCCCCTTCACCCTCCCCGACCTCCCTACCCCCGCGCCTCTTACCCCCTCCCCCAGACCACACTCCCCACCCTCATCCTCGCGTACCGCCGCAACAACGTCTCCAAACACCACACACATCCCACCAGCACCAGCCCCCTCCGTTCCCTCCCCAACCGCGAACAACACAACGACACAGAATCGCGAATCTTTCGAAAAATCCTGTAAAGCATCATCGAGCTTCCGACGTACGCGACGCAATAACGGAACGAGGCAGTTGGACGTCCGCCACGCACATCCCAGAGCCAACAAAGTTTAAGAAAGAGTGATGAAAAATAGGTAGCATGCGCACGTTGCCAGACGGGGCTGAGGGAGAGGCCAACCTGGGAGTGCCGGGTGCGCTGCGAGGAGGCTCCTTAACGGCTCGGCGTCGAGTCGAGCTTTGCGGAGCGGAGCGGAGCGGGACAGGCGTTACAGTAAGGGAAAAAAAGGGGTAGATGGGAGCAGATTTCTCTCGTTTCGCTGGGTGCGGAATGGAAAGATCGTTGAGTCTCATTTCATATAAGGCTTTACCTTTTTGATCCCACAGCGTGCGGAGGGGGAGGATGCTCGGTGAAACGTAGCGTAGGCGTGGAGGTCCCTCAGGGTTGGAGACCGGGGTGGAAAGGGGGGGGAAGGGGGGGGGGGGTTGAAGAAGAAAAAAATTGGAAAGATTGATCAGAAAGAGAAAATGTGTGCTTATTGCCAGGTCGACGGGTTGTGTCTACTTAGTTAGGTTTTAAACTGGACTTTTAGAGGTGGATGTCTGAGGCGGAGTGCTCGTTACGGATCTAATCGGTCCGTATCTACCTGTCACTGTGGAGCTCCTACCACATTCCTGGCATACCCTTCATTGGGATAAGGTCGGAACGGATAGGGCTGGCCAATCGCCAGTGGTCTTACGGGTGGCGGGCGGGTGCATGGCCATAATTTGATTGGACTGTCACTAAAAAATTATGGGGAGGCGAGATCTAGATGCACCGTAGGAATACGAATTAATATTGCACGAGAACACACTTCTTACTCATCCTCCCTGCTATGCAGTCCTGCCCTGTAACTTGTTCGTGGCCGCTCTCACACGTGTATCCACATTGGGCGGATGAGGCTCCGTGTGCGTCGCGGAGTTGACTCGGGAGACCGGCGTAGAATTTGGCGCGATCGACACAGTTGAACTATTCTCGCCGAAACCCTTGCCCAAGAATCGTAGGAGGTCCATTGTCGGTTCAACTGGGACCCGCCAGCTAGCGCCGTGAGGATCGGGAGGCGGCTCTGGGCAACTGTCGCTCACGGGTACCAGGCCTAGGATCTCGAGTGGCCTTTCCCAGTTGATCGATTGCAATTTGACATCGGGTGCTGTCAGCTTCTGGTCAGGTTTGTCTGATTCTGAGTGACCATTGACTGTCGTCGAGGTGACTTGTCCGTTCTTAATTCTGGACAGCTTTTCTCTGATGTTTGCCTTGGCCGATTGTGTTGTGGTCTCCGGACACGGTACATGGCTTCTCTTCGGGACGCCATGTCGAAACATAACAGCGAATATCAAATGAACGTATAGCGCTGCTAGTTCGACGCCGATTATCAGTGCCCATAATGGACAGAACACTAGCCGGACAATGTCAACCGCCGCTAGGCTCAGGAAGGCTGCAAATCTTGCAGGTTTGGACTTGGGCTGCGGTAGCTCGTCATCTCGGGGACAATGACCAAATCCGGCCTCTTTGAGACTCGATTCAGTCTCTCCCGTGGAGCTATCAATTCGCTTCCTTGTTTCGAAAAGTCTGCCAGAGAAGACCCAGAACCGCACTGACGTAGGTTTCCGGCGGAGGAACGGTAGTGCACAAATCTCATGGGCTGGTATGGTGATGAAAACAAATTCGAGAAGAAAAACGAAGTACATCCACCCACTGGATTTCCGTTCGAGTTTCTTGACTGGCTCCTGAGTCGCCATGAGATCTTCTTTCAGGCTATTGGCGGTCTTTTTCCAGTGATCTAAAGGATGTCCTTCCATGTATCTCCGTAATTGAGTTGCGCGATCTCGGGCAAATCTTTCAGTGCCGTCAATGATACCGTGCAGATTGAAACAGACAACTAAAGTGAAAATAGTAACGGAAGCGAGGACAATAGCGAAGACATTGATGGTCAACGACTTGGGCATAACCTGCATACCGAAAATGCTCTGCGGAAAGTTAGCGGTTGATATTCCAGAAAAGAGAAGTTCGCCATACGGTACTGAATGAGAGCGGTAGAAAGAGAATATTCACATAGGTTAGGAGGCGGATGTTATCTCCCTGGTTGACGGATATACGAGTATCAAATGAAGAGGATGCACCAAAAAGCTGCCACATGTTAGTCCAGCACATTAAAATGGACATTAAGACGAACACCGTCTCGAAGGCTTGTAGCTTCCTCTCTCTTCTTTCGCACATGGTCAACCTTTCGGCGAAGAGCGCTTATACGATCGCAGATCATTTGGATAGACTCCTGACGAAGTTCGAATGACATCTTGCCATCATCAACTTTGTCAAGAGATTCGGCTTCAAACCGATCCCATGTATTGATGGTTTTAGTTAATTGCTCTTCGAAGCAAGTGTACACCTGGATCGCCCAGAAGAACGACTTTGACCTTTGAAAATTGGGGTCCTCGGACAGAAGTTCTACCGAGGTCAGCATTAACAGGAGACATGGAGCCACAACATTTACCAGATGGGTCATGCTCGAAAATAACCTCAAACTGGACGCGGTTAGCGAGCTTTCGTGTATATTCCAACCGCGTAAGCTCACGCGAGAGTCAACTTCATTATCCACAGCTTCAATAACAGTCTCCCACCGATGAACCACATGGTGAAGTGCTCTGAGTATCCAAGTAAGAAAAATTTCGCACGGCCGTCGGCTGCCATTTCCAGCGAAAGGCTTGAAACCACTTTTAAGGTAGGAACCAACGTAATATTCTTCGGCGAGTTGATAATTAGTGTAGATATCAGCGCCATGGCCAACCAGAATAAAAGACATCTGTTCTTCGAAAATGAAGCGAGATTTGTTCAACTGCTGACCTCGAAACGGCGCAGCTCTGCGGATGCCACGAAAATCCTTTTGCACGTGTTCTTCGTCCATGAACACGCGCGGTACATTGTAAAAAGCAAAATGATACTCGAACAGATAGGTAAGATGATGCTAAACTGCCAAATCAGCCACGAACAGAGATTTTGTAGAACTTTTGGGTATTTCACCGGAACACCTCGTCCTGCCACAGGGATAAAGTTGGCCACTGCCCAATTCGAAAACTTGATGTATCGCTCGAGAAACGGAGACACATACGTCACGTCAACCCTGTTTCGGTCAGCCGGTCAGATGAGCTAATCCTGCGAAGCCATACTGAGGAGTGGATGCTAGCACGAGTGAAGCTGTTAAAGCGTCCAGATCGGATATCCACAAGGTCCGTGAAGGAATTATTTGAGATTCGGGTAGGGATCTGAGCCGTATTTTATTCCACAAATGGCTTCCAGGTTCCATCGACCTAGAGAACACCACCAAGCCCCGTTCGTCGTTCCAAATACGGTCAATGACTTTGACATATGATCGAGACAAATGAGGAAGCTCAAGGCTTGGCTGATGCCTGTGTTCCAAGTCGAGCAACTCTCGCAGACGTGGATATGCGGCGCGAAACACTGTCTCCTCCCAGTACATCTTGCTGTCCGGGTCGAGGACGCTGTCGACCCTTGGAAGCTTCAATTGAGATATGCCGTTATTAGTGATCGGGCTCCCGGGCGTTTCGTTTCTGCCCTTCGCCTGCCAAGCAAGCTTGAATCGACTGCTTAAAGTCTTGTTATTATTGATCTTCAGTGGAAGAATCTCCTCCCGCCACCTCCGTTTATATTTTTCCTGTCGCAATTTTCGGAGGTCGGACTCTGAAGTTTGCACAGTGTCGCCGCGCGAACTGGCCAATTGGCGAATTGCATCAAGGAGGAGATCATTCTGCTTAATCAATTGGTTGAAACTGTCAAGCATCTGAACTGATCCAGCAGCATCGCTGCTATTGACTGAGTTCATGTTGGTAGCCATCGAGATAGCATACGGACAACTGCGTAATGATGGGAAGCAATTTTCCACGCTGACGAGTCAATAAGCATTATTATAACTTGTGGAACGGGCGGAGGAAACCTCCTAAGCCCTCTTCATGACCCCGGCTGAAGGCCACAGAGCCTCAATTAGTAGGCCTGCAAGCCATAAGCGAGAATCCATGCCAATGAGAGAATTCCTAAGGATCCTGCCGGAGATCGACCATTGCGTGGCGTAAAGCTGACTACCGAGGTGACAAGGCTGCACAGTAGAGTTTGCAAAAGAAAAACCAGCACCACTAAGCAGGGAGGCAGGCCACATTTGCGGAGAAGTTAGGGTAAGATGCACATTGCAAGAGAAGTCTTCAGCCGATGCATGGCGTCAATACTGCCGGTCCTTCATGATTGTAATTAAGCGAGACACAGTCTGCCAGGTCTTGTTTGTTTGGCATGCTTTGATGTTATAAGTGCTCCTAGGGAACTTGAGGCTCAGCGGCGTATTTGGGCAAGGCTGGATTTGTGCATCAAGAGGTTGTACAAAAAGAGGGCTGCTCGCACGCCACGTAGCCGACGAGAGTGTAAGCGCATTGGGGCCGAATATCCGGGATTTGCAACAGATCGTGGCTCATTTGGTCTCGTAGCGTCATTGCAGCAGCTTCAGACTGCCTAATCAGAAGGGATGTGGTCGACATCTAATGTCCGTAGTTCTCAAAAGAGATGGTGAAATCAGCGTGCTCGGGTCTTTGGCGGCCGAGCAGCGAGAGGTACTTAATAGAGCCTAGCGTGATAAATTGTCGGGTGGGATGAAGGCCAGCCACACACAATCAATTTTTTACCCAAGATCTTGCCATAGCCTAAAACATTCGAGCATGTTGTCAAAATCTCCATGTTTTAGATCCAGATCAATCTACCCCTGATTTTGGGTCTTTTGATCGGCTTCTCAATGCATTCAAGGATTTCGCAACTCATTTCTCGCCACCTACTCCGAATAAGCGCCACCGACAATGTCAGTGTCGACCTCCTCCCTCAGACCTGCAGAGAATCTTCCCTCACAGTCAATATTTTCTCGAAAAAGGAATGCTTCCGATGACATGCAACCCACTCCAAAGAGAAGGAAAGCAGTAGCGTTCGACTCAGACGTCGAAGTTTTCAACCTCGACGATGCGTCGGATAGCGATCCTGCACTCATTCGTGAAGAGACGAAAAGAGCCATTACCAGACATGTTGCTGGTGACAGTGAAGCTTATGATAAGCTCTGCGAGCTTTTCAAGATCAATCCGTGCCGAGAGAACGCACCGTCTGGAAGACGCATAAGGGTACACTTGCAAGCTGTTTTGGCCAATATATCAAGTCTTACCAAAAAATGCTCAAAACTCGTCAATGCTATCCTCAACAGTGAATGGGCAAGCAAGGACTTTAGTCACGCCACTCTTTTCTACCAGTTCTTGGGAAATCTTGTTGCAGTGAACTCCAGCTTCTTGCCTAGCGTGACTCAGATGCTAGTGGCTTTATTGTCGACAGCAAAAGCGAAACGAATACCGGAATATAAAGCAGTTAGTCCGAGCACGATCCATGAACGGGTCCATACTGCGATTCGGCACCTCCTCAACGTTACCCCGAGTGCAGCCTCGGCGTTGGCAGCTTCTATCAATCGCCAACTACGATTTGACTGCGAAACGGCGCAAGACGACGTGATACTGACGAAAAATGCTTTAAAGGTAGCTGTCTATTGCGAACCACTTCGGTCAATGATTCTGGCACATATTACAACCGAGGTTGTCAAGCTAGATGGTTTCATACAAGTCGAACTAGACGAGAACGAAGATCTCATGGTTGAGGATATCATCAACGACCTAGCATCTTCCCAGACCTACATCCCACCATCATCCCAGAAACTCTTCGAGGAATCTTCTCCTACTCACTCCATTGATACTGATAGTGATGAGGACTCCGACCTTGAAGAGGATATAGACGAAGAGACGCAACGCAAACTGAGGGTCAAGGTCAACATTGCCAAAGTGGATGGGATCTTGGACCTCTTGTTCCAGTATTATGACAATTGCTTTATCGTCCCGGATGTTCGAGCCAGCGCAATAGAACTGCTATTCAGCCACTTCCACACAATCATAGTCCCAACCTATCGCTCCCGACACACACAATTTCTTATTTTCCATTTCGTTCAAAGATCAGACGCCTTGATGGACCGCTTTGCAACCTCCTGCATTAGCATCATCTTCGATAATAAACAGCCGCCAATTGTACGGCAATCAACGGCAGCATTCCTGGCAAGCTTCGTGTCACGGGGAGCTCATGTCAGCGCACGAATCGCTCGAGACTGTTTCACCCTACTATGCGGTCTGCTCACAGATTTGCAAAAGGAGTACACGCCCAGCTGTCGAGGTCCTGACTTACGACGATATCCTGCCTTCTACGCCACCGCACAAGCCTTGTTCTACATCTTTTGTTTTCGTTGGTGCGATTTAATGATACCATCGCATTTTGATGAAGAGGACGATGATACGGAAGGAGCCAATAGATACACCTTGCCCTCGCACTTCCGAGAAACTCTGTCAGATGCTATTTTCTCACCGCTCAACCCTCTGAAAATCTGCTCAGAAGGCATTGTGCACGAGTTTGCAAAAATCAATCAAAAGACAGAGACAATGTTCCTCTGGTCTAAGATCGAAATGAATAAACGTGTCAGGCTCATGGCTCCAAAGCGATCGATTGCAGATCTTCCTACCGGGCTGAATCAACCCGAACGAGACACAGCGCTTGTCGAGAGCCTTTTAATGGATGACTATTTTCCCTTTGATCCTTACCATCTACCGCAAAGCAAGAGGTGGATCGACGATGACTACAAAGCTTGGCAGGGGATTGACGAACTAGATCAGTCGGAAGGCGAAGAATTGGGGGAGGAAGATGGACGATCAGTTAGCACCGTGGAGGAGGATAGGGATGCAGAGAGCGATGAAGAAGATTATGATGATCAACCAGAGCAGGACGACGAAAGCGAGGATGGATCTGATACAGAAGATGATGAATGATCTGTATATCTGATTTAAGCGAAGGCGCCAGGTGTTTCTGATCATTTCTGGCGCAGTCTCCTTGTTGGCACGATTTGTCCAAGACCTAGAGATAGATACTATGCGAAAAGTAAGATCTGATTTGCCAAGCATGTCTGCACTTGTTTCGTAGGCGCGTTTCGTCTGCTCGTAGAAGAATTCTCCATTGGACGTGCCTATACTGATGGTTTACAATGTAAAGCACAGACCACGCTTAAAATCTTGGCCACCTCTGTCTCCGCTCCATTGACGTGCGGAGAATTTTCCGCTCTAGCGGAGCTCGGTTTCCAAGCTCTTCGCATACTACGAGGGAAAAAACAGTCTCGAGGTCCCCCTAGATGCCTAAATTTATTACCTCTGTATCAAAATGAGGGCGAAGCGATCGAAGCGCTACAGAAGGACTATGGCTCAATATGGGCTCAACTTTGGGTTTCGAGAGCCATACCAAGTTCTTGGTGAGTGGCACAGTGCGCATCACGCCTCCGCTTGCAGAGCAATCTCAAACCACGAGCTTGACTCTATTATTATCTCCCTATGCCTCTTCAGTTCCTCTCATTGTTTCTACCGTACCATGCATTAACCTCTGGAATCACAGTAAGCACCTCTTTCCTCCGCGCGACCCACCGCTTCCACATGTCCCTCCACACCTCTCTCTCCAACACCCTCCACGGCCAAGTCAAACCTTTCATCACCAAGTGCTCTCTCGCCGCCCTGTCTGCCTCACCTAGCGTTGACAAACCATCTCACCATCCACGCCCTGCCTTTCTCCCACCACCCACAAAGCTCCCCCTCCGCCACTGCACCCACAACCACGTCTCAGACAACCCCCTCCCGGAAGCCGAATGCCTTCTCGATCACCTTTCTGGCGGGGCTCTGAGCGCACAGGCTTTACATCCTGACGCTAGCATGTCTAAGACAGCGAAGAACAAGGAGCATTTCGTGCTCGCATCAGCAGACGAAGAGGTGGAGGCGACAAAGCTGGGGAAGAGGAAAAGAGATCTGGAAGAGGGAGAGGAAGCAGGATTGAGGACATTGGCGAGGAAGATCCCCGGTGTGCCGGTTGTGTTTGTACAGAGGAGTGTGATGGTGCTTGAGGAGATGAGTGGGACAAGCGAGGGTGTCAGGAGGAGGGGGGAGAAGGAGAAAGTTGGTAAAGCTAAGAAGCAGGAAACAGAAAAACACGAGGAGGAGAGTGAGTCTGATGACCAGGAGGGAAGGGATGGTAAAGAGGCGGAGGAAGTCCAATTGAAGAAGAAAAAGCGGAAACGAGGGCCGAAGGAACCGAACCCGCTCAGCGTGAAGAAGAAGCAGGTCAAGGAAATGTCTGACGGTAATGCCAAAGCGCAGGAGGTAGGATTTGAGGAGATTGGGCGGCGAGAACCGAAGAAACGAAAAAGAAGACATAGAAAGACGGCTAACGGAGGTGATGCGCAGGTAGAAGTATCTCCTTTCTAAAAGAAATGGACTAGCCTTCTCCACCATGAATTATACACGGCAAAAGAAAATTCTCTAGATCTATGCAGTCTAGAGATATGAGAAGAACAATCCCCAAACCCCAGTGATAGCGACGATCTCACGTTTTGCAAAACCTTGCTCTCGCTCCGATACCTGAAGTGGACCAACCTGTCAAGGAGCCGAGGATGCCAATATCGTTCGCCAACCGCGTCACCCAGTTCTACTTGCGAGCAGTGTCCATCTGCAAAAGAGCATGTTCCGTCCCACCAGCCCCAAAGACAAGGATCCGCGCCTTTGAAGCTGTCTTGTCGTTGCCATACCGAGTCCCTCCTGCACAGCCCGCCCGGTCCCCATCCAAGCGCGAGCCATGCTTTACCCGTTTACCAAGATAGCAACGACAACAACAACCCTCTACCTCCCGCATAACCTTCATCTCCTTCCCAGCCCTAACCTCACCGTCGCCATCCCAAATTTCCTTGCATCTTCCTGCGCTATCCATTTCCCCCTTCCCCTCTCCGCTATGCATCTCCTGTCCCTCTCCCTTCCCCTCTCCGCTCTGCCCTCCACGAACATCATGAATGCCGTCGCCGCCTTCCCTTTGCCTTCTTCTTCTTCTTCCTCTTAAAGCCCCCTCCTACTAACCCCCTTCCAGCCTCTGCGGCGACAAACTTCTTCACGCGCTGCGAGTACGCGTGCGTGTACGCGTGCGCGATCCGCGTTTGCTGCGCCGATGCGGATCCGCCGAAGGACTTGGATGTAAGAAACCCCTGCCATATCTAATCTAATCTAATTTGCGTTATCTTCTGTTTTAGAGAAGAATTTTTGCCGATGGTGTATACAGAATGGGGGGTAGAAGAGGTGGATTAGTGAAAGGGACGGGAAGGGTAAGCGGAGGGGGGAGGGTGTTTGAGGGAGGCGGGGTGTTGAGAGTAGGGGCAAGTGAAGGTGGGTGGGAGTAGATAGGCTTGGGAGAGAGGGAGAGGATGGGGATGGGACGGGGAAGGTTTTGCACTACCAGGAAGGTGTAAAGGAGGGAGAGATGGGGCTGAATGGTAATGTCTGAAGAGGTCTCTAGTAAGAGGGGTCTTTCGGAGTTTGTTGAATGAGTACGTCCCTGAGATCATCAAGCAAGGCTCTTTCCTAAGCTCAATTGCTCTTGTGGAGGAGGAGAATAGATCTTGTCTCTGCGTCGCTAATCTCGAACAGGTTCTCGTACGCACTTGTGATGTGCGCCTGGCTTTGAAACCACCCTTTTTCAGAAGACGTTCGCCCTGTCCTACCGCTTGGCCCGGGATCCCCCATACATCCATTGCTGGCCGATTCCCGATCCTCGCCGGTCGCTCCATGTAATCCGACAGAATGACTCTGCGGGGCAGCAACCCAATCCCCAATCCACCACTCTTCC
This sequence comes from Pyrenula aspistea, assembly GCA_021030945.1. Classification (NCBI taxonomy): domain Eukaryota; kingdom Fungi; phylum Ascomycota; class Eurotiomycetes; order Pyrenulales; family Pyrenulaceae; genus Pyrenula; species Pyrenula aspistea. The sequence goes on from JAGFML010000017.1 coordinate 379,824, forward strand.
TCGTACCGTTTCGGCGTCTAGCATCCTGCCCTCGTTGTGCTCCATCATACCCTCAGGCTACGGCCGCGCGCAATTCCTTCGCAACGGAAACATATGAACCCTCTGCAATCTCCTCGAGAATCCCCTTCTCTCTCGGCTGCCAACCCAATACCTTGACCGCTTTCGCACTACTTGCTCGGCATTCCGCAGCAATGAATCTCGCCAGGAAAGGACCCATCTTCACAGCCGCCTTCTCATACGTCAGCGACCTCACAGGGATTCCTAGGGCTTGCCCAAAAGCCTCGGCCAACTGACGAGCAGTAACATTCGTCTCGAAAGTGCCGTTGAAAATGTCGCCAGCCTTTGCGTGCTCCGCGGCCAGGAGGTATAATCTTGCAGCGTCGTCGACGTGGATGGTGGAGGTATACACGGCGCCTTGATCAATGTAGATGGCCTCCTTGAAGGTGGTAGCGTCCATGGTCATGAATAGTTTGACACCACTGCCACCGCGGCCATAGACGTAGGGAGCGAGGCGGATTGTGATGACTTTGACGGCCTTGCTGTTGAGCGATTGGGCATGCCGTTCGGAAGTGATGCGGTCGTTGATCGGATTCTCGTCAATAGGCGAGTCCTCAGTGGTCTCGCTGCCATCTTGATCTGCGGCCACGACCAGGCAGCCAGACGTAGTGATGAGAGGGTGATCGGTGCCCTTGAGACCTTCTCCTATGGCGTCTACGGCGTCGCCGTCGATACGGACCACCTCTGCGTAGTCCATATTGAAATCGCTTGTAAGCGCATCTGCGAGGTGGCATACGACATCTGCTCTGGCGCTTTCGCTACGGAGAATGTCGAGGGAGTGGAGGTCGCCGCGGACGGGTACGGCGCCAATTGCTTTCAGCTTCTCGTCGCCTTTCTCTGTTCGCGAAAGGCCGTGAACTTCGTATCCCTGGGCAATGGCATATTCAGCGATAGTGCCGCCTATGAGGCCGGTGGCGCCAGTGATGAACATGCACTTCTTGTTTCCTTGGGCTGTCATTGTGAACAGGTCTGAACAGTCTGCCGTATGTATTTTTGAAGGTGGGTTGAGATAGGATAGTAACGTTCTCAATGGTAGCTAAAGATGCAAAGAAGATTTGGGAAAACCCAGCCAAATTCTCGATAAAGAATGCGGTCCTTTCTACCGCTTCGTGCCATGACGTCCCAGAGCCTTGTCTCAGGCGATCAGACCTCCATGAGAAGCACCTAACGCCTGATTGATGCTTTGTCGGAAGTCAATGGACGGCGTTAGGACGGCTTAACTCCGGTAGGACTATGCCGCCCGCCCTGCTCCCGCCGCATCTGTCATTACAAAGTCCCTCGGTCTTCGGTGGACCTCAATAGCAGAATATGTCCACTGGAAGACAGCTACTAAGTGCTTATCTGGTTCGGTCTGTATCAATTAGGAAAAAGTGCCTCCAAGAGCTTGGCCTATCACTTTCTCAACCAGCTTCAACCATTGTAAACGCCGAGGTAAATCTACGGAAGGGGATGTCCTCGGAAAATAGCAACGGTTGAGAGGGCGGCCGTACATAAAGAAGAGGCATGTCAATGTGAAAATAGAATGGTGGTTTCATATAGGCATGTTTTGCTTACATGAGAAAGTTTGTTCGCAATCAGACCAAATTCGGTCATTGCCTGGCTGTCTAAGGCGGGAGACCACAACATCGGCGGCCGAAAGAGTGGCCAAAATGTGTTTGACATAGACAATACTCGTGAGAAGGCAACCAAAGTTGAGAATCTGTTCAGCAGCTAAATGAATGCATCGTACGACTATTACGGCAGGTGTACAAAGGGCTTTAAGGCGATTTTTAGACGTCTGGAGAACCAGTTCCACAAAGCGCACTCGCCTATCTTGCTACGGAATTGGATCGGGCGCCCACTTCGAATAATACAGGTGCTTTGCCACGTTAAAACCCATCCGGCAACCCATCTCCATCGTGCTGAGCACTTCTTCGGCAGCCGCTGTATAATACAAATCCGGCGCAATTTCGATATTGTCAAGGACAGGGCGTCCAGAGTCAAATCGAGGGTATGCATGTGGCCAAGCTTGGCGATGGACCCATGTGATGCCAATGCTTCGCAACTTCTGAGAAGCTCGGCTATCTTCATTGGAAGATGCCATATCCTGCCCTATAAGACGTGCTATTTCATCGTTCGGAATCGCTTTGGAGGATACGATTTTGTAAACATACTCGAGCTCGTCCTCGACGTCACCGGAGTCGGGGGGATAGACGCGGCGGGAGACCGTGATGCTGAAGATTTCGTTGACGTCTTGCGAAGCGGGCTGTCTCGGCGCAGTGAAAATCTTTTCCGGGACGGTGGTGTTGATCGGTTGATTGAAGTATATGGGGGAGAGATGGTGTAGGGTAGAGAAGAGGGTAACACGTCTTTCGACGTACGGTCGTACTTCTGTTGTCAAAGCTGAGGTAGAAGGAGGTATGTCTATGTCGATACCATTGAAAGCGAAGGGTGCAGTGAGAATTATGATGTCAAACTCGTCTTCGAATGTCGAGCGTTGCGTTTCAGGCAGATCAGTTGGTACGGCATGAACTTTCCACCGCCTCGTTTCGCCAGCGGTAATGCCAGAGATACGGGTATTGAGACGCACGTACGCCTCGGATATCTTGAACATCCGGTGAGGAAGCCGTTGATTGCCTTGATAGATTGATGAATCAGGTGCGGAGCGGAGAGCAAGCATTGAAGACAGCGCGTTAACCTGGTGTAAGTCGCGGGCATGCCGAGAACGGCTCTCTGGCCGAACGATTTCATCGACGAGTCTGCCGTTGACACGCTTGTTCTCAAAGAAAGAGGCTGCAGATAGTAAGATCTCTTGTTTCAAGAAATATTCCTCTAGGGGTTTTGATAGCCCCAAGAATGAGCTGGAACCGGCGAAGTCTGAAAAGCTTTCGGCCCTACTCGTGACCAGTTTATGGACTTTGAAAAGAGACGTGCCATATCTCCAAACCCATTTTAGTGACCACCATGAGCTGCCAGATAGTGGCTTGTAACTGCTGTCATAATTTACAAGTAAGTTATTGCCGTCCCAAACACCGATACGGTCGTCTGAACGTGATTGAGGAACGGTCTTGAGGCCAACTTCTTGTATAGCCTCTTTCATACACCAATCGTCTTCTGTGAAGGCTGCCGCGCCGCTTCAACATCGAGCCACGAATAGTTATGGATGTATGCACTTCTTATACGTCCGCCAACTTGGTTTCCGCTGTCGAAGACGCTGATGTCAAGTGGTTGACGTAGGCGGGTAAGTTGATGCAGATGATGAGCCGACGCTGCGCCCGCGATACCCGCACCGATGATAGCAATCTTAGGTATGTTGGGGGCAGGGGCTTCTGAGGATGGCGTGCTGTTTACAGGCCCAAGTATCACAGCTTGATTGGCGTCTGTGTAAACATGTACATGCGAAAGTCGAAGGCAAGGAAGCAGGTTGAAAGGAAAAAGAGAGGTGACTAAGCGCATTTTGATAGACGAGAAAGAGAGTTGTCCGAATGGTGAGGTGTGTGGTTGTCAAAGAATCTTTCGAGGACGAAGGCGAAATTGTAAGGTAGTCAGAGGTCACAAACCCCCCCTCCTCCATCAACGTAAACCTGGCAGGCTGGCAGGCTGGTACTATCGTGATCTACTATTCGCCGGGCCATGCGGGGCTGCGCTTCTATTCACGTGCTACTTGTACCTGTAGTGTTTCGCAAGCCTCGATCACCGAAGCACCTACCGTATTCATCTGATTTGGACAACGAGACATTGATCTGAACATCTCTTAGGTCGCGGTTGCCAATTAAATCATCCGGTGTTTTTAGCCCGCGCCGGAAACATTCCGCACCCATCGTCATAAGGTTAGTTCAGGGGCGACTCTTTTACAATACAGTAAACTCTCGATACAAGGAACAGCATCTGAGGAGAGCGCCTTTGTCTCACAGATCTATGTTTCAGTGGAAAGAGCTTGACGACCTCCAGATCAATATTTCACAAGGGAGATTATACGCTGAAATCGAGAGCGATTCCTCAGAGCTCCCTTGGGTTTCAAAACTACACTGACAATCGGTTGCTTATATCGAGGGTTTACTGTACAACATCAAATGTTCCAAGCTCACAGAATCAAATGTTGTAGGTCTAGTTAGAATTATATCCTCGCGCTTCTTGTCCCCTCTCCTTCATCGTCGTGTGCTGTTCCGTGTGACTGACTGGATTGGGGTACTTGCCATGCATCGCACGAGCACCCGACGCGTGATCATGGCCACCATCTATCTGCCTACGCCGAGATTGCCCCATTCAATAGGCTTCGTAAGTACAGGGAAAGGAGATAAATCGTTGCGGTAGCTCTCTTGGAAGTTCAGTTCGTAGCAATATGGCCTCCTCCTCCATCCAGCTGCAATAATTGCGAATCAACTTGAGTGCAAACACTGGTTATCGGATGCAAAGACGAAAATGTCCCAGCACCAGCTTCCTCAGCGCTCCACCCGTGAACACAGCCTTGGCAGTAAGATACATGTGAGGACTTTTGCTCCATATCACCAAGAAAAATACACAGCTTGACCTAGGTATCCTCTCTTGAACTTATGTCCTAATTGCATACTGGCAACCAGTTTCTGCAATTGTGATCCACATCATACAGCATGATCTACCATATCTTCTTCGTCGTTGCGGCAATTGTGTTGCCATTCGGACGTGTCATTGCTGACTGGGACGCGAATCTAGAAGGGCTTATTCGCTCTGGCATCAAGACAGTGGATACCGATGAAGGTTTCAACGTGACCGATAGTGGAGGTACGTCGTCTTTCGTCGAAATTCTGCCCTAGCTTCCCCACCACAGTAAATCCTCGATACAAGCAACAGCCTGTGAGAAGAACACCCATCTCACGAATACAAAGTCCAGTGAAGGCAGCTCGACGATCTCCAGGGTCCTATTTTGCAAGGAGAATAATAGCTGGGACTCGAAAAACGATTCCCCAAAGCTCTCTAGAGCTTTGAACGATGCTGACACTCGGTTGCTTATCTCGAGGGTTTTCTGTACTGGCTTGCAGCAAATGAGAATAGAAAGCCTCAATGAGCCGGGTCCTTAGACGGTGCTTCCATATGCTCTGTTCTATTTGTTCCGGCTACTTACATTGTGCCTTCTGATTCGCTAATATGATATTCTTCGTATAGGCAATCTCACCGTTCTCACGAGTTACCTATACAATAATTGTTCCACGAATCAGAAGAAAGCTCTCAAACAAGCGGTTTACGACGCGAATGTGATTGCATACTCTGGAATCAAAGAAATTGCCCGCCCGGGTGCGGCACCTGTCGATTGGATCGATTTTCGTCATGAAGCTGCAATCGATTATTTTGGCCCTTACTCCAAAAGTCGTGATCACCAGTCCAAGATATATAGTAAGTCTGTCATTGATAAGAAGTCAACCTTAGAACTTTGTCGGAAGTCTGCTTACCCTAGCAGCTACTCTAACTCGAGCTTCCTATGCCTCCCGTGGGACGGGTTGGAACGACTGGTGGAGCAACAGATACGTGCAGCTGAGCTGTAATGAGAGCCTTACGGAAGGGTGTCCAAAGGGAACGGCCATCGCCGTCACCAAAAATGGCAACAAAGACTTTGGATATCCTCTCATAGTTTTCTGTTCCGTGTATTTTTCGAAAGACTATCCAAGCTTTTCCGAAGCTGTGAAAAAGCTGGACTCCAGTGATAACAAAGACAACCAGCTGAATGCTCTTAATCTACGAAGCAAAGGTATCTCCATTGATTCCGTGGTATTATTGTGTTGCTAACCTATCTAGGCTCGACAATGCTTCACGAATGGATCCACATGAATTGGGGTAGCGCGGAAGTCTGTCCTGGTGGGGGTTAGTATTCTATCCCATGCCATGGCATGATGACCTACATTTAGGAATCTAATGGAACATAGCTAGTGACAATGTTCAGGTCTTTGGGCCTGGAAAGGAGAAATCGAAAACGTACCGACCAGGGCCCTCAAAGCTGCTAGCGAAGCACGACGCTGCAGTAGCCGCAAGCAACAGTATGTCCCTGATTCAATATTTCTCCCCAGCTTGAGGCTATGCAGGCTTGCTGCCTCAGCTGACGACTTTGCACTGGCCATAAGCATCATTCTAAGATACTCCTGGGGCTGACAGTACTCATAGACGATAATTATGTGTTCTACTCACTTGCATGGTTTATACTACGCCGCTACGGAAGGTACGTAACTTTCAGCAGGCTACCTTACCATATCCTGCAAACTGACAAAAATTACGTGACAGATACCCGGAGTACTCTACTGCCTGGGACCTCAACAAATCAGTTCGAGACAACCTCGACAGATAAGGCAAGCAACCTGGCGACCCAGGAACCTATCAGGTTCTAGATAACGCCAACGAAATTGAAGATAACAACCCAGACGGCGGCCCAGAGATAAACGACACGCTTTACGATCCCTCCGAATATCCGGACTGGTACAGGTCCATTTTGACCACCTCCCTACCCTTCACCAGTCCCGCAGCCCTCCCAGCCATCATCACGCCGTCAGCTCCAACAGAACCACCTCCCGATGCTCCAATTACACCTCTTTCCGAACCTCCGCCCTCCACCTCCACCTCTGCCCCATCCCAATCCCAATCCCTGTCATCGACCACCACCACAACACCACCACCTCCTCCTTCGCCCGCCCCCGGTGCCGACACCTGCGACGTCTCCTACAAGTTCCTCTGGGACGCCTTTGAGGTCCGCGGCAAGAACTTCGACCCAGCAAAACTTGGCGCTAACGACGATGGCTTGAACCACCAGATCAAGACATGCGGCGACCTCACGCACTGGAGCTTCAAGTGGACCCCGAAAGATCCGACGTACCAGTGGTACGCGTCCGGGCGCTTACCCATCGGGACGAAGGCTTGTGTGGGGAGGGCTGTCGTGTCGGCCGGCGGGCCCACGGATGGGAATTGTCATGGATCTGGGTAAAAAATACGTGGAGTTGAGGAAGTTGCTGTTTCACCGTTTGATGGATGACGCAAGAGCATTGCTCAAAAGGCACAGCCAGACCGAGCAAGATAATACAGTAAAGCCTCGATATAAGCAACGGCCTCCAGTAGAAATTCTTCTGTCTCATAGGTATAATATTTGAGTAAAACCGCTCAACGACCTCCAGGATGATATTTTAGAGAAAAAATACTCGATGAGATTTAAGAGCGATTTTTTAGAAACCTCTAAGATTTGATGCTGTACACGCATGGGTTGCTTGTATCGAGGGTTTGCTGTAATTGCTTCCTGACGAAGCCATGGGTTCGAAGGGACCGGATACTTCGTAAGAGAAAAAGCCTGAGAACAGGAAGAGTATGGAAGAGCAAAGAGGAAATTTGTCAATGGCCGGATGGCTCGGTTACATCTCAACATTGATCAAGCGCCCTTTGTTGTCATCAGCATGTATCCTCGGTGCATAGCTTGGGAAGCAAGGCGTGTCTCCGGCCGCCCCACAATTTTGATGATGCTGCCTGACATCTTGACGATGGACAAGCGATCCGCAATTTTGGGATCAAAAGCTAATAAGTAAGAGCCTCTTCCAGTTCTTGGTTCTTGCAATTCCACCAAGTGTATTGGCAACTCGACCAATTCCGTTTTGACCTAGCTCCCGATTGCGGCTTCGCCATATTGTGGTATTGGACACTATCGCTCCAATTGGGGCCTCTGATAGAAGATTCGGTGGGACTGCTATTCAAACAGCCTTGTTTGCCTGTGTTTCACGGATGTTGGCTGACATCTCAAAATGTGAGAAAGTTGCGGCGCGGTAGTTGTAACTGCCTATTCAGGCCTAGTCTGGAGTTGCTCTCTACTCCCTTTCCTTGACTCTCTGTACTACAGGTTTCTAGATACAGGCAGACTTCAAGCTTGTAGTACGCATAACTCCAGAATAGATTGATTGCCAGCCTATACAAAGGCAGTCCTTTGCCATTGTGGCCCTCAAAGAACTAAAGACCTGATGCAAGAGGTAGGTCGCATGCGAGGATGCCTCCACTTTTTAATGGTTTAGCCAGCCTTGTTTTAAAAGCATTTATTTCTGAGCCAGGAGACTCTACCTCACACTTTACCTTTTGGAGGAGGGAACAGGTCGACAGCTCTACGGCTTTTTGAGACATGGACAGGGCTAAGGATCTCCACAGCCACTCTGTGGCAGTTTGCGACCTACAAGATGTACGTTCGACTTCTTCCCTCCACAGTTAGGATACTTGAATCTATTCCTTTACCGTTTGATCAAGACTTCATGACTATGCTTACTTTCTGGTTGCTAACGCTCACGCCGCTAGTGATAGGCTTACCTTGCGAGTGATTAAGAGATAGACCTTGTACATATTGGATAGATGAATCATGTCACCATCCTGTAGGTCTGCACCAATAATCCACGCTATCAATTCAACCGCATGTCGCCTTTATAAGTTCTGCCAGTGATATACTGCATTTGAACCAGTTCGCGGCTGAAAGGTATAGGGATCGAATTTTCAAACGAGCTTTGATGATTTTAGGCTTTGGGCAACAAGCACCAGTGAAAAATTACTTGTAGAACCTCCGGATCCATTAACAGTATACCATTTTCACAGAATCTTTATGTCGCCAGAAGAAGAAGAGCGATACAACATGGACCCATTCCCTATAGATGACTACATGGACCTTGTTGGACGTAAGAAGTCCTTACCTGCTTAACATAAAGTTTAAGTTATCTAAGAAATTCAAACATTTAGGCTATTTCTGAAGCATACCTGGAATGGTCGAAGAGAATAATCGGACTCAGGCAAATTTTCGATACTATTGCGACGACAATGGTCGAAGTACTAGGCGGAGTAGTTTCCGGAGAAGTCGACTTCGGGATGATCCACCCCCTCGTTGGCCAATTCATTATCTAGAACAACGACGACGACGAGAGCCAGGATGGTACCAAGTGTATCGAGAATGGTACGATGAAGATAACAAGATTTTCGAAGGCAATTCAGCAGGCTGCGAAGCTTCTCCCCCACCACAAGCTGTAACCTACAGAAATACCATGCCCGACAGGGTTTCCAGAGGGCAGAATTCCATAAGAGCCACAACTAAAGTCCGTCGTCCTCCCTAAACCTATACACAGTTAATTGACCTCATACCCTTTATAGATATGCCGCTCTTAATTTTGGTCAGGGATAGCCAGCCTCGACATCCTACCCAATACAATTAATCTGAGGAATTTATTACCCCCCACTCAGATGCAATGGGAATCTTCGCCCATTAAATTGTTCCGGGCCCTGACTCCTTTTGTTCTTCTACACCACGTGCGCTCGGCCTAAGTTAATTCCGTTCTCCATTCTGCATATAAATGCTAACACACTTTACTACAAGTTCTGGTACTTACCACCGCTTGAACGTGAGCAAAACTCTGATCCCTAAAGTTATACCAATCCCCATCCTGTCCGAAACCAAACCAAGCCCCCGACTTATTACCCGACTTCCCTTATGAGCGTATCTCCAAGCCTGTCCACTCTTTCTTTTTCAAAAACCCCTCCTTTTCCACACATAGCTAACGCAGATACCCTTCCATCGCATTTAGGCAACGACGTATCTGAAGACCAAGGGCCCGCGGTCAGCTGGGAAAGAGCAAGAGACATACATCCGGCAGGCCGCGACGTCAACCCTGCAAACTATGCCTTCTTCGGCCTGCTGGCATATCTGACCGATCGCGGGTGGCGGCTAGATAGGTTTGTTGCACTGGCGAATCGGGGATTCTTGCAGAGACTATAGTTCTACGGTTAGGCGGAGGACCGTGGGAGCAGCAGAGTATTGATGCGCTACGGGAAAAAAAGTGGTGAGGGAATGCGTTGATGAGAACAGGGAGGAATCATAAAGACCGCAGAGACGAATATACATAATATCATTGAGCAGGGTACGGTAGTTTTCTTCCGGAGATGCAGTCGGAGTTGTGTTGGTGGTGAAGGGGAAACTAAAAGGAGTCTTCCTGCAAGATACATTATCATTGGGGCTTGTGACTCTTCGATCTACTTCGTTGGAAAGACGGTAAGATTGACGTCTAATTCTAGCAGAGAAGTTCCTACCTTTCTTCTAGCAGCAGAGCACCAGGTCCTGAAAAATATCATGCGGTAATGGTAAGATATCCCATGGAGTGGCGATGGCTGCTTCGCAAGACTTCGAGCCCTGGATGGCTGACTGGCTAGCTGATTCAGGAACTAGGATACGTATCTTCAAGACCACGTGCTGGGAGACGTAATCTCAATGCATCATTGTTACAACTTACCGGCCTCTGCGACGGAAGAGGCATTCCAGGTAAAGGCTGTGCAGGATGACCTGCCCAAGACAGTTGTTTGAAAGCCTGTTGGTACTGTCAACGAGTGTTTGTCTTGTACCTGAGGCAGAACTTCCGCTTTTTGACGCGATATACATTCAAGAAGCGCTTCATTTGATACCAGAAAAACATCGCGCATTTTTGGTTGAGCTGCGCTATTTTCAATTGATAGGCTGCACTGCGACCTCTAAAGACACGGCCTAGTCCTAGTCCAATCGATCGAGAGGGTGCTTGCACTGCAAAAATGACTATTGTAGATTTTTGCGAAGCTGAAGCTGCAAGCCTCGCGATATAACTGCTCGACACGAGCAGCCTACCAAAGAACCCTCTCCTCGGCTAGCATAAGTCCATGAAAAGCGTATCAACAAATTCCACAATAACCGTTTGCCACATTTTCTCACCTTCTGTTGGCTATCACCTGCACAGCCTTGTCCCCGAATGCACCCTTGTCCCAAGCCCGACGCCCTTCAGCTCTATGAAACAAGCACATCTTTAGAATTCCGAATTTTCAGTAAACTTAGGCGCAAGCCATGAAAAAATTCGCAACCTGGTTACTTGTTATCAAACCGCTAACAGCTGTTCAGTGGTATGACTACCCCCCTCATACGTACTGGATTGACCAATCCTGTTATGAACGCTTTCCCTCACATTTCGACGAAGCTTTTTCCGAATTTCAAAGATGGGCGGCCAGGGCAGGTGATCGGCTGTACGATGAAAGAGATACGTTACAAAAAGATTACTTTGAGCGTCTTTTCCTACCACGAAATAACACTATGTTTGTGTCGACGACTAGACTTGTTCTAAGTACGACGAAGGAAGAGTCCTAGCGAGTTACAAATCTTAATAGTCTAATTTCTTTACGGTTCAGGGAGACTCTTTGAGGTATCTTCAATGATCCCCGAGCCGAATGACGATCGAATCAAAGCAAGACATCGATACTATTGTGATAATGATCGCAGAAGCTCGGATCAAAATGGGACTACCAGATGGAGATTAAGAGAAGATCCTGCAAACCCCCCATGGGGCTATGTACCGCAGAAAGATCGCTCTATGCCTCACGAAGCTCGACCTGGCGAAATGTTTGTCCAGGAATGGGAGGATAGAGATAACGAGATGTAAGATGCCCCGTGCAGTGTTTCTAAGATGGCTGCCGGCACTATAACTTTCTACTCCAGGTTGTCAACAGATGGATCAAATTATATCTCTGGCTGTCAAGGCAATGATAAAACTAGAGTCGTTACATACAGGTCAAAAACCAATCCTGAGGACTATTCAGGACAACAAAACTACGAGAGAGCTACCGTTACGGTTTGTTATCGTCCTCCTTACTGATGAGGGAAAAACTGACTAGATTTTCTTCGCGCCAGATATGCGATTCTCAATTTATGCTCGGGTTGTCAAATCTTGTTTTCTTGCCCGGAAGGCCGAATCTGGGAGCTTTAAGGACAGCTTCAAGATATGCCCCTGTCGACTATTTTCGGATTTTAACTCCTTTCATCCTTTTGCACCAGGTTCGCTCCTCAAGAAAGTCTTTAAGTGCTTCCACACTAACACTTCAACTTCAGTACTACTACATGGCAACTGAGTGGTGTAAGCTAACCTTTTGCAACATCGCACCGTGCCACCATCTCCCCACCTCTCTTCCCCCTTCTCACACCATCCTGCGCGCAGTCTCCAATACCAATCTCCATTCTCATAAAATCCCCCTCAAATACTAACCATCGAACCCCTTAGCCTTCGATCTCCCTTCCCCTTTCCGATTCCTCCCGGGCCATGCGCGTGATGAAACCGCCGTCGACTGGAAGAGCGCAACATCTCTCATTGCCAGGAAACAATGGAATCCAATCAACTATGCCTTCTTTGGGCTGCTCGCGCGCCTGGCGGATCGCGGGTGGCGGCTGGATAGGGACGAGGAGCTGGCGAGGGAGGGGTATCTGGAGAGGGATGAGAGTTTGATTCCGCTGTGGGGGGCGCAGCGCAAAAGGACGGAGAAGATCTCATCCGCAGAGTACAGATGAGGATGGGAATGATTAAGGAGATGCTTTGGGAGCTGTTTTCTTCTTCTTTCCCCTTTTCAAATGCCAGAAAAAAAATCTCGTGCTTGTGTAACATACGACAGCAGAGTAACATTAGCCTAAACCACCGACGAAGATTACCTCAGCGCAGCGTTCCGTAGGCATTCGAGTCAACTCCCTAAATACCAAGAGTACTCAGCCTCGCCCATAAACCATACGCGAACCAAAGCCCCACCGCTAAACTCCAAATTTACCCCCCATCCTCCTTTACCCCCGCCTCCCAACCCAGCAGCTAACTTTATCCACATCCTCTACCGCGTCTACTTCATCATAATCCTCTCTACCACCTCCTATACATCACATATCTAGCGCCAAAACTCGCGGACCCTTGTGATGAATCGCAAGTCAATCCGAGTCAAACCTCTGGACCTGCGGTGTCTTTCGAGTTCGGAATAGGAATGCTGGAGGGGTTGGAAATCTGGATGGTTGGGTTGTGGGCTGGTTTTGATGGTGATGTGTGGTTGGGGTGTGGGGTGTGGTATGGGTTGGGTGCTAGCTGTTGCGGGTTCTGTGGGGACAGGGTGGTTGATTGCGAGTTGGCAGTTATAGTGTGCATGTTGATGTGGAGTTGAGTGGTGGGTTTTGGGTTTTGGGTGAAGGTGGGGATGGGTATCGCCTGGAGAATCACGGAGCTGCATTGTGGTAATGACGCTTGAGACGGTGGAGAAATATTGATAGAAGGGAAATTTGAGATTCTTCGAGTCTCATCCTATGCGGATGGTGCGTCTCTCTTTTGGCAGAGAGTTAATTACACCACTGGCGTCAAAGCCCTGTCCGTTGCTTCCCTTCGGAAACCCCAATCCATCCCTGAAAATCATGTGACCTATACGCTCGAAATAGTGGCCTTTATCCTGCAAGATCAAAGTACATATCTCCTCCTTCCAACGAAGCTCAGATATATTTTCGCACCTTCCCACAATCAATCCCAGTACATCTCTGCCATTAAGGTTAGGTGCAAAATCCTGGTGTCCGCTGTCATCTTGGTATGTTTGGTAAAGCGAATATAAAGGTATTTGGAACTTCACTTCGCCGGCATTGAGAATTGCGAAATACCCTGAGAAGTCACTCTCGCTAAACGGCGCAAAAGATAGGGAATTCTTCATATGATTTTTCAAATTCGCTGACATGTATGACATATGCAAGGGAAATGTCCAGCCTTCAACGTGTATGTAATTGCTGAAGGAGCCAGGAGAACTCCGAAACAGGGAGGGGATGTTGTATTCATCAAAAGAGAGAAGAGAGCCATCAGTCTTTTCGGCATGGATCGTCAGGGAGTTTTTATTGTCCAATAGGAGGCCGTAGCGGCATTCCGGGATCGCAGATGTCAATGGGGCACTCCATCCCGCCCAGCTCCATGAAGGAAATCGTGGACGCCTCACACCAGGCCGAGCATTCCTCCAGCACAGGCCAGCAGCGAAACACTCGCTTTTCTCACACTTGAATTTTAACATTTCTCCCAGCGGGCCGCTGAATACCGATGGCATGATGGGAATACCTTGATACTGGTAGACAGGGAACGTGTTCCTTGCAAAGTGATTAAATATACCTTCAAACGCACGCACAGCATCGGTTTCGTAGGAGAGGTCTCTCCCACAGTATTCACTCAAACGCGAGGAAATGGTCCATGGGTCTTCATCTTTTTTGGTCCCGTCTTTGAAAAGTCTGCCGTCGAGAGGTGTGAATGCATTCGCACCAATGAGCTCCGGGACCGTCTCACGAGCGATCCTACATTTACATTCATAGTACATTTGTTGCGATGTGAAAACTAAAAGGCGACGGGAGAAGAAGCTTTCTTGATAAGTCCATGCGCGTTTCATCCATAATGAAGCTTTGATATGCTCCTTGGGGTCTGAAAGAATCGAGACAAGATGGTGACTTCCGACCCAAGCGTGTTGTTGACCTGTCCTTGGGATTATGCTCACGCCAGGTAGACCCGCGTGTGGACCATCGCCAGCCGCAGCGACTATTGTGACGTATGCATTTCCATATACCAGGTCCATTTGCCGGATTTGAGAGTCTCTTTCGGCTTTATCTTCCTGGTTAATACAATATCTGTCGATCCATATAAATGGAGTTCCGATTTCTTCGGTAACTCTTAGAGCATCTTCAATTGTTCTTGGTAAGAGATCCGGAAGCCTCTTTTGGATAGACTGATTATATTCCTTACCATTTCCCTCTCCCCATGTGTAGCTAAGGGCCGTGTACCTGTCTGTTTCACAGGCTTCGACAATCATCCTACGTTTGCAATCGATTAACTTCAAGTGACTCGGCTTGGGTGCTGATGATGCGCTCGCAACGCATTGCCCAGTGTGATCGGCCTCGCACTCACGTATCCAATTACGGACCAACCTAAAGTCAATGGAGTCTGTGAGAATGTGTTGAGCTCGACAAGATCGCTCGAAATCTGTCGTAGAAGCAATGTATTGGACGAAATGTCGATTTTTGTGAACCTTGTTATTCATTTGTCGCCAATCTTCCTTTACAGGGGCAACAATAGCGACCAGTGGCATCGAACCCATGAATTCTGATGGTGGCCTTGTTTGGTATAAGGCATATGTGAGATCTCTAACCTCGCCGTTGCTCGGTATTTTTACGGCGTTGAAAAGCTGACAAAGAGTGCACGGGATAGGCTGGTTCACTAAGTCTAGGTTTTCCAGGTCCATAATAAAGTATGGGTCAATCCCTTTTGGGCCGGAAAAAAGATCCTTGATGTCAAGTGAGGCACATCTGGCACATAAGGCATCCTCTCTTGGCATCTTCATCGAAAAGTCTTCTTCTTGAGGCCTATTGCTAGTAGAAAATTCAGACTCTGTGATCGAGCGCCCAATGTTCTGCTCATAAAATTGACGCTGTGACTTATGGAGGCTGCTACCATCCTTGACAGGCTCTAGATGCCGCTTCATAGCTGTTGGTGCGGCAACTTGCGCTTTAGAACAAGGCTTTGAATAACTATAGTAGCTTGCAAAGAGGAGTGTGGAAAACCTTGCAGAGAGGAACAGGCTAACTTCTACTTCCGAGAGGCTGAAGCAGGCAGCAACATTAGCCTTGATAGGACTCTACTTAAGATAGGACCGTGACCCGAGCGAAATAGAGAGACTTGAAACAATTACAGCTTTCGTGCTTCACTGGCAGAACTTGGGCCTTCACACAAGTTTTGAGACCTTCGCTAATTGATCGACGTAGTGATCTTGGAATGTCTGATTGCGAGAGTGAAATGGCTGGACAAGGCTAGAGCAGCACGTCTCGGGAGGTTCTTCGAGCCATTTACGGAAGGCGATCTACGTCGGCAGAGATTTTGCTCACGCAGCCTCCGTGAGCTCGAAGTACTGGTCACCATCCTCGAACCAATCAAACGTGTACCGATACTGGATTGGGTATGCTGGGTCGACACAAAGGCTATTAGTGATCAAGGAAGAGCGGATATCGTCGCCTGAAACAGGTGAACACAGGCGCAGAAGGTAAATGTTCACTCACGTACTTTCGGTGTTCAGGTACTGTAGGGCAGGAAGGTGCGCCGGGCGCCAACCTATAAATTTTTGAGCTCCCTCCGTAATTCGATAACAACAACATCAACACAATATATCTTCCTCAGTACCGCAGCCACTTTTTGCATCATTTTCCATTGTCATTCACCAGACCCCTTTTGAATTCATTTCTGCTTGTACTTCACTCACAAAATGCATCAAAATCCATCTCTACCTCCTGCTCCTTGTGCCAGCAGCTCCGCGATATCATGGCTGCTACGACAGACCCTGCAAAAGCAAAAAGTATGGCGAACTTGACCCAGAGAGCTTTCCAAAGCGGTCAGCACGCTTCGTGCTGCTAGAAAACTTTCACATGAACATTGAAGGGGAATGTTACGTCCAGTAGGTAAGGGTGAAAACAGGCAAGCCAGCGCCCTCTACCGTCCAGAATATATATAGAGTCGCATTAGCTAACAAAGGCGATGCAGCTATGGCTTTCCGAACATTTCAGGATAGAATGCCTTCGTCGACAGTGCTCTTTCCAATCACCCTTCTTCCTCTTGCTCTCCTCAACACCTGTCGTTAGCAAGTCTCCGTCACCTTGTCGAGCAATGGCTTGGTAGGACACGCAGTGTTGAATACTTGGGCATGTATCAAGATACGAACATCGCAACCCAAAGAGTCCAGCGCTACAAATGGCCTTCTAGGCTTCAAGTATTCTCGTTCTGACAAAGCCTGCAATTTGTCAAGCCATCTAGCATCCCCAAGCCGCACCGCAGACAGTACTGACTCGCCATCCCAAAGACTTATCTTCCATGGCTCTCGATTTATACGTCCACGAGCAAAAAAGCAACAACCGCGTGGCCATCATCACCTCTTGAACCAAAATTGCCAAACGGTGCATTTCAGAGAACGAACGGAAAGACAAAGAGTCACAGCTCGTTGACGGATTCGAGAAATCTGTGAGCCTCGCTACTGATGCTGGGAAAGGAATTTCTGAAGACGGTTCGACATACGTTAGCGAACGCACCGAGTTCTAGAAGGAGCTATTCAAGCCGGCAACAAGAAGCAGGAGTAGCTCATGCTCAATACGAGCTCTTATGCACTCTCAGCATGACAATCCCTTTTAAAGGCACAGGAGAAATAGACAAATCAACACATCTGAGAATTTTGTTGGGATACTGAACTTAGCGGTCATGGTTGAAGAAGCGACGAATGCGTCGAAAGGTTCGTGTTTATTGCGGAAGTGTAGACGTTTTCGGGCAACTTGTGCCCCAGTCTCGTTTAAGTGCCCGGCCCACACTTTTGAGTCGTCTGATACCTGGTTTCGTATTGTGCCTGCACCTTTCAAAGGCATGGATCACTGGCATTTCAGCAAGATCGACGGTCCAATTACAGTGCGACATCGTCGACGGAGTCCTAATGTTCACAATGCCGACACTTACGACGAGCCCATAGGCCTCAACGACGAAGTGCATAGACTCTTGAGTCATGTAATTGCCATTGTGCGCGCTATCCTCCGATCGACACATACCAGGAAGAGCTTCGAGGAGTTGGTTCTGACGCTCTGCTCGGCAGAAAGACACGATTACCCTCCCGAGCAAGACAAGAAGGCTCTCCGTGAAAGGAGCATCTACATTCGGATGCTACGATCTGGACACGGGTCATGCCTCGCAGGTTTATCTTGCCTTAACATGCCACCAGACGGCAAATATGGCGAAGAATCGACGGCTACAGAATCCCTTAGCGAAATCTCTCGGTTCTGAGGGATGGTACCAGATGCTGAAGCTGTTCGCAGAGGGGTGGAATAATGACACCGAACTATCCATCTGCGGCCTCTTCGTTGATGAGACCCTGCCAGATCTTGTCAGAGCACAATACGAATTACCAGATGACTGAATCGATGTGAGGAGCGGAGCAAAGGAAGGCCCAGAGAATATGCAATGCATATTTCCGGAAACATCCAAGGAGTATATCCTAATACGAGGGGCTGTCAGCATGCTCTATTGGCTGTTTCATATTCCCCTGGCTCACCCGAAATTGCTGCGCTTTGCAATGCAGGTCCTCGCGAATACCAATGACGAGGCTCGGATGGCGCCTTATCGAGAGAAGGCAAAATTGGAATTTGAAGGCTTCATTGATAGAATGGCCAACAAATTCCCCACTATATTAGTCAGAGAGCTTCCCGAAGATACCCACAGCCTTTGGGACACTTGGAAGCGAACCATCACCGTTGGCAAAAGAGTACGTCGATCCTACGAAGTACCGATCAGCCCAGCTTACATCTGACAGGAAATTCGTCAAACAGTTCTCGCTGTCGATCCTGTTGACCCAAAGGGTTACTACCAAGAAATGTTCTGTGTACTTGACCTTCTACTGCATGAATTCGGCCAAGCCTTCTGCCAATATCTGCAGACATCGGAGACGGATAGGGACGAAGATATTCAATGGTCCAGAGACACGTCGACACCGGATTCCATGGTTCCTCCAGGCGAGGAAAAAGTAGAAGCTGGCGCAGAGCTCGAGACTTACTTCTTTGGAGGTGTAGTCTCCTTCATACGTCCCAAGTCTGGAATCAATCACAATAAGGTAAGATCTCCTGTATGTCCAAACTTGGCATCTCGTCATCGCCAGGACGATTCCGCTTACCCTAATTCAGTGTAGCCAAGGATCGACCGGGTCTTGCAACAGGACGGCAACCGCCGCCAAATTGATCCCCGATTCATTCCACGCTTCATTCGCAGGCAACAAAGTAGGGTGCCGCCTCGCAAGGCGGCTTTTTCCAGTTTACTGATTATACTTTGAACTAGACACGGTCCTGCCTCTTCCGCTCTGCGGCCCGCAAGATCCGCAGGAACTGACTGACGAAGGCCAACCCGACTTCAGCGATAAAGAAGAGGATGCGTTGTACGAATGATTTGCGCGCGACGATCCTGTGTACCAAAAGCTGCTCCATTATTAACGAAAGCGAATTAAGCTGCCACGACCAGGCAATGCTTGCATACTCAAAGTATTACAGGACAAATTCAGCAGCTATTCGAGCTAGGCGGAACATGTTCAAGCAATGGGAAGGGTGTAGTCAAGAGTGGATGTGGCATTTCTTTACTTTGAGAATTTCAGGGCTGGGAGTAAAGATACCCCTTTTGTGATGTTTTTCGATCGTTCTAATGATGAAGCTCAACGAGGAGAGGTCTGGGGAGTTTGTCAGGCCATGCCACTGCTATGGGGATAACATGCATCGAGCTTGAGCCACAGACCAGACTCTAGCTGAAGATGCTTGTGCATAAAGAAGTAATCCACACTAAATCAAAAAATCATATACAGCAGACCCTCGATACAAACAAACGATCGTGCGTACGATTCCAAGTCTCCGATAGCCCTGAAAAGTCGCTCTTCAATCTCATCGACTTTTCTCTTCTCCAGAATACCACCCTGGAGGTCGTCAGGTGGTTTTGACTGAACCCTACATCTATGAGAAAGGAGAATCTCCTCTAGAAGCTGTTGCTCATATCGAGGGTTTACTGTACTTTCCATCCACGTTAGAACAAGCAATCCGTGTCCAAGGTGCAGTCCTCTGCTGCCCCGGGACTCGCACCGACAGCACTCGCTCCTCATTCCCGTTCCCCAGCACATCTGCGCCAATCTCAAAAAAACCTATACCCCTCGCCGCACGCCCGATTCACCCCCACCGTATACATATAGCTCCCCTCCGCCTCGACCTCCACAAAATCGCTCCCATCCTCCGCGAAATACTGATCAAACGCCTCGCAGTACCACCGCGGCGCCGTGTCCTGCGGGTTCGGCGGGTAGGGTTTCCCCATGTCGACGGTGAAGCTCAGACAGGGGCCGGTGCGGTTGGTGACGTAGGAAGGGGGGAGGATGGTGTTGGCGGGGAAAGAGGTGGTGCCGGTGGCGTTGGGGTGGTAGGCGATGCACTGGGCGAGGCAGAAGCTGGCGACGGCGGATTGGGGGAGGAGGGTGTTGGGGTCGGTGTAGAAGGAGAGGATGTGGGATTGGAGGAAGGGGTCGCGGACGCGGAGTTTGGGGGAGAAGGGGAGGGGGGCGTAGATGAGGGTGTTGGAGAAGCCGGTGGGGGAGGGGCAGGGGGAGGGGGAAGGGGAAGGGGTGGAGGGTTGGGCGGAGGATTGGGGGAGGAAGAGGGGAGCTAGGGTGGAGAGCAGGAGGAAGGTTGGCAGGATTCGGATTTTGAATGCCATGTTTTGATAGATGAACGTTTCAGAAAACAGGGATCAGGGATGGGTATGGGCTTTGAAGGTTTCTTATAGGGGTGTATCACCAACTAAACCTAGATCGAGCCGCGGAGAAGGAACCAGACATCACTTACCTATCTTTATAGAAAAGCTTCAATTGCTGTTTCGTGATCTTAGCCACCAAGCGTCGTGACTAAGCGACGTGTAGCGCATTTTGGCTGTTTTGGGGCATTCCGGTCGCAAAGAGCTTCACAAAGCAACTACTCTGTCGCGGTGGCTGCATGGGCGGAATCTAGACTCCTGTCAACGTCATTGATTTGATTAGAAGATCGCCATTTTCTCTTTCGTCGAGACCGTTATTTTGCTCGTTATAGATGTTACCGTCACAAATGCGGGATTCATTCTCGCTACTCTGTCAAAGTATCAGTGCAATTGCAAATGGTGTAGATGAGAAAATGCGTGAGGAGGGATGATCTCTGTGGAAGGTGGCGGGAAAACCTCGGCACTACGATCAACCCATTCGAGCTTCCTGGCGTCTTTTCATCCTTGAAAATTTAAAACACACCGAAACGCATTCCCTTCTGCCGCAGGAAATCAGAATGATACGGCAATCAACACGTTCAATTAAGTAGCGCTATTGTCATGTCGACAACGTCGTTACTTCAATCCATTTTCCGTGATTGACGACCCGGGCGACGAACTTCCGGAGGCTTTCTCCTTGGACGATCAGCCCTGAGGCTTTTCAATCTCTGCTTTCTTTCCCACAATTGGCTCTTGAGTCAGCAATTGAGAGTGGATGATCACACGAGTTCTGGATGTTAGGTCTCGCGTGATTTGCGGCCGGATTTTATATCACATGATATTATTTTAGTCGTACCGCAATTTCTCGACCCAGTCCTCGGAACGCCCTTAAACAGCTAAATTCGACAACTTTCTGGAAAAGGCTATATACCCTTTTGGATTAGAACATTAAGACTGGAATCAGTCTAAGAGAATTATGAGCAACACTATTTCCTACGTGGACAGACCAAATGGAAGCAACGCTGCTGAACCAATAGTCCTCGACGAAGATGACATCGAGGGCCCCCGAAAATGGTTCTACTCCGTCGACGAAGAGCTGCAGTATCTCCGCGCTCAACTCGCCTCCACAAAACGCCAACTTTACGTATCAAAATCCCGGGCGTCTCAACAAGACTTTTGCCCTCACTGCGTCCGACATGTCGCGCACATCGACTATCTCAACCACGAAAAGGCTGAAATGGACCGCATCAACGAGGATCTCCGCACCCAGCTTGCCAACGCGCAGAAGCACATGCAGGACGCAATCAGCCATGCTAACCACAGCAATGAGCTGAGCAATACGACGGCGCAGAGCTGGAAGGCGATGGCGGAGCGGAACGCGCAGACGTTTCAAGACGCACACAAGAAGCTCGAAGATTCGGAGCGGCATTATTTCGCGGAGGCGCAGGACCTCAGGCACAGGAATAGAGGTTTAAAGCAGGCACTGGAGGATGAGAAGAAGAACCGCAAGGTGAAGGAGAGCAGTAAGACGAGCGCGGACGTGGAGCGGGCGAAGACCGAGCTGCGGGAGACAAGAGATGCGATGGATGGGTTTTGCGCTGCTGTTCAGAAGCTCTCGGACGGCGGGGACGTGGCGGACGTAGTGCCAAGGTTTCAGAAGTTAGTCAGTGTCGTAACGAGGTACAGGTATATCGAGGCGAATGCGAAACAGTCGAAGAGTATACAGCCAGCAAGGGCGTTTGAGATTCGTCCTACGAGCTAAGGAGACGTGCGCGGTCTTGGCCCGGAAAATGAGGAACGAAGGAAAGTCAAAAACGCAAAGCGGAGAAAATCTTACGCGCCTGGTTTCAGAGGGCTTGGTTTTGATAGCCAGGCTTTCTACGGCGTTCCTGCTGTCAGCATGATGGACGAGACGACCTTCCGAGCACGATTCCGTATCGCGTTGGGAAGATCGCAACCTGCCGTGACAGAGTCTGCTACCCGCTTTATGCAGCTGAAACTATTGATACCTTGCCGAAACGGGGACAGCAGCGGTTGGGGAGTTAGCTCATCACAAGTCTTGTATCTTATTGGTTCAACAAGGTCATCCGGACTGATTTGACTGAGAGCTACAGCTACTCCCAACAGAACCCTTGAGGCGTACCGGCTGTGCAAGATAGGCGCTGGTTTGGTATCCTCCCGAGAAGACGATAACTACAGTTTGCCACGAGAAGGCATTATGAGACAAGCAAAAGACAATGCAAGGCTGTGTAAATGCAAACAGTGCGGCTTCAATACCACTCTTAAGCTACGCTTCTCTAGTAGGAGCATTCTGCTACTCATAATCGCGTGTCCTACTCCTGAGAAAGACTCCGTCAAAATACGTCTCTTACTAAGCCCATCTTGTCTTCTTTACAAAGACACTCCTCCCCAGGAGCATCTTCATTCTTCCAACCCCATCCATTCCCGAGCATGCCTCTTCATCTTCTTAATCGACGCCACCGCTCCCCCGGGCACCGGATAACTCGTAAAAGTCGTATAAATATTAAACAAAATCCCCGGATCGTTATTCTTATACAGCGCCGTCCCCGCCACCCCGCCGGTCAACTGCGTGGTCCCGCTCCCGCTGACCTTCAGGTTCACGCACTGCGGATAGTTCTGCGCGCCGTTCAGGTTCTCCGCGCCGTGGAGCGCGATGATCTCATGCCGCAAGACGTAATTGCCGGGGGCGAGGGAGGCGGGGATCTTGACGGACCAGGTGTTGTTGGTGGCGGCGAGTTGGTCGGAGGCCCAGTAGCCGGGGGCGGGGGAGGGGGTGAGGACGCCGGATTGGGAGATCTTGGTGAATTTCAGGGCGGAGGCGGTGGTTTTGGTGCAGTCGCCGGAGGGGCAGGGGGCGAGGTAGTCGATGACGGGGCCGTGGTGGGAGTCAGGCCAGGGTTGCGGGGACCATTCGAGTTGGATGGTGCTGCCGGCGGTGACGGGGATGTAGGCTAGGCCCGGGGTGGCGGATTTGTGGCAGGCGATGTCGGATGCTGAGAGCGGTGTTAGATTAGGTCTGCAAGAGGGGGAAGGGTTGAGACGTACTTCCGTAAGCGGTCGGAGCGACGAAGCCGATGTCCTGGTTGAGTGCGTACCAGCCCGCAACCTTTGGCGCAGTGCCGGCTGCGTAATAGTACCAAACTGGATCGCCTCCAGGGTACTATATTCAACCTAGATTAGTATGTATGGGTGGTAGGAAGCCGGTGACGACTATGGAATGAGTTTGGAGCAGCAGCTATGCAGCTTGACCGCGGCCGGATTTGCATGATACCTGGCAGCAACGTAACATGAGTAATGACTTACCCAGATGCCACCTGACACGACACCAGACACATAACCGTGAGCAGATACGGAGATAGGAGACAGGAGGGCTACAAGCAGGAAGAGATTGCTGCGGCTAGGCATCTTGACTCACGATATAAAACTCTCGTTGCCTGCAAGGAATGTATCCAACAGCTAGGTGGCGAGATAGCTTGGGCTTGAAATAGAAGGATCGTCGGCTTTTATATTCGTGAAGCTGCTTGTGGGCTTGAAGCCAGGATCAGTTGGGGCCTGTCTAATTGCTATCTCGGTCGAGGTTGTTCGGGGTCATTTAGCTAGCCGTCAAGAAATCCCATGGTTCATAATTCAGAATTTCCGTTTATGTCACAGATTCCAGGTCATTAATCTAGAAGTATATGTCTACTCGCCTTGATAGGAGGGCAAAAGTAGCCGGCATCTCGCCATGCCGCATCGAAAAGGATCTAGCGTGGAGCAAAACGTAGTAAGCAAGGACCGATGAGACAGGAGCAAGAGCCGTCAGGAGCCGAGGGACAATGATCAAAACTAACACAGACTCTAAATAGTTCAAGGAGTATCATTCTTTTGTGTGGTGCCAAGACGTGGTATATATGGGATAGATATGTCTTGTTTCCGAACGGGACAAGTCATTGGTGCGGGAAGAAATTTTCCCGCCGGGGAAGATTGGGCGGCTAAAAGAAATCTACTTCCTCCGTCCGCGAGCTTCGGCCTCTTTGGACACAAGACACGGAATGAACATGTCTCTCCTTACCTAGAAGTGTTGTCGCTGTTGAGACATGTAGGCGACGGGAAGCATTGCCTTGGGCAAAGATACTTCTCAGGGGAAAGCTACAGCAGGGGCAGTGGAGTATTTTTTGCTTTCTAGAGAAGTGCCAGGAGGTCGCAAAACTAGTAAAGAATCATATGTCACTTAGCTTAGGACTCATCTTCTTGATCTTGGAAACAAATGCTGAACCCTTAGCCTGGTCATTGTGATCTCGCACAGCGCGGCGCTCGGCGTAGAATGATGGAGAATCCTAAAACAAAATCCGACGGGGCATTGCGAGGCTGACCGATTATGCTAACATTAATTTTACTCTAAAAGGTTGAAATGAAAAGAGAATATGTAAGATTGTATGCATGAATGGTCACGAAGATCGGTGGTAATAAATTTGGGCGGTGAAGCCGGAAGCACTTGGGCTGTCATTCGCAGGGCCACCTGCGGGTGAAAAGAACGTTATTTTTGTGCCATTCCCTCAAGTGTGTGAAAGTAGACGACATGCGTGTGCTACTTAAATAATTCCATATTTAAGGTACTTGCCAAATATAGGAGAGTAAAGCTGTCTTGTTCCTACGTCAAGCTTTCACGCCTGAGGGCTAACTAACTCATCTACTATGCATTATCTGCTTAACGGCCGGACTACACTTGGCAATGTTCCAATTTTCTGTTGATGTTTACATGCTGAGCTCTTGCAATGAATCATTCGGTGGTTCGGTTTCTGTCTCCTTCTTCTCGAGGAAAGCCTTCAACATCTCCACAACTTCCCAATTCTTTCCATGAGCAGCCCACTCGAGTGGACTTCTCCTTTGATCCGCCCAGCCCCCATTAAACACCTTGCTTGGACATTCGAGATTCGTCATTTTCGCATGTCGCGCCGTGGCCAGCGGGTGTTCCAAAATGGCTCGCATCACCTCGGTTTTTCCATGTGCGGCGGCTTGTAGGATGGCAGTATGGCCCCACCGGTCACCTAGGGCGAGATCCACCTTCCCGGTTTGCAGGAGTCTTCTCACGATGTCTACATAGCCCATATTTGCGGCGATGACGATGGCGATGGATCCATGGTGCTCGGAATTAGGAAAGTTGACGTCGAGAGTCGGCTGCTGGCAGAAAAGATCCACCATCGCCAGGTCATGGCCTTGCACCGCGTGGTTGAGCGGGGATTGACCATTGACGGGATGCGTGTAGCCTGAGATCTCAGCGCCGTAGGCAAGGAAGAGTCGCGCCATTTCCACGTTGCTACGTGTGGTGGCTTCCCATAGAGCGTAGCGGCCGCGGTTGCGTGCGTCCGGGTCAGGGCCTGAGGGCGAAAGGCCTAGACCACCGTCAGTTAGGAGATAGGTCATGGCTTCCATATTGGCGTTATAGATTGTAGCGAAGAGTGGTTCACAATTGAAATGGTGGGCTTCGTGGCATTCCCAGGGCAAGTGTTGGCGGTCACAGATGTCGATGCCAAGGGATTGAAGAGATTGTAGGATGGGGACACTGCCACCCATCGCAGCAGCAAAGTTCATCGAACGCAGTGATTCATCTTCTTTATAACTTGCCTTCGGATCGGCCCCACTCTCAAGAAGGGCTTTAAAGACGTGAGTATGGCCATTCTGTGCGGCAAGATGGAGGGCCGTTCGACCATTATCTGTGATACTGTCTCTTGATCGAGGATCTACGTCACACAACATTTTAGCGATGTCTGGGAGACCCCAAGCCGACACATAGTGAATGAGGCTCCAATTGTCAGAGCCACGTTCATTGAGAACCGCTAGATCCGACTTCGGTTGCTCGATCAGCCACTTGACCACATCGGTCTGGCCGGCAAGGGATGCGAAATAGAATGGATTGCTCGGATGCCGCATTCCCTCTTCGAATACTCGTGTCTTGGTAGTGAACCGCTGGAGGAGCTCAATGGCTTCCGTATCCCTTGAAGCAAAGAGCTTCCAGTTCGAGTGAGATGGATCAAACGCTCTAAACGCCAATTGTTGAAGTCGTTCTGCCTGATCATCCGTAGTTTCTTTGCCACTGGCAAGGAACGCGTTTCGATGCACTAGCCCACTGTAAGTCGCGTATCTCAGAAATGGTCGCTCTCCGAATAGTTTCGAAATACGGTCTTCTTCACTATAGTCATAATCGAAATCATGGAAGCAGATGTATTGCAAACAGATTCGTGCTAAGAGGAAATTTTGTTCTTGTTGATTCGAGAAGAGCTTCACCTTATGTTCAGACATAGGGCCTGACTTTGTCTCCCCAGTCAAATATTGCTTCACTGAGAGGTGTACTGGATGGATGGTCCACTCTGGCACCGGTCGATCAGACTCCCTGACCTCAACAAGTGTACCGCAAAGAGCGACTATGTAATGCTGGACATATTCCTTATCGAAAGGGTCGGGGAAATTTTCATCCGGGAATCGGCAGTCTTCAGATTCCTCAACAAGCAGTGCGTCGATTAATTCTCCAACGGTCAATGGTCTAATCGCGAAGCTAACCCACCGCAGTATGTCGACAGCACGCTTCTGTGACCAGCTGTCAAGGCTTTCGATGTATGTTAGATCCCTCTCGTAGGCTTTGTCCAGGTCTGTTGGGGTCTCGTCAATGGCTTTCAGCCTTTGCGATTGGTTTGACCTGTTCTTCAGCTTCGGCATCACAAGGTTGACCCATAGGAACATCCCGCCACTTTTTGTAACCATAGCGTTCACAAGTGTAGATTTCGAAGCTTCGTTTCGGATATTGAGTTTTTTCTCCATAAGCTCTTTGGCATACCTTCTAACATCGTCCTCAAGATCACTGCCCGTAATTTGACGTACTGAAATCACATTTGTGGCCGAGAAATGCTGCTTTTTTTCCAGATAGGAATCTATGTCAGGGTTATACCGACTAACAATAAGAACACGGCTTCTTGTGAACTGTAAACACTCCAAAACCTTGTTGAGGAATTCGACTTTATCCAATGTTTCATCTTCTGCGCACTCATCGAGCCCGTCAACAATGAATACGCACCTTTGCCCGAGTCGGTTGATGTTTGTGAATATTTCCCAAAGCTCAGCACCAATTGCATCACGTGTTTCATTGCCCTCATAGTATTGCGCAACAACATCAATAGCACCAGTTATGTGCTGCACGAGCTGGTCGATCCAAGACCGCAATATTCCTAGAAAATGGCGAGTTTCGTCGGACTGCCACTTGCAGAAGAAGAATGCAACCCTCCCGGGGACTACCCATTGGAGTCGTTCGACAATACGAGCGCATAAGACGGACTTCCCGTGACCAGCTGGACTGTGTATCCAAAGAAGCCGTGTCCTCGTTTCTTGCGAGTCAAGGGTTAACCAAGCGTATATTTGACGATCTGAAGCAGCCCAGTCGCAGGTATGTTGTGCCCTAACCTTTAGCCGATCTTCTAGTGCTTGATCAGGCGAAGAAGCTCCAAGAAACTTCCTAATCTCGACGTCCCTTCCCTCTACGTCGATAATTAGCCAATATTAACGCGACGGCTTCCATTGTTGACCTTACTTGAGAAATATGTGAACAAGTCTTCTTGTCTTTGGCTGATGGAGTTAAGAGTAGCCTGAACATCACTGCGCGCATCTAATTTGAGGTGAAAGGTCAATTTCATACTCGCAACCCTCCTGGACCATCGAAACGTGGAACGTACCTGACAATTTGGCTTCTAATCTCTCAGATCCTGAGTTATCTTCTAGAGGGCATAATCTCTGCATTGCGTCCAAAATGTTCCTCATAGATTCCAACAGATTCTTCAGTCTCTCCTTATCCAGGCCGAAACTATATCCGAGTTTTCTCATCGTCTTGGACTTGTCATTAAGTTTGTTCAACAGTCTTTCAATACGCGTCAACGTATCCTGTGTCGTTTCCAGAGCTTGCTTCACGACCAAACGAGTCTCGGGGTCATTAAGGCATCTGTGGTGGTCTTTCCTGATGCCGTCCAAGCCTGCGTCCCTTGCGAAAGCTCTGAGGAGTTTGTTATGAAGCCTGTATTCGTTTTCAATGGACCTAAGTTCCTTGTTGAAGGATCGATAAGTTTCGATCTTTGACGCAACTTCGGCGCAGCAGGAGTAAAGTCCCATAAGTCCTACAACTCCAATAACTAGTCCACCAGTCTCCATGTCTCGATATCGAAGGCAGTCTGCTGTTGGCACTGTCGGTAGTGCATCTTATTGACTGCGCAAGGTCAGCAGCTAAGCACTACAAGCTTCAGAGCCCCATCAGAACCATGATACTGAGTGTTGTAGGATCGAGCACTTCATTGCCGAAAATGGAGAGTTGTGTGCGGCATGTTGACCAATAGCATGTAATCTGTATGCTGTGCGACCGTGTAGAGGGCGGGGTTGGAGCGCACGTTGGCCCTGGAAGGACCCCACGAGAAACAACTGATTTTGGACATGATCGAAAGCAACCCTTAGGCACGGGTGCGTTGTACGTCGTCCGTCTAGGTACATAGCAGTATTGCTGCCCATGCATGTTCTCTGAGCGGCGGATTGCTTTCCGCTCTTGCCAAGACTTTAGAATGACGTGTAGCCCTTGTTCACTGTTAGTCTTTACAACTGCTCCACGGCACCCCAGGCGTAGCGTTACAAACATCCGGCAACTCGCTGGATGCACACATAGGCGTTGGCTGTGCCGCAATCTCAGCAGGGCCAATGGCTTTCGATGGCTTTCTCTGTGGTCCTCGGGCTCCAAGTGCCGACGATCAGTCTTCAGCGCCGTCAAAGAGGTTGGCTTCACGCCCCCGAATTTATGATCGAAGACCATGGAAAGCATTCTTAGCTATTGCTGAGTCCAGCATTCCATTTGGGTCAAAACAACTCTGGTATTAAAAGGGTAATTATCTTCGGCTACATCCAGCTTGACAGGTTGTCTCAAGCTGTCCGAAAACATGATTTTCATCTTCGCTACCGGAGCTCTTGCTATTCTTCTTGCTTTGATTCGATTCTTGATACGGAAATGGACTCTGTATTCAGCTCTTCGTTCTGCGATACAACAGCACGGCTGTCAGGCAGCGTCTCGATATCCTCATCGTGATCTCTGGGGCTATGACCTTGTCAATGACCGTACAGAGGCAGCAGCAAATGGCAGATCTTACCAGATTTATCAGGAGCACTTCAGAAAGTATGGGAGAACATATCAGGAGCACTTTGGCCGCCAAAAGTCGATTACCACGATGGAATCAGCTAATTATCAGCACGTCCTGGGCACTGCAGCGAAAGACTTTGCTCGACTAGAGCCGTCAAGCAAGAGGAAGTTGGTAAAGAAGACGCTGGGACCTGGGATTTTAACCGCTGTAGGCCCGGAATGGAAGCAGCACAGAGTCTTGATTACACCTATTTTTGCTCGAGGAGAGCTTTCCGATGTTAACGTCATTGGCAAACACGTGGATCGCCTGCTGGCGATTCTGCCACGTGACGGTAGCACAATCGATGCACAGGACCTTTTACAGAAGATGGTACGTAGATTTTACTTCAAAGCCCACACAGTGCCGCTCTTGTTGCGGTTCGAGACAGAAGTTTGTTTTTATCTTGTTGAACAAAATGTTGCCCGGTGACGCTGGCTCTTTTCTGCGACTGAGCCGACTGTCTCTCTTGCGAAAAAGTACTGACCCCGGTACAGTTCATGGATACAGCCAGCGAGTTCCTATTGGGAGAGTCTTTGAACATTCTTGATCCTGAACCGTCTTCCGGGACAAATAACTTCTTGAAAACGTGGGACCAGGCCATGTCTGGCATTGGCCGTTGGAGAAACGCACCAAGGTTTTGGTTCCTTCGCAGTTGGTTGCCCAACGACTTTGACAGAGCCTGTCACAAGCTCCACAGGAGTCTCGACAAGTATGTTGACCGCGCCCTTCGTGAGACCGCAGAAGAGAGTAAGAAAAAGCCGGAGACAGAGTCGAAAACCGGACAGCAAAGGTATCTTTTCATCAAGGAGGCAGCAAAATCTATCCGTAACCCCGTCAAACTTCGACACGAAGTAGCAAACATCTTCTTTGTCGCACGGGACAATGTTGCCATGGCCACCGCGAATGCTCTGTTCCAGCTCGCCCGACATCCTGCAATATGGACCGACCTACGCCAAATCTCCCTTGCTCTGGGAGACCAGCCTCTTACATTCGATCTTTTACGGTCGCTCCCACTGTTCAGGTACGTCTACAACGAGACGCTGCGTATGCAAGGCCCCGCCATCCCAGCCGTTCGAAGAGCTATGAACAATTCAATTCTCCCCAGCGGCGGCGGTCCGGATGGAAAAGCGCCGATATTCGTAGAGAAAGGCACAATGGTACGTGATTCCCACCATCCAACCAACTTCTGAAGCTGTGATACTGACATGTCGTGCCCTCTTTTCCAAAGCTGCTCTGCCACAACTGGAGCATGCACCACGATCCCGACCTCTGGGGCCCCGACGCAGAAGAATTCAAACCAATGCGATGGAAGGGCAGAAAGCCGCCGATGTGGGAGTTCGTGCCGTTTGGCGGCGGTCCACGGATCTGCCCCGCCCTGAACCAGGTATACACGCATTTTGTGTACGTGCTGGTCCGGTTGACCCGGGAGTTTGAGAGGATCGAGAACAGGGATCCCGTGAGGGAGTACGTGACGGTGCATAGAATTACGGTGGAGAGTAAGAATGGGGTGAAAATTGGGCTTATTCCTCCGGAGAGGTGAGGTCAAGGAGCAGACAAGGTCCCTTGGACTTCGACGTGGCAGGCGCGATATGAATCCTTTGGGTACGGGAGTCGGAGCTTTTACGTTCGTTTGTCGGCTGGAGAAATCTGGCTTGTCCAAGAGGATGTACTCACAACGTACTGGTGAGAGCGGGCCCAGATGAAAAGCATGCAAGACACTGTTAAACAAAACTTCGACCGCTCTTGTCAATGGAACACTGTTGCTAGATCATTGGGGTTTTTCGTTGTCTCTTACTCAATCCTTGTACGTACTTGTAGCATCTCGAGCCTCCAAATTTCCATTAATGCCTCCCCTATGCTCCTTCGCAACAAGGAACGCTTTAAGAGTGAAAAATCAAAAAGATATCTCGACAGCCGCCAACTCTCTCGCTCCCGAGCTCGATGCAGACAGTTCAATTCCGCCGTCGTCACAGTCGTGAAAGACATGTACTCAATTCTCCTTCTCTTTTCGCTTTACCCCTACTCTATGCCTCCCAGTCTCGTTACTCGTCACATCCCGGTGATGCCCTCCTAGGTTTCCTCCAGCCCAAACCCGGAATCAAGCCCCGGCGGCAGCTATTGAAAGCTCGTAATGAGCCTCTAGTCTGCCTTCGTATCTCCCTCGTGGATCCGACACCAGACGGAACCCGCGATCGGCGAGCTTGGCAAGCATGGCGAAATAGACAACGTTGTTCACGTTCCACATGGCCTGCTCTGTGGTTTCAAAGTCTTGCACGTCTCTCCAGCTGAAAGCCCTTCTGCTGGGGTCGCGCGGCAATGGGAGGTCGCCCACTGAAAGATGGAGGGTTAGTAAAGAGCCGCCGGAGAAGAAGAGGAGGAGGAGGAGGAAGATGGCGAAGTAGTTGTTTGACGAAATCATGATAGGGAGCTGAGGCTATGAAAAGAGCGATGGGTGCAGCGGAACCTACGAGAAAAGTCAGGTAGGTGGCAAAACTGCAGGATCAATTTTAGTAATGACCAAGAACTAGACCAGGGTCGAGAACCTCGTGTAAGATCGCAAACGCAGTCATAGTATCCAAGGCCTCGATTGATCCCCGAACTCTACGCCTTGGAGCCTCGAAGATGACGCGGGATAAGTCTCCAATGTCGGAGATGTCGCGGAACGAATGAACTCTTCCAAAAAGCTGCAAGTCGCAGATCTAAAGAGCTTATGATTAGTCCGGTATCGGATGAGGCAAAGTTTGCCGGATTCTCATACGGTAGTTGTCGTCCTATGCGGAACTCCCCAGAAATCAGGACTACTACCAAAAGTTTTTCGGTACGTGAGCGCTCGTGCGCCAGGGATATTGCAGCCAGGAGATTGTGCACCCATCCGAATTCCGTTGACTTTGTCTTCCCACTCCCTATATGGTGGGCCATGAGCAGGGCTCACATGCCGCTCTCTCTGTTCTATGTAGTTCGGCGGCCGTCGTGAAGGACTCGGATCCGGACGAAGGGTCCATCTTGATCTGCCTTGTATGTCCTGCGGATCGTTGTCGCAATAGTAGCGAATTTCTGTGGTTGTTCGCAAATCTACTTGCAGCATGTCTCTTAGTTCCAAAAGTATGTCTCAGCCTTGGTTAGCAGGCGGCCAAGAACTAGGTCCAAAATGACTTACTTCTAACCTGTCCGACAACATTCTCTGCGTTCTCGGTCCTATTAGTTTTAAAAATTGTTCGAAAAACCTCCTCTGCGTACGCATCGTTTAGGTTATTTAGCCTCCTCAGCGCGCTTGCCGCAATGTCTTTGGCTCCAGCTAAACCGCGACCAAAGGCATTATTGTTCTTTTCCGCACAGCTTCGGTCCGCCCAGTAAAATCTGAAGAAGAAACTAGAGACTGGCAATGCTGCGAAAGCCAATACAATGAAGAGACGCATGGTCTTGGGGTAGGATGAAATGGTGACAGAAACAGAAAAATTGTCCACCTATGCATCAATGGCTCCCTTCGCCTCGATGCACGACATCGATGGCATAATGGTGGTGATGTTATCTCTCGGACTAGTTCAAGTCGGGCACTCCCGATCGCATATAGAGGTGCACAGCAACAATGTGCCCCATGCAGGGCGACACGGCGAAGGCCGCACAGCCATGAAGGCTTCTACGTAGGCTGAAATTGGTGCGCGTTGAAGAAAGGACGAATCTTTGCCTGATCCCTCAATTGAACAGACGTAAGCAAGTGGGTTTACCGACAACGACGGAGAGGGTGAAAAACGGCCTCGGGGACTGTAGAGCAATCATAAAGCTGAAGTCACGTCCGAGAAACTAACCTGGTCTTGGCGAAATCGTGGTCTTGGCAGAAGGACGGAGTCTGGCCGCATGAGAGCCTGTCCTTTCCGACATCCTGTTGGACAACGCCTAATTCAAAGTTGGCCGACAGGCTTGAGGCTCTGCAGTCCATCGAAAGCGATTCAACTGACTGTAGTAGTCCTCCTCACCTTTAAAACTCCAATATCTTTGCTAATTCGGGGAGAATTTCTAACAGTGCTATGCCGGTTATGTGCAGGCTATTTCGAACCTGACTATGGAATTTCCAGAGCATACTCAAAATCTAATGCAGGTATCCGGTTACGACGACGCGCTCAGCACGAAATAGAAAGGAGATGAAGCACCCGTCAGCTAGATTTTATAATGTAGTTAAGATCTTAGGTCAAATGGCTGTCGTAGCCAACTTCTGTATCTCTATCTTTCTCCTCCGCCTAATCTCTTCTCCACACTACCACCGGTGCTCTTGCCAACAAACCCCCAATCACCCCTTACACTCCTCCCCTCTCAACCTCAATACCCCCCGCACACGGACACTTCAGATCTGCATACCTCGTACAACACCTCGAGCACGCGCACTCATCCCAACAAACACACATGCCCCCGCGTACGTAGTACCCCAGGCCCCTCTTCCCGTAATAATACCTCCACCGACCCACGCTTGCTCCCTGGAGCCGTGCGGAGGCGCATTCGCGATGCGCTTCGATGCGGCGGATGTTTTCCAGGGGTGTCCGGGGCGCGGAGTCGGCGAACTCGGTTTGCTTGTCGTTGTGGGTGAGTTCGAGGAGGAGGTGCGGGGTGGCGGAGGAGAGGGAGAAGGAGCGTCGGCGGGGGGAGGCGAGGGGACGGAAGGAGTGGTTTGTTAGGAAGGAGTTCGCTGCAGAGAGGTTAGCAGGGTGTTGGGTGTAAGGTACTGGGTATGTTGACATACGGTGAGAGGCGTCGCCGTAGCGCGCTGTTCGGCTAGGTCCTGAGTCGGCGTAGGACTCTTGCTTGGCTGAGGAAGGTTCGGCGAAGGTCCAGTAGTAGGGGATGGGAACGGACTCACCAGCTTTGGGAGCATTGATAGTGGCAAGGCTGTCAAATTGGCCGCTGTAGCCGCATTGGCCGAACTCGCGGAGTGTGGAACCTGGTATAGGAGAAGTGGAATGATCGCTGCGCAGGGGTAGATTGAGGTCGTCTTCAATGAAATTGATGCTGCCGACCTCAGCGATGGGTGTTATACTGTTCGATGAGAAACCTTTACTTTCAAGGGAGCGGCGGATCCTCTTAGTGTGGAGGTATTCGAGATCATCATCTTCCAAGTCAACGACTGTTGATTTTGTGGCGGAAGATCCAGGGGCTGCTCGCTTCTTAGAGCCAAGGGATGAATTGGAGGTCTTTTGAGACAGGCGATTTAGCCTGGGTCCTAGGGTAGGAGACCACCGGTCAACGTAAGCGACATCTAATTCATCCGTACCGAGATCTTCGTCGAATTGCGGAAGCTGACCGAAAAATTGTTTCACTCGATTACCTGATTCATCCAGAACTTCCGTCTTCTCCACAGGTTCCGCACCAGTGTGATATCCGTCCGAGTCTGCTCTGCTTGAGTTTATTGTCTCATACGGAAAATTCTTCTTAACATTGCCCCAATCCACAGTTGGACCTTTTCGCATACAGTCCAGGTCAGCTGGCTCATTTGTCAGAGCTCGTGGAGCATCCCCGTCATCCCTGATCCATATAGCAGTTGCGCGCTGGCCATAGATAGCTGCGTCGTGATAACGGCTTGGTGTATGACAACGAGCGGTCAGGGCTTGGCGAATTTCAACCTGTGGTGAACGATTATAAGCTCTTGGCTCATGGAGGATTTCAGAAGCCTCTCCGAAAAAGTCAACTGGGCCTATTTGGTCAGTGGCAGTGAAATTGACTGGTGGTAGAAACCTGGGATCAGGCTTGTCACAGTAGAACTCTTCGGTCACGGCGTCAAAGTGACCATCGTCAACAATTGGAGTGATAGGTGGTGTCAGTTCAATATCTGGACCAATATATCTTTTCCTGATAGGGGCAACCCCAGATGTAGCCATGGTTCTTGTTGGGATTTTAGAAGTATGATTTAATGCTCCAGGATTGGAGGAATCACGGCCACTAAATCTGTCGTTCCGCACCTTTGCAGTGGTGGAGGTTTTGGCGGCTTTAGGCTCAAGGCCATCACGGTGCGAAGCGGCGCGTTGGCCGTAAGAGGGAGGTTCGTTTGAAGAATAGACTTCTAAGACGTCAGTTTGAGAAAACTAAGGGCACAACTACTCACACATGGGCTCCTCAGCATTAGACTCGAGTTCTCCAGCTCCATCGGTTAAGTCTGGATTATATTGCACGGATTTGGATTCGTTGGGAGTAACCCAAGCCGGACTTGGAACTCTGAGAAGGTAATCGCTGGCCGCGGTGTCCGCAAAAGCTTGAAATGGTAAGTGCTCTGGATATTTTGAAGTGTAGAAGACGTACTTGGAAATCCATCATCATCGCTATTCAGAACGCCATCAACAGGATACAGGAAAGGAATGCGGTTAGAGGAATCTCTGGAAGCTTCTCCGAAGTTGTACGAGTCCTCGTCATCTTTGAGTCGTCAGCATGAAAAGGCGAGAGTAGCGAAACAAGACCGATACACACCTATGGTAGTGAATCCAGCCCATTGGAGGTTTCTAGGCCTCCGCTCCATCTCAACTCTGGCGAGGATAGCACTAGTATGAAAGGACCAAGTAGAGGACCGGTTTGATGATAGCTTCAGTAGCCTATTCAAAGTCCTGATTTTTCAATCAGCACAGCCGTTTGTCTCCGATATTCAAGTTCCAGTCCACGATGAGGAAGGGCTAAGCCCGTGGTAAATTTTTCGTGGGTGTTTTGGGTCGAGAAGGCTGAAAAAACGAAGGGATCCGAGGTTGAGACGAGTACATTGCCGATACAAGAGGGAATGAAGAGAGAGCAAGAAGTATAGCGTTGCAGTGTCAGGTTCGAGGGTATGAGCGAAAGGCTGACATTCACGATCGATCGAGGAATTGGCGAGAACGGCAAGGACTCATAGGATAAAAGTCTAGTGCAGTTCGGACAGAAAGGGTTTATGAAAAGGCAGAACAAGATAACACTCCATGATTCAGATTTAGTGTGAGCCATTGTGCAGGTGAGAGGAAAGTCAATGCAATCGCAGCGAGGTGTTGCGTCTTTCTTCCGCGGTCATTTGGAAACGAGGGGGCGGGCAACATTCACTGCACAATAGCAATTGAGAACATCACAATTGGTGAATAATAGGACGCGCAAGGCATCACACAAGGAAACAGAAGAGTTTGAAAAGCCAGACCCTTCACGAAGAGTTGAGAAACTACGCCATCTTAGTGGGCTGACCTTAGCCCTTGATTGAGCGTCTAGCTTGACAAAGCTGCCGGGGAGTGACCTACAGCGCTCTTGAGACGCGTTGATGCCGCTGCAACGGGTGGAGTAAAATATGCTAGTTCACGGCCATGCCATGTAGTCGCTTAAGAGGAAAGAGATCTATGAGCAATTTCTACAAAGACGTTGTGGTGGCTGCGAGAGTCTCGCGCCTTTGGTTACACAGATACTTGGCATGCTAAGCCTCCGATACGTGACTTTACCACACTTCAAAAACTCACTCTTTTTCCACATGACTCCTCGACCGATCATGAGAAACCCTGACAAAACATTCAATCGCAACGCATTAACACGACTTTCGACTTCTAATTTAAGCTTGCCTAGCACCATGTCTTGCAATATCTGCCCTGGAATCTCGTGCTATGGCAGCCCCGCAGAATTACCACTTGGTGACATGGCAAAGCTTGATGCTCCCTCGAAATTTCCAACAAGGTGACTCCGCAATCAAATTCATAACTAAACTGAAAGCTTAAATTAAGGGAAATCTGCTTCGTTTTAAGATTCCCAAGCTCTTACCACTTCCTGTTGAGCCCTTTTCTTGCTACAATACCCGACAAGCCTAAAGAAGCCTTCAATTTGCATAGGCTGGCCTGAGACAGCACGAAAATTCGTTTAAGGGACGCATTGCTTCTTTAGTTGCTTCTTTACATGCGTGGTGCCTCGCATCAATAGTGAAGTCCCTTCAAGCGGAGATCCATTTCGTTATATATGAAAACGCATATGCTTGGAACCAGTCTTAAAAGCCGTTATCGTCAACTACTAGAAGCTTAGTTTAGTACCTGAGTTTTCATTATCGGCGTTGATGCCAGTTAGTGTTTACAGGAGAGATCAAGCTCAGGCGCGCATGGTGAGACTGAAGATTAGAGCTTGATAGCATGATCCTCATATTCCTGAGACATGAGAAGCGGATGCGGAGACAAAATGTCTGGTTTCATTCCGGATCCTCTATGGCAACTCTACCCCTGCTTTCTGTCGCACGACTTTTTGGCTGGCTAACGGAAATTCCGAGGGATTGTAGTCAATATACTCCTGTGGCCAGACCCGGTAACGAGTGACCCCCGCATGCGGAGCTGATCGCCTGTATATTGGAAGGGCATAACATGGAACATTGCAAAGAGTGTCACGCAGCAAGTAGACCACTCGCCGAATATGGTCACTGTAGGTAGGTAGGGAAAGACAAGGGCGACAAAACACTTTCATTTCTTGCGCTTTGACTTCTGTCCAGGCAACCATATAATCCCACAACCTTACCCCTTTTACTTTCCCTCCTCCCCACCAGCTGCCTTTCCAAACCTCCCACCAAATCCTCCTAGATCCCTCTTGAAGAATTTCCCGATATTCCTTAGATTCTCATTCAATTTGGCGCCAGCTTCCCCAGCTGCGCCGGAGCTCGGCAACATCCCATCCGGTGGCGGTGTCACAGCTCCTACGCCATCCCTCGGTGTCCCTATCCCGCCTAGACTGGGGGACGAAAAGCGGTCTATGAGCGCGTTGCCAAAGCCCGCGGCATCAAACTTCATATTCCCCGGAAGATTCGCCGTACTAAGGCTGGCCGCAGCGCTAGAGCCGATGGCGCCAAGGCCATGGACCGCCGCGCTTGGGCCAAGCCCGGATGCAGCTGAAGATGTCAGCCCGCCGCCGCTTGCCGTCACGTTGATTGGTGTAAGAATAGGGGATTTTTCAACGAGAGAGGACTTGTACTGAGCGCCGAGCTTGTGCATCTGGAAAAGTTCGACAAGCTGGCTCTGCTCGCTCCGACCACGGATGCCTTTCAAGTCGAGGATTTTGCGGAAGTTCGCGTCGGACAGGTCGGCAATGTGAATGAGATAGGCTGTAATGAGAGACTCGGGAGGAGACGGAACGACTTGGAGCGTTTTAAGGAGTGTCTCGATTTTGGCGAAGGTAGTGTTTACGCGTTTAGTAAAGGCGGGTGGGGCGGGGTCGAGGATATGAAGGACGGTTGAGCGGATTGCATGGACATCTAGGAGCATCTGCGCTTTCGTTAGCTGTTATGTTCAGGAAGTGCAAGATTAATGTACCTGTTCAGCGCCAACTTCTGCTATCGGCTTGCACTGAACGATGTTCGAAATGTATGCATTAGCCAAGAGCTCGACAAAATTGTCAGCAAAGGCACGAGCGTATTGTTGCTTGTGCAGCAAATCGACGATCTGCGTGGTTCTGTCCTTGACCTTCTTCTGGACTTCCACCACATAAGAGCTTTGGTCGGATACATTTTCCATCTTGCTCCATGCAATGTTTCGCATCTCCCGCCAACAAGGCTCGAGGTCAACCTCTATCCTCCGGACAAGGCTCCGCACAGCAGCGCTGGCAATGCCCATGAATGTGTCAGCCTGAGTTTGTAGGTCAACCGTACCTTTGAAGGAATCATCTATGCGGCCTTTAATCTTCTCCTCGAGCGCATTCGACGTATTATAGCAATAGTCGGCAGTGTTGAGGACAAGGATGGTGTCTTCGATGGAAGCCACCCTGGATGGGGTCCCTCCTGTCGGCTTTTCAGAGATGTAGAACAAGAGTACTTGCTGCGAATATTGTTCCAGGTATTTTGCGAACATCCTCGAGAGATCGGACAGTGGTTGACCCGTAGAGAGTTTGGCACATTGGTTAAGACATTGACGATAGAAATTAAAGAGCTCGGTCGAGGAAGAAATGACTGTCTGAGAGCTGAAGTCTTCCTCGGGATTCTTTGGTTGTTGTTGCTTATATATCGGGATCATATTTGCGAGTTGCTTGTCTTGTGCGTCTACCCACACGCTAAGATAAGGCTCAAAGGCATCTGAGATAGTTTGGTTGAAACCAGTGGTGTCACTACTAGAGGTAACAGTGTCGATTGAAGCGCGAGAATTTGTCGTGAACCTCCGCTCGAGGCTGTGCTCAAAATCCAGCGTTTCCTGCAAGCACGACAGCAGCAGGCTGACATCCACCGTTTGTCCACTTCTAGTCGTGCGAGAAAGGATACCTCTGAAGTCATCTCTCGTTCCTTCGCAGAAGACGTTAGCAAGAACTTCGCCAACTCTCCAATATGGCGGAAAAATTGCAGCATGCTCCTCGTCGTATGCTTTCAGCATTCTTCTAAACCAAGAGTATCTCCGGGAAATATTGTCCAATGATCCTGCTTCTTCATTCCCCCTGAAAACCGTCCGGTATTCTCGTAGCTGAGTATTACAATACCAAGTAACGATTCGAGATCTGGCGTTTTCTCCAAGGGCGTCCATGACGAGGCACGCTTCAGCCAGCACCCCTCTTCGCTGACCTACTTCCCCTTTGGCAAAAGTGATCTCAAAATCTTCACACACTTGCTCCAAAAGCTCACGCTGGAGGTCAGAGACATTGCGGCTAAGGGTGGCAATCTGATCTATAGATCGATAAGATTTGAAATGTGCCATTAATTGAATGACGGCTTGAAGAAGTTGCGCGCATTCTCGGTATTGGCGGGTCTTGCTCAGTACCCTCAGCTGCTCGTATGCCGTGGTGAGCATCTGAAGTCTTTTGAGAGCGGTCATTGATAAGGTCAGATTCTTCTTAGTATTATCTAATTGTTTAATATCTGCAGTCATCTCCGTAATATTTCGTTGCGTCTGCGCAGCCCTCTCCCGGACATCTTCAATTTTCTTGAAGAGTCCCGCCAGTTCATCTTTGGACGCTTGGATTCTCTCAACTGCGTCAAGATTTGAGGTTCGCTGCTCCTCGAGTAGTCCGTCGATCTCGTCGTCAAGCTGGTCTTGGTAGGATTGGATTTGTGGATATGTCCGCGACACTGATGATAAGGTAGAAGGGTGGGAGAAGATTGCATTGAGATGGTTGATAGGATCATAATCATCTGTTGCAATTAGTACAAATGCTTTCAATGGACAAGTGCGGTCTGCCTCTGTCTAAAGGATCCACATCTGCAGCTCCGTTGGCTTGCATGAGGTATAGCCTGGCTATGTCACGGAGGTGTACCGATGGTTCAAGAGATAGATCTTTCCAGACCCTGTCTCAAATTCCGACAGCTACAGAGATGTTGAAAAGTATGTCTAGCCTTGAGATCGAGCGATGTTTACATTATGTCGCATGCATATCTTCGCAGGTGCAAGAAGCGTGGCCGCAAGGGTCTGGAGTGCGTGGGCCTTGTGGAGTAATGCCCATCGAGCTTACGAGCCATAAATTCTTTTTGCAGCTCTTGCTTAATTTTGTAACAGGTCTAATTGAGATGCTCCCCATGCGACTTCCGATCTAGTTGAGAACGACTTATGTAAAATGAATTTGAGCAGAACCCAAGCATGTCTTTGAGGATACCTTTCTTTTACTAAGAATTATCCGGCAGCGATCGCAGTTTGTGTGGTTCAAGAGGTGCGACAGCAAATGAACAAGGCTTTTTAGCATCGCCAACAACCCTTGCGGGCGTGCACTCTTTCTAACACACACACACACACACAGAGAGAGAGAGAGAGAGAGAGAGAGAGAGAGAGAGAGAGAGAGTACCCCCGGATTCTTTTAATGCTACAAACACCACAAGCACAGCTCGGCTATAAATGAGAAGGGGCCGCTAGTCTGGTCTTCAAGGTACTGTACCCCCAGCCTTCATTTTCTTCTCCTGCTTCTTTCATGATGATCTTCTTAAACCGAATGGCCTAGGAAGAGCCGTCTGAGGATGGCAACAGGTGCGTCTCGCTCATCGTCAAATGTCGAGAAATTGCTTGTTGTCATTGTTGCTTAAAAAGGTTAAACTGATTTTACAATCCTTTCCAATCTACTTGACACCAGCTTCCACCAGGTGTGCTAACATACTCTGCTTCAGGTAATCTGTACCTTACAATTTATAACCTTTAGCAAGGGAACAGAATTTTCGTTGACGGTGGCTGAGAAAACGACATTTAGTTAACCTATGTTGGAGGACACTCGATTGTTATACACTTAATATGCTAGTTGACGTAACCGATGAACTCCATGCTCAATGCCTTAGATCCAGTGCGAATTTGTTTCAAGATTCAAATACTATCCTTGATGCAACTTTTTCAGCCTTGTGGCCCCTTCGTACACCCCACGATCAATAGCTGCCGCGACCGTTAAGGTACCACCAATGACAGCACAAACACCCGTCAAGAATGCTGTGAAAGACTTTGGTCTTTGCTCCTTGTTCAGGACCTTCATTGGGCTGATATCGTAGGAAAAGAAAATGCCGGGTATTCCACCTTGAGCGTGTAATCTCTCTTTGTGCCCTTCTTCCGAGTCATCTCCTCCGGAAAGAGAGCGTTTATGTGATGTCACGGAGTATTGGTGCGTTTCAATTGAACCCTCGGAGCCTAATGTCTGACCATGCAGTCCTAGAGGCACAAGATCTGTTGGGAGAATCGCATGCGTATCCGTAGATTTCCTCTCCGTCCAGCCTAGCGGTAAGTAAGATGTAGATACTACCTTAACGAAATACATAAAGTTGTAAGATGACTCGTCCGTGGATTGCTCGGTGTCGTCCAATGGATTTGTGTGGTGATGATCCGTCCACTTGGTAGTGACGTTGTCAGGCAGCTGCGGGCCAAATCGAAGTTGATGAATCTGGTGGGTGAATGTGTGGTGAACTGGAGTGTCCAGGTAGTTATTCAGATCGTGCACATGCAGGTTCCCATTACTGAAACTTCGACCTGGCGCGATATGGAAGTTGCCAATCACCTTGTTCACTCTGATGCCACCCTCGATACGGCATCCCTCTTTCCGTTGGGCATCGAGCCGCTCGCCATAGCCTTCTTTTTCGCATTGCTCAACACCATCTCCTCGGCCAAATGCCCAGCTATTTGCGGCATATGCTTCGCGTACCTCGTCGCAAGTATTGCAGCATCCCGGCTTTTTCGCATTTGCTGGAGCAGGCGCAGAGTAACAAGATCCGCAATATGTAGGGTCGAGGTGTCTCGCTGCATCTTCAGCATGCAGGTCAAGCGAGCTGCTTTCGATGGTTCTGCCTCCTTCTGCCACGGAGGAGAGTCTGACCTTGCTCACGCCATGGACGACACCGGTCTGTTGCTCTCCAGACACATCCATTACATCCAGAGTAAGTAATTCGCAAGGTATTCGCGGGAATGTTATGTTCATATGTATTTCCATTTTCTCACCTTGAACACATTGTAAGCGCAGTGTTCAATTGGCGAAATAGGGCGATCTTACCTCGACCTTTGTCCACGATGAGCTCGGGGAGAACCGACACTTTCCTATAGTCCGTCCATTCGCCCCAGATCAGGTATAAGACGACTAGCAAGGAAGCGATTGTGACAATTCCCCCTGAAGTCGTTCTTACTCTCGCATCTTCCACTGTCTTGGTGAAGGCATCCAGCCTTGTAAATCTCGACTTCGCAGGCATTGCACGTGAAGGATTTAGCAGGGCAGAAGCGAAATTTAGGAATGGCGCAAAGACAGGTCGCGGAAAATAATGTTGAAGGAACTAGACATGCATGACTTGTTGGGTCAGCCCGATCCAAAAGGTGAGGAAAGGAATGTGCGCTTCTGAGGCACCTGAGGGCAGCTACATCTACACTGTACAACAAAAATACCCACTGTGAAATGACACCTATCCTGAGTCCGAGAGCGGAGCCAATCAAGGACCGGAGTTCATACGGAAAGCTTCCAGAAGACTCTCGGCAAACTTACCCCGGTCGTATCCGTCTGCCTTCCTCAAGGCTGCATGAGCCCTTCTGCCTTCGAGCCCGTCTGCCTTCCTCCCATCTTTGCTACAAATATCTACATCCACAATTTCTAACTGCCTATACTCCAATACCTCACAAAACCATCGTTCCAAATATCATCGATCTCACCGACTATTTGAATGGGTTAATCTTCGTCTCATATACCGCATGCGGACGAATTTCGCTCTCTTCCACACGCCCGTGCGTGGCATCACTCTCTTTGTCCTAGGCGCACGTACCCATCATGAATGCCACTCGAGCTCCTCGGGGCCCAAGAATATCAGACAGAGGCGGCATTCGCAAGTCTCGACAGTCAACACCGACAAGAAGCGACCGTGATGGCGACTATGATATGAATAATGGTGCCGGCGCTGGAAGAGGAAGATCGAATCGTGGAAATCGTGGGAATCGCGGGAATCGCGGACATATACACCATCAAGCCGACGATCAAAGTGGAAGGGGTCGACTTTATCAACCTCCCCACGCCGCGGACCGGACAGGAAGGCATCCTCGCCGAAGCAATCTGACAAACGACTTTTTGAACAAAGCTATCAGCAGCGGGGACGTGATCATGACTTCAACAGATCCAAACGCTGACGGTCTCACGCGCATCAGTATTAAAGGTCTCCGCGACACGGCAGCGTACAAGAATCCAAGACCGCATACTACTCCCCTCAACTCACTGATCGAATGGGTGGAAAAACAAGCCACAAGAATAGCTGGACGCGAGGTCAAGATTGATAGATCAAAGGTAAGCTGAGAGCCACCT
Source organism: Pyrenula aspistea (assembly GCA_021030945.1). Taxonomy (NCBI): domain Eukaryota; kingdom Fungi; phylum Ascomycota; class Eurotiomycetes; order Pyrenulales; family Pyrenulaceae; genus Pyrenula; species Pyrenula aspistea. The sequence continues at coordinate 423,790 of JAGFML010000017.1, forward strand.
CCTCCCGGCTTTCACATTCGCGACGATTTTGCTCTCCTCGATTCCCGTTACTGAGGTCGACCAACCCAAAGTCCGGCCGATTCGAAATCGATCGCAGATTGTCTGGTGGAGGGCGCTGTCAACTCTGGTTCCTATTCCTTACTAATGTAATGTAGTGTCATGAAGCAAAGAAGGGACCGGGTTTGGTATATCTTTCAATTGCGCCAGAGCTTGCAGATGCAGTTGTCGCTCTGGATCAAAAGTCTTGGGCTGGCGCAGTTATGTCTATTAGGAAGCAGGGTATCGATAGCGCTACGACTACAACGACAAAAGCTTCGGGCCAACCGATAAACGGCAAGGAAGAAGAAGTCGCGGCAAAGGTGTCAGACATCCTAGCCTACATAGTGGAAGCCCGATGGAATCGCGCAGATAAGACCTTGGACCTTTCCGACCTGGTCCATGAACCCGCTCTGGTCAGCCGCGGTGTTTTTGACAGCGAATCTACAACCAAGAAGTTCTTTCCTGCGCTGATGAAGCTTTGTGATAATTTGATGGAAGGGCCAAAGCATGAAATGGTCACCGCCCTGAGTCTCGCCAATAATGGCATGTCATCATTGCTAGCCGTCAGCCCCGTTGCGGCAACTTTTCCGCGCCTTCAACATTTAGTTCTCTCAAATAACAATCTCACACTGGAAGCACTCGGCGCTTGGCGATGGAAGTTTCGAGACTTGGTGCAGCTGGAAGTCAATAACAATCCCCTCGTCGACCAGACCAAAACCAAGGAGACGGTCCTTAGATGGTTTTCAAAGCTTCAGCTGCTCAAGCTTGGGGATTCCCTCGAGCAGGTTCGCGACCCTCGCCAGATTGAAGCCGAACGAAATCCGATCCCGATCATGGCCGCCAGCTTTCAAGATGAGGCAGACATTGCAGCCAAATTCATCACCGACTTCTTTCCGGCTTTTGATAATAATCGAAATGCTGTTTTGGATCAATATTACGATAACGATTCTTCTTTCTCACTCAGCTTTAACTCTAGACGTCCGCGAATATCCCACGGCCGCGAAAATGACCCTGACCTTCAGCATTACATCCGATCAAGCCGAAACCTCGTCAAAATTACGCATCTTCCAGCCCGAGTCGTGCGCCTATTTACTGGAAAGAAGGACATTGGAGCATTCTGGGCCACACTTCCAAAAACACAGCACGCAGACCCCAGCATGTATCCAGCTTCCTGGACGATTGAGTGTCACTCACTACCAGGGGTTCCAGACCCCTCGGGCCAGTCACCTGGCGGAGTGGCTGGCCTTATGATCTCAGCAAGTGGCTCCTTCGACGAATTGGACCGTGGAACGGGCAAAGAAACTTCCCAGCCATATTTTCATCGCTCCTTTGTGCTCGGACCAGGAGCCGTCCCAGGCACTATTCGAGTCGTTAGTGATATTTGGACGATTCGACACAGTCCCCATCTGGACTTGGGTAGCTGGAAGCTGGATAATCCAGCATCGCAACATACAGGCGCTCCGCCAGGTTTTGGCGAGCCAGGCATGGGAAAGCCAATGGATCAGGTCGAAAAAGAGCGAATGACCATGGAGCTTAGCCACTCAACGGGATTGATATTGGAAGTTGCAAAGGAATGCTATGAGAAGAACAACTGGGACAAAGTACAGGCTCTAGCGGACGTGGCGAGGCTAAAGGTAAAGTGCTAGTTCTCCCCCAAGTCAGAAACCCAGCTAACGAGTACGCTAGGCACAAGGATCCATCCCAAACGAATGGTTAATGCCGCAGGCCATACGGAAGTCGGATGGTGTCGCTGGGTTCGGCCCAGCCATGGGCGGAGCAATGGCAGACATCACTTAACGAAGTCGGACATCGAAGTATTCGAGGTAGCATAGACGTGGAGTACGGAAGGGTCGAATTTGCATTTGAAGGGAAGCGATAGCCACTTTGATCCTTTGTGTGCACGGTTTTGAAACTTGCTCATCACGGCTCGTCTATAGAAATTGAGATTTTTGAGCCTCCGTCTGAAGGCCAGACCAAATTCCCTTTGCAGCATCCTTTCGAATAAAGTGGATTGTCAAACGATCATATGGGTGACACGATAGTTTCCCGCTGGATGCCGTCGACGACCTGTAATTACTAGGGCTTCGTAAGAAAGCTTCTAGGCCCCCGAGGAAAACCCGGGGAGGGTGTTTGGTTATTGTCATCTGAAATAGTCGAAGTAGATTCGACTCGTTATGTGAAAGGCCACGCATCTGGGATGATACAATAGAAATTTTCCTCCTGTCATGAAATATACTACCTCCTCCACTTCCTTTTCCCGCCACCTCCACCCCCATATCCCTTCCCTCTATCCCTCCATTTCCTCCCACCTCCCTGCCCCGGACCAGCGTCCTCATGCCTGTCCCGGTCTCTGTCCCTCTCTTTCTCCTGCCTATCCATCTCCTCCAACCTTTTCTCCCTCCCCTCATCCCTTTTCTTCTCCCCATCGTCCTTCTTCCCTCCGTCAGACTTCAGATGAACGCCTGTCTTACACTCTGGTCCATCAGGGCAGAACCCCGCCAAGTAAAACTCGCAGAGCTTCCTCCTCACGTGCCGCTTCTCACATCTCGGCCCCTTCTCACAGAAGCCCCTGTCGTAGTCCTCGCATATCCCCCGCCGAGCCTCCTCTTTGACGTGGAGATACAAACATTCGTCCCCATTCTGGCAGTACCCGTTCTGCGTGTAGAACTGGCATTCGCTCATCTTCCTAAGATTGTATTCATGGAGGTAATCGCAGTCATCGCCCTTCTTGCAGAGCGCTTTGAGCCAGTGCTTGCAGACGTAGGTGTCGTTTCGAGGCTTCCAGCCGGAGTGCGTGGTTTGTTGCGAGGAGGAGGGGGTAGGGTGGCGGTCGGGACAGCGCCGGCCAAGGGGACAGTGGCCAGCGGCGAAGGCGGGGCAGACGGGGACGGTGGTGATGAGGGCATGGCCGGTGCTGCGGAGGTAGGGTGTGAAGGAGAATGTTGGGGGTTTGGAGGCGGGGTTCGTTGTGAGGAGGGTTGTTGCGGCAGTATGGACGTCAGTTGCCATGATGTCGGAGGGTGTGTTGGAAGATGAAGCGTATCGTTGGCAAGAGAAGGCAGCCTTATGTCGTTCAGAGAACGATTAGATTTGGACCGTTACACGGCTGCCACAGACGACATGCCTCGTTGGTATAACAAAGACGTAAAGAGCGTGGGTTCTAACTGTCTGGAGGACGAAGAGGTAGGCGGCTGACAGCTAGAGATATCGAAGGGCAAGACGCCCGCCGGCAGGAACCGCTGAACAACAAGTAAGGTTTTGACTGTTGATGTACGCTTGAAGATTGATCAGCATAGAATGTTCCAAAGTTTCAATACGGGGAAGCCCTAAGCTCTGGCCAATCAGAAGCGATCTTACAATCCGCTGCCGTAACTCCTCATGTGCTCAAGTTAGGTACCTAGGTAAGTCCATGACTTTCATCGACGAGTTAAAACATTTCTGGTAATATTCAAGAGTCAGTTTGCCACCAATTCTATACAGACCGATCAGACCTTTGTTTCAGAGCTCGCAACTCAGGTTGTGGCTCGCCTTGAGCGCTCAAAAAATCAAGTTGTCTTTCAATTTCCTGACTAATAATATTCTATATGCGACTTCAACATCCTTTCCAAAAGCTCTGTTACGTGTGCAGAGACGGCCAAGGACTCAAGATCCTCCTTGCAGCTTCTGGCCCCTATATCTATACCCTTGACATCCTCAATAGCCTCGTACTTTCAAAATGGCCACCCACAAAGTCGGAACACAGGCAAGATCCACAGCCCCATGACGACGAGCCTCCAGGAAAGAGGAGGCGAACTTTGAATGGAGAAGATGATCTGCAAGATGGATCAAGTCACTCCTCGACATCCGTGGAAATCAAAACCGAGAGGGTGAAAGGCGAAAGAAGAAAGCCAAAGCCAAAGGCTCCATTGCCGAACGTCTCTCACGTTATTGCCGCCTCAGATGGAACGATTATTGCCATTACTGCAGAGGATAAGAAAATCCGTACGTTTACTGTAGCAGAAAATGGCACGCTAAACCCTCTTTTTGAAAGGTGCGCCTTCCCTGCCTCTCCGTCCCAATAGCCTTTTGCCTCTAATGTCTTCTAGGTCCATGCCCAAACGTCCCTGCGCTGTCTCGCTCAACCCGTCAGAGGACTCGATCATTGTAGGTGACAAGTTCGGCGATGTGTATTCTCTACCTCTTCATCCCACTTTAGACGCTCCTTCCCCCGGAGCCCACAAGTCTCGAATGTACTCAGGTCCATCTGCTTCAGAGTTTACTGTTCACTCGAAAGGCAACCTCGAGGCTCTCAGACAACAGCGCCTTCAGAAACAAAAAGCACAGCTCTCTAACACCCCTGGAAAGGAAGAAGCACCCACTTTCTCATCAACTCTCCTCCTCGGTTACGTTTCTCTCCTCACTGCCTTGGAGGTGACAAATCGTCATGTCGAGCACCAAATTCTAGGAAAGCAGAAACCTCATTCATATCTTGTCACCTCTGACCGCGACGAGCACATACGGATTTCTCGCTTGCCTCAGCCTCATGTCATCGAAGCTTATTGCTACGGCCACAGTTCCTTCGTTACGTCTCTCTGCATTTCTCCCGTGGTAGATAATATTCTTGTTTCAGGCTCTGGGGCACCTGAGCTACTCTTGCATGAAATCCCCTCTGGCCAGCTCCTTTCTCGTCTCTCGCTCATTTCTAGACTTGAACAAAATGAGCGCTCCGCCTCTGCTGTCTCTGGCATCTGGTGCTACAAACAGCTCATCCTTGTTGCCCTCGAAGGACAGCCAGTACTCTACCCCATGCAGCTCTCCAACGACATGAGAGAGTTGCAACCCAGGAAGCCTATCAATTTCCCGGGGAATGTTCTTGATGTCGCAATCTTGGATCCACCTCTATGGGAAAATTTGACGCCTCTGCTTGTTGTCAGTCTGGATACGACCCATGAAAGTGGCTCGATGAGAACTCCACAAGTTGATACCACTTCAAATCCTGCCCGTAAGGTGCGGTTTTTTGAGGTCTTAACGCCGACTAAAACATTCGCGGGACCTCAGCATGAGGAGGAGCTCTGCTTTGACAGATCGCCGCTGCTGGACAAAGTGAACGAGACGCTTGCAGATAGCGGAACTTTTAGCGTAGACGTTGGCGATTCCAATGCAAAGGATGGCAAGAACATCTACTCAAATTTAGGGGAGTTTTTGTATGGAAGGGAGAACTTGAGGAAGAAGAGCTTCAAGGACATGAGAAAGGACGAGATGGCGGATGACGATGAAGCTATCGCAGCTCAATCTGTCAAAGAACTGGAAGGTATGGCACCGTAGTAGAATGAAAAGGCTTCATAGATCCTTATACAATGAGCGCAATCGCAAGATCGCCATCACCTCGGGCCTGCTCCCCGCTATTTCTCCGCAAGCATTTCCCATTGCCTCCGTAACCGTCATAATCTTCTGCCCCAGAGCCGTTATCACCTTAGGCTTAACTTCCGCCTCGTTTGTTGTAGTCGCTCCTCTAATCGTGCCCTTACAGCCCTTACCCATCCCCGGAGTCTGGTTCTGTACGCCGTTGGCCAAGTGCATTCAGAAGCCCAATATGCTACTTACCGCGCCGCTCGAACCTCGTAAAATACATCGTCTTATCAAATCTCACTAGAGGATAGTTTGGGTCTGGTTGTCCTCGTCAGCCCAACATGTTCATTTGTCGAAAACCTATGAATATCTCATCTTTTCACCCATTTCTCCCTTTGATCTGCCAATACTCTTCGCAAAATCCCATCCTAAAAATAAGATAATCGCGTCCAGAATCTCGCCGTTCGTAGCACTTGCAGAGCTCTCTTGTCAAGTAGTCCATTACATTCTTCTTCCCTTTTAAGGCCCAGCTGAACCGGCCACCATCTTTCTCGGGGTGTTTTTTTCCCGGCTTTATGCAGCGCGTGATCCAGGCAAATGGCGGATTATTGTCGTCGCTCTGGCGTATGAAGCAGCGGAGGATTCGGTAGAAGGCTTCCCCGTTGTTGGAGGGGTTTACGAAGGTCGGAGAAGAGGCCGACGTATTTGATGATGTTGTCCTCGCGGGAGTATTCGGGGTTGATGGTGGGCTTGTTCATGGCGTAGCGGTGGGGACGGCGTTGGCGGGTTATGCTGGGGCGAGAAGGGTGGAAGAAAGAGGAAGGCACGACAGTCAATTTAAGGTGGGTAGGTCACATAATGGGAGGCAGTCTTGACATGAGAGTGAATGGCAGTCTTGGGAGACAATGCTTCATACTAAGATTGCCAGAAAGAATAACACTGGAGTTGCCAAAATACGGGCTCTGCTGGTAGGAAAATAACAAAGGAAAAAAAGACTGTGGCAAAAATTTGCAAAACCTCTTTCCAATTCCAGACCCTTCGCCAGGCTCGCAAGGCAATGAACTAGGAGAAATCCGAAGGTTTTTGGTGTTTGTTTACACTAAGCTACGAAGACGAGAACCGGGCAGCGGTTGTTATGGGATAACCAAGTACCTTACTACGCCTAGACGAAGCTAAACTGCCCAGCTTCTATATAATATAACTTTGAATAAATCTTGGAGTAAGCGTGAAAAGCGTGGGTGAGAAACGGGGCAATTTTTCCAACATTTTAAGCCATCCGGTCTAATCCTATCTTAAGCGGTACAGGCGTACGGACAAGCCGGGACATTGAATGTACGACAGGGTAGACCGTCTCAAGATGGACGTAGAATTTCCTACGGTCGAGGATTTAGCAGCGGAAGGTGCCCATCATTCAAAGCTTCGAACAGGAAACGCTTGTACCAAATGAACCTCAGTAGCCTCCCTTGAGGATCTTATCTCGTGGAGCCAGGTGGCTCTACCAGCGGAGAAGTTGCCCGGGACCAGGTGGGCCAAGGGCGGAGCTCCAGACTTGGCGGCGGACTGGAGGAGGGAGGGATTAACACGGCCCGTCTGGCGGCGCGGGAGCGATGAGCAGGCCTCGACTCGACTCTTTAGGGGATGTAGAAGCGGTTAGACTATATTACCAACTGATTAGTGATCCAGAGATTTCTAAGAAGCGTGCGCCTGTGCGCACAGTGACAATAGCCAAGGCTCGGAAGCCTTGCGTAAGGCCACAATCAAGCGACCTTTTCCCTGAAAACAAGCAGCAGGGCTTTGCATACAGCTCTGGGACGATTCTGCAAGCCGCTTCGATTTACCGCTTACGTATATCCCTCTCTCCCAATGAAGCCTTCAGCTTCTAGGTTGTCGACTCCCAAGAGTATGGAAGGGCGCGCCCCCTTTCTCCAAATCTCCAAGTCGTCCCAAAAGAGTTATAATTTCGACGCACGTGAGTGGAGGAAATTAGTGCCGCGCCACCCCCAGCCAAACAATGCATCTGCACCACAGCCTCTGGTCTTACATCCAGCTTCATACGCGGTCAAAACCGGAGGCCAAGCTACGGCTGATGCCAGGTACACTCCTGACATCACGTCATCAACCTCGCCCAAGCTTCCGATTCTGGTGGTCGTGCATCTCGATGTGATGGCGCTAGCGTACGAGCCTGGCGCATCTCATACCATGGAAAGATGCTATTGGGTAGAGAGCGTGAACTACTTTGGGAATGTGCTGTAAACTACTTTGGGAATGTATTACCCGAGCAAAAAGCTTACTATGATTCGGAATCTTTTGCTGGCGCCTCGCCGCTCGGCGCAAGAAATTCCTAAAACATAGCTGTCTGAAAGTTTAATTGATGTACTAACGAGTCAACGCCCGATTCGACCATTAAACTTAAACCGGCCACACGAGGCCGACCCATGGTTCCCAAACGATCGACAACCCGTTGAGCGATCTTATGCAAGCTTAAGTCAACGCGTGGCATCGCAAGTATGCCCAACTCCAGGTTTGCAAGCCGTGGTACACACCCCTATCGCTTCCGGCTTCTCCAGATTCAACAGAGAAAGGAAATTCCCATTCGGTAATGGACGATCCTGGACGACTTTTACTTTTCAAACCTCCTGCAAGCACGCGGATACTCATTAAGTCCGCGCGCAGCTTTTTTTATCCGCCTCAATTCTTGGCAGCTTTCCTTCTTCCCTCGCGCCGTCCTACCTTTCAACCAAACAAGTACCCGACCCACGTCGGTCTCGTTCATTCCTAGAGTGACGCTTTTGACTATGGCTATCCAGAGGTAAGCGTGTCGTAATTCATTTACATCCCACCTTTGACCGAACCTTGACATCCTAGCCGGTGAGCTCCTCAAACAACTATCTGTTTCCTGCCCCTGCCAACATGCATTATTAGCAGCTGCGCTCCCGGCGATGCGCAAGCTCTTCTCACTCAGATCGCGACCAACACACCAGGATACGTACACCATAGATTAAGCTTACCACGGGTACCCTGCCATCAACCCATGCTCCCATGCGCGGCTGACCGGCAGAACTCCGGCTAAGCAAAGCATCCTATTGATGTACCCCAGAACGAAAATTTCTAGGAGCAAAGATTACGATGTTCAGGGTCGAGGGTGATGCCGCGCTCACCCTACCCTGTGTGCAAGGAAAAGGCCAAGTGAAGAGACAGGGGCAGGTACCTATACGCTTCGAGCCGTCGCGTGGTGTCCTTGTGTCATGTTCATGAACATGCGGCATGGGACAAGGGGCCAGCTTACGCTTGGCGTGCGCATTGACCCCTTCCAGGTGGGAAGAAAGGGGCAAGGCGCGTGACCGTGGGATCGACGCCAGGATGTTTAGCCTTTGGGGTTGACAGCGGGAGGTATGGCCCTCCGACGTCCGGGCACCAACTTACCACCATCTACCAATTCAAGATACCTATGCTGGACTTTGCGGACGAGCCCGGCCGAGTCTTTTCTAAACTCCGTGGGCCTGGCCAAGACGAGTCTCGCATGCACATGACTGGCGTATTCTGCGCGTCCTAATGCGACGAAGAAAGTCGGAAAGAGCAAGCAAGCAAAACAAGGCATAGGCGTCGAGTTCCAAGATAGAAGCAACTGCTATCACCCCGATGGTAGACACTAGCACGGCCAAGGGGACGGGGAAGAAGCTTGTACGAGCTAAGCCTCCGAACTCGGGATTGGTGCTCATTCACCGCCGTCAAGGGGATAGGAATGCAGTAGAATCCAGATGGAATCGAAAGCGTTCAGACAGTTGGCCAATCCAGCCCTAGAGAAAGGTCACACAAAGCGCCCTTGTTTCGTATACACAAGATCCAACATCACATCAAACACATCTCCATCCTTCCAAAAGAAACCCCAGCCCTAAAAGAAAAAAAGGACCATCCCACTTTCAGCCACAAAAACGGCGCCTCAAAAAATAGCGGCCGCAATTCCGCCCGGCAATCCTCTAGCTTAGAAATCCAACCAGAACCCGTAAAAGGGCGGGGGCGACCATGACTCTCATCCTCGCTATCTCCCTCTCGCCGAGTCCCCGAACACAGCCATCAAAGCACACGTACCTACGTACGAGCTTACATTTTCCCTGCTGGCTCAATTTGCGAGAAAAAGACACGATGACAATCGGTGAGGTTCCTTTTGGGGGGGTGGGGGGATAGGGCGGACATGTCCGGCCTTCTTCATGATTCTTCTGTCCATGGTTCCAGGCGACTCGGCGAGAGTGAGACGCCGTGGCACAGGGATATCTTTTTAGGAGGGAGGGTTGAGCCCTGTTCATGATGAGACCGGGGGGGAGGGGAGGGGGGGAATGTATAGATTAGGCGAATGAGCGAGATTCGTAAACTAGACGAGGCTGATCGACGCGTCAAAGCAAAAAAGCGTTGGGCTAGAAGGCGTGGTAGACGTAGATCGTCATAGAGCGACTTGACCGAGGGATTTTTTTGGGGTTAGTGAATTAAATGGGTGGCTGGCTGAAAGTTATTGGGTAGCATTGCGATTTGGGGAAAAAAAACTTTATTGCAAACTTTTGAAACACTTGCTCATGAGGCTCGCAACTTTGCCGATTCCGTAACATCCTTGGTGCCGTGCCCCCCCGTTCAGAACGTTTTGACTCCCGTGCAATGCAAAACACCACCATCTCAAATCGTGCGTCTGGTGTACAGTGAATTTTTCCCCTTTCCCCATTTCCCGCCCGCAGTTGATGCCCGCTTGCCTGGACTGTGGTGCCTCGTAGAATCCCGGATCACGCCTAGCGCCTTTCAAAGGGAGAAAAAAAAAAATTAAACCCCGTCTCATTTTTACTCGTAGGCTTTTCACCGCTTGACCTTCTGATGGATCCTCTTCACATGATCTTGCATATTGTCGACCCGACTAAACACCTTGCCGCATCTCTCCTCCTCCCCTAGCGCATTCCTGCCCACCCACGTACACCGCACCTGCGGGTTGTGTTTTGCCTCGTGCCTCGTCCTGTCCTTCTTGCTGCTGAACCCTTTGGCCGGCCCTTTCCCGGACTCCAGCTGCGCCATCACTTCCGCCTCGGACGACGGGCAGCCGGCCTTGCGGCAGTAGAAGCGCTTTTCGTGGCGGTGGTAGTGTTTCCTGAGGTCGCAGCCGCGGGTGAAGACGGTACGCGAGGAGCAGCCTGGGAACGCGCAGCGCCAGCTGTTGGGTGCGCCGGCGACTGGACGGCCGTACGGCTCGAGCGTAGAGGACGACGTGGTGCGAGAGGAGTGGGCCGGACGGGTCGTTGTTTGGTGGGAAGAGTAGGAGTTGGTTGAGGACGGGTTTGGCGATGTCGTCGGCGACCTTGATGATTCAGATGCTGATGATGGATACGCCGTGTCTTGCGCCACGCCACGGGTTGGCAGAGAAGTTATCGAGTAGTTTCTTGGCTGTTGTGGCTCTGAGACGGGATAATTGGTGGGAAATACGTTGTCATAAAAGGGCGAGAGTGAAGAACTCGGTTGCGACTTCTGATTTTTCGAAGCGGATGTCGGGGGATAGTTGGTCTGGTACGACCCGTAGAAGTCTGGCGGCGGACCTTGCGAATACGAAACATTTGGCGAGGAGTAGAATGGTTCTGATACCCAGTTGTTGATAGCATATGCATCGCTTTGAGCATAAGTAGGCATTTCATAGTAAGAACCACTAGTCTGTGGGATTCCATTCCTCCCAGCGGAAGATGGCGGATGGCCATAGGCATTTGCTTTGGCGTTCGATGGTTGTTGGTAAGCCATTCCTGAAGAGTCTGGTGGGCTTCTAAAGTCGGCCGTTCCTCGTCGCGACCCTGATGGAACCCCAAAGGTGTGCGTTGGGATGCTACGAGATTCGTAGCCCGGGAAAGTTGCTTGCATTGCTTCGAGCCCGAATATATGAAGCAGATCAGAGTCCCACAGGAGAAGACTCTCAAGGTCTTGAGGGGTCTCTTTTAGCAGAGGATCTAGCGATGACGCTTTAACACATCCATCAAGGTCAGGAAATTCTAGGACTGCAAAATCGTTCGCATGATCAGATAAAGGTAATTCCTGATCCTCAATGACAGGCACAAGAGGTACATATGAATCGTCAGCGAGCGAATCGCTAGGCCGAGATAGGGCATAGCCATCTTCGTAGGCTGTATGACATTCAGGCAGGGATGTTCCCTTTGGTGGAAGACCCCTGTCAGCTTCCTCACGAGTTAGCGCCGTCTTACGGCTTAGTCTGTATACGTTCATGGGTGGGATTGCGGATGAGTAAGATGGTGATTGGCTGAAATATGCACACGCGTATTTGCTGTTGAGTGAAATTGGTCTGAAGCTGATATTGCGGCTACTTCAAAAGTCGTCCTAACCTTAATGGTCTCACTGAAGTTTGTAAGGTTGAGCGAGAGTGTAGGTTCCAGGAAAACCACCATATGGTGTTGGATGAAGTTGATTGTGCTAAACTTTAGGCCGTATTTCGTGTTCGTCCGCAGAAGGGCGGAAAACTGGCTATGAAGGCTGCAGAAAAGGCCTGCTTAGAAGAACCCTGTCCCTGTCCAGGCAACTCTTCGAGCTTCCCCTGACTCCTGTAAACGCATAGACAATTTGGTGTCTTGGGAGCCCAAGCGTATGGTCAAGATGATTAAAATCAGATTTGATCCCGTCAGACTAGATCTTGGGGTTCTGGGATCGGCCGCTTTACGCTTAGGCGACCAACGTACATGTGAATGGAAACTGTGCAGGACTTCCATCGATTTCTTGGGTGGTCCAGCGGCGTGAATAGCTTTCCCATGTAGCCATTTGCGAGTGCTCTCAATGCTGATTGGCAGCGAGAGAACACCACCATTGATACCAGCCATGAATGAAAATCCAGGCCTTGCGGCTATCACAAGATGACACAATGCGCCATTGTATCCATGGCTGCGATTAGAAATAACCCCGTTTGCGTGAATGCTGATTATATCAGCCTTCAAATCACAGGCAGTTCCATGTGTCTCGGAGTGGCTCCGACAATCCGGGATTCGTTCTGAGTTTGGCCCTGCGGCATAAATCGGAATAGGTGTGAGTATCAAGCCAATGGTGTGTGTTGTATCAGGCTAACGTTGTACCTCCCACCCCCTCAGGCTAAGTGGCATCAAAGTAGAAGACACATCGCTATGTCTGGTAGGCTCGGGACATACATTTATACACCTTCTTTGTACGTCATGATAGGCGCCCACCAGGCGCTTAACGGTTAGAAAGTAGTTCAGCAAAATTCCGGCAAGGGTGACCAGGCCTTGAATGGAGGTGTGCGGGATCAATAGTGCCCGTCAGACATTGTCGCTGTGCAGCAAATCTAGACCTTCCTCCACTGCCATCGGTGCATTTTTATTCGACGTTTGTAGCCAAATCCCACCCTACCTTAGGCCAAAGCTTTCTTTTGCTGCTGGACGGGACACTCATACCTCTGTACGCAAAATAGCTTTTCGTCACAATTTTTGACTTGAGAAGTGAGGCATCATCGATGCTTCGGTGCTTGGGTTCTGGTTGGCTCAACCAGCAATCCTAGCGAAGAAAGATAGTACCAAAAATACTGAATTTGAGAGAATGCAGGATCACACAATACATGAAAAGCGAGAAAGAGATCAACTTCAAAGAGTTAAAAGCAAAAAGATCATATGTACAACTCCATTCACAGTACCAGGTTGAGTCACAAGTGAAGCTTGGCTTGTGATTCATGCGTCGGGGCGGGCGAAGCGGGCGGAGAGCGGAGCGGGTATGTCGTTTATCCGGGCCCGAAGTTTAGGGTCCTAAATTATCGGCGACAGGGAGCGGAAGATTCAACTTGCCCATAGGATTAAGCTGATAGGCCTGAAGGAGGCGATAAATCATCTCTTGCAGCCTCCACGACACTGTGAGATGTCCATCGACCAGGGGACAATTGCAGCATCCGTGCGCTCGGCAATGGATCAATCCACGTTGGATGATTGCGACATCAGCGCTCCCAGAATACAATTCATGCATTTCAACAGGAGTCGTTGGAAGCACGCATAAATGTCAGCAACTAGATGAAGTGATCCTACACACTTGAATGCATCTTACGCATGAAGGGCTCTGGGATTACGTTTCAACAGCTTTCCGCCCCCAACGGTCAAGCCCGGTTTCCATTCCGGCATGCGACATTTCCCCAGCACAAACATTGATGAGACTCTTGGCTACCGCGTGGATCTTAAACGAAGCTCGCAATTCCTTCTGTCGCGCAATCGCTTAAGTGGAGTTCGATCGCACCGATACCGAGAGCGTTCTTCACCTCAGACCTCTTTCCCTGCCTAGTCTCTACCCCGGTTCCTCCCGCAAAACCACATGGCTCTGTCTGCCCCTGCGTTTTCTTTCCTCGCGGTCCGAGCGCCGAATCCTTCGCCGAGCTTCGATAGCGGCACTAAGACAGCATAACCAGGATGATCGTTGTGCTCTTGAGAAGGCCGGTACGAGAGAACTTCGTATGAACTAATCGAAATCGAGCTCCGACTTGCGCGAGGCTGAATTAAGGTGAGACATGGCTGCATCTGTCACAAGGCACCAGAGCTGTTGCCATAGCCTGATCACCGCCTCACTTCTCCGTAGATGGACATTCTCAGCATTACGAAGGAGACAGAAAAGAATACTTAGATGCTAGCGCAGACATTCATTCAAATTGGGAGTAGGCGGGGCCGCAGCCTCGAAAGGCTCAGTCGCTATTTTTTATGCTGCTCGAGACCAGAAAGGAGTCGTCATTGTGAGTTAAATGACGATTGACGGAGGCTGTCAACTAGCTTCTCCTGAAAGACCCTCCTGAAAATGATGCATGGGTAATGCACCTACAGGCCAAGAACAAATTATCTTCTTGACACTAAAACTCGCAACAGTCCCACTATCCTAGTCCGCAAAAATGCAAGTTCCGATGTAGCACATAAGGCGCAGAAGCAGGCCGTTCCTATCGAGCGCTCTGGAAAGGATCTCAGGATAAAGTTTGGCTAAAGCCGTTTTTTACGAACTCCCGCTGTTAAGCGAGAAAGCTAAGCAGACAGTGCCGAGCACACTCGCAAAGATGACGATGGTTTGGGCATGGACGCATGCCACTTATCCATTCTCGTTCCCACATTTTTACGAAGGGTCTAGTTCGGAGCCGACGGCTGGAAGCCCGGAAAGCAAAGGTTTAGTGACCCCGACAGGAGGTTCGTAGCTAAAGTCCTGTTTTGGTGGAAGCAGGGAAAAGGGTTCGAGATCTTTGGCCTGGCTTGTCGAGAACTTGATACATAGCTTTTCATTGAACACGGGCATCTGAAACTCGTTGAGCATGATCTAGCATATGCGGAGGAGCATGAGTCGAAGTAGGAGGGTAAAACTGTGATCGACGCCTAGCCTATCGATCCCAAGCATTCTGCGAAATCCCGATACTTGTTCAGTGGCGGCTGCGAGTTGCTCCTGTTTTTTGCCATTCCGCAAGGCCTATCTGTTGTCTACTCACACAATTGATCGTGGCTTCGAGAGTTCACAAGCTTGACACATCAAGTATCCTTCCTGCATCTGTGCTAACAGTAGAGCAAGAAGCTAGAGGGAACAGTTTCTCGACCCTAAAACATCATGGGTCAAGCCCAGAACAAGCAGCGCAAGGAAATGGATCGAAATAATAGACAATTTTCCTCATCCATCAGAGAAATCGCAGGTATTTGGCGGGCCATGTGAGCAAGTGGACCTCATTGACATTAAATAGCTTGACCTCTCGTCGATTAAACCTTCCTCTTATTCGTCTTCGTCGATATGCTGCGAATCCTCAAAGCCTACTTGTCCGACTTTTTTACCTTCTCCTATGTCCATTCCTTCTTCTGGGTTGGCACTATCCAACTCTGTGTCCCAGCTCAGCGACATACTATGATCAGCATCAAAATCTACCTCATTATCAATCTCCATATCTTCATCTATGTCCATGGGGCTAGAAAAAAACTCGGTGGACAAAGATCGCGGAGTCGACCTCTGCCACCTGTTCTCGAATTGTTCCCCTGCTTTTTCAGGCCTCCTAGCTCTTTCGGTATCTTTTCTTATCGCTATCAGCGCTTCCATTCTAGAGTCTCTCGCAGCTTTACCTTTGAACCGCTCTCGGATAGTCAAAGGCTGCATGGTTCAAAACATCTCTTCCGATAAAGTCGTGGATAACACATGCTTCGTAGGGACTACAGTTCCTTCGATCCCGAATTGACGGCCTGGAGATACGTATGCTCCAAGAATTGTCTCCTCAACTGTTTCCGTTTCCGTAGATTCGGCGCTGAGGCTCTTTCTCGGCTTCTACCACATATCCAAACAGTCGTACGGAAATTAAAGGTTGTCACAGTAGCTCTCTTGCAAGGTACTTATGATCTTCGCTGTTCTCACAGCGTCATTTGTTCGTCTCGGCCATCCTCAATAAATATCGGCAGCTGGAATTTAGACCATAGCAAAGAGGTCGGCACAATTAAACGGTAAAATCTGAGGATTGGGGTATGAGGAAAGCTCAGTCAAAGTCGGCGACACGCAAACGGCGCCTGAGTCTATAGTGACCGAGCTCTGACGCGTCTGAGTAAGAATGGTAGCCAGACAGGCAATAGCAAGAAGAATTTGGATAGACTTGAGTATCATCATGGGATGCTCATCATTCGAAGATGACAAAAAGTTGTCTCTAGTTGCTTCCGCCAACCTTGGGAACGGCGCTGAAGACCTTGCTTGTACGTCGCGTAGTTGACAGGAAGGACCGAGTGAGGAAACAGCCCACTTAGAACCCAAGGCTCCTCCGACAGCGAAGTAAGGGAAAATCAATCATACGAAGACACGCAATCAGCCTGAGCTTGAGAATGTGTGCGTGAGTAATGCTGTGTAGGCGTTGGACGGATGTAAAATTTGGCAGCGAAGCTGATGGCATAAACTTGCAGGAGAGAGGTGCAGCGTGAATCACCTCTCGTCCATTTCTTCCTTTCCGAGTCGCTCGTACTGAATGCCCTTGGCCGCCAATAGTAGCAGAGCTTTCGAGTCCATCGACGAGCAAAGTCTAATCAATCTTCGCAACAAGACGACGCACGTAGTTTGCTTGAATCTTAAACTTTAAGGCGTTCCTTCTCCTCTTCTGTAACTTCCTCTACAAGTTCAATAGAAAACTTGATATCGGGATGTTTCCGCGCTATGTGCTTACCAACAGCGCGCCTTCGGGTCCAAAACTTCCCCCAATTCTGATCACAGCCTGGCGCGTAGCATTTAAACAACTCTCTCAGATGTCTTGGAGCCAATGGATTATCCTGGCGTGGTTCGGGCGAATCGTCCTTAGCGGTTGATGGTATGACGCTAGGTTGATCTCGGCTAGATGAAATACCCGTACTGGAGAATCTGCTTTCGGGTGCCGATGAAGCGATACTAAGCCCGCTTTGATCAGGTGGTCTTCGAATATCTGTATCATGGCGCTCAACTTCCGGCGCAGTGAAGCCATCAAGAGTGCGTCGGGATGTTGCTAGCTCTGCGGCCCTTCCCGACACTGGGCCAATCTCATGCTTAGTGGGATCAGGATATGTGGATGGCGGGTCGTTAGGATGAAAAGACCCTGATTGAATTGCTTGTTGATACGTAGGAGCCTTGTGTTGACTAGGAGAAGAGACAGCGTTACTCGTATCGTTTCGGGTAGCTGAGGGGCTGCTTCCGGAGGCGGGAAAATTGCGCTGATAAGTGTTGCGGAAAGGAAGCATGATTCGGATGAGCTGACTCGTAGGTAACTATGTGAAAGATAGAGGTCTAAGAAGAGTGGAAGGGGCGGGGTCCAAGATCTTTAAATACAATGGTGCAGAGATGATATCGCAAGGAAAGCACGTTGAGACTTCTTGCCGTTGCGAATTTCCAAAGATACATCATTTAGTGAGAGTCAAAATTCATTGAACAAACTCTCTCAAAATCAAAGAGTTGCTTTGACAAATTCGTGAATGTTTGCCACCGCTGAAAAGCTGGGTTTGAAGCGACAGGCTGTTTGTCACCAGCAAAAGCACTAGAAAAGACTCCCAAACATTAGGAGCCCAGACTCTTCTACGCGCAATTCAACCTGGAAGGACTCACAAGCTATTGTTTCCATCAAAAATTTGCCAGACCCTATGCATACAGAGAATCTTTGCGATGAAATATGCGATCTATTGTGAATTTTCTCTTTTGCGCGATAATCTGTCCTGATCGAAATCCGAGAGCCTGTGGTCGTCTCTGATAGAGGTCTTTCAATCTAGTAGGGCGTTCGAGCTTAAGGTCTAGGAAAACTTCAGCTGTGACACGAAATACGAATCGCTGTGGCGCGCGAAATTTGATTTTTTTTGGTCCAACAAATGGTCAATTGGCGAAGGTGAAGACCGCGGGCCGACCACGAACGACATCCGCTTCGGCCGCGGCTCCGGTGCCGGTGCCAGCGTCGGCATATCTTCGGCGAATTGATCTGGATCGGCTCGGAACATGGAGTAAGACATTTCGTCGTGTTACATTGGAACAAAGAGAACTCAGAATGACTCGCTTGATAGGAGGAATTTTCGCCTCTACGATTGATTACATTATTGTTAGGCAAGAAATGTCTCCTTCGCGGGTAGCATCTGGTCTGTGTTCGGGCTTCGATTGAGAGGTATTAGCACAACGCATTTTGCGTCCTTTCGATCAATGGCGGATCTTCATGTATTCCTCCATACTAGCTACTTTCTCAATCTTGACCACTCCCAATGAATTTCTACCAGTCTTCCAGATCCTACTAGGACCACGCAGCCTGCCGCTAGATACAGAATTTCTCGGGACCCCCCATGACTTTCCACATCGTCAGCTATTGATCTTTCTCACTCGAAGGTGTAAACAGCTTACGCTTGCATAAGTTCAAACGCTTGTCTTATCGCAGGCCTAAATCACAATTGGTACTCCACCAGCACCGACGTAACCGTCGGGACCAAAATCCTCAACTTCCTCAGGAGCTCGTTTGATCACAATTGGTACTCCACCAGCGCCCACGTAGCCGTCGGGGCCAAATTCTTCAACTTCTTCAGAAGTTCGGGCTTTGATAACGATCGGGACTCCTCCAGCACCGACATAGCCGTCGGGACCAAAATCTTCAGCTTCCTCAGGAGCTCGTTTAATCACAATCGGCACTCCACCAGCGCCGACATAGCCATCCGGGCCGAAATCCTCGACCTCCTCAGGGGCGGCGGCGGCATTGGGCACTGGCGTGGCTAGTGCCCGGAAGGAAAACAGGGTTGAGGCGGCGAGGAGGATATGCTTGAATTGCATTGTTAGGTACGTGTATCGTCAACGATGCTGATGGTCGGCGAGATTTTGACGCTGCTGATACTCCACGGGGCCAGGAAAGAATCGGGCTTAATTGCTTGATCTCTCGTGAAATGGTTGAAGAGTGAATCTTATACACTTGAATGTGGCAAGACGTGGAGCTCTCTTAACTCCTTTTCGAGTCTAAGACCGGCGGTCTGACAATCTTGAGCTCCCGCAAGGGTGTGAGCAGCAGCTTGATAGAAGACAGCAGACCAAAATCTGACAGCGGTGCCGTTTCTCCTTTTGGTCATGGCATGAGGTCGCACTTGCATACTGGTTAAGGGATGGTCGCATGCAGGTCCCGTTGATAAACCACACGGCCGATTAAGATTCCGAGAATGGCAGCTTCCCGGTATCAGGTGGACGAGCACACGGAAAGTTCAAGCGCTATGCATGGAAGACGAGGCTTTCGACGATGGAAGCACTTGCAGACCTCTGAACGTATGGCCTTTGAGAGGAGGTATTATTTCAGATAAGGCTTAACAATTCTGCGGTGATCGAACCTCGTGTTGCCCGCAGGACGCACGCCGGCTAAACCTCCTGTTCAGCCATGTAACGCTCTAGCAGGAGCCGGGCTCCTGTTGAATGGCAAATTTCAGTAGATCATTATGTGAGTGGCTTGATGAGAAGACCTCGAAAACTACTGCGTCTTCCCAGATCGAGGATATCTCCGCGGATTTCGACTTGATCGAGCGCTTCCCAAACGGTTGTTCGGCTTCTGGTTGGAGGATACTACCAAAAGCCAGGATTCTGGTGGTCAGCTAATGGATCACATCTATGCAGTCGAGCTGTACTCTCTCTTGTGGATGACAGACGGTTTAGGAGAGCGAGTAATACTGCAGGCTGCATTTCAAAATACTTTGGGATAGTATGGTTGGTCGATGCTGTTTACCGACTTTGTCTCCCGCGGCTCTTATTGAGAAAGAAGCAAGGTTTTACGAGATGTAAGAAGGGACTGCAGGTAAGAATGGGGCGAGGAGGATAGCAGATTACCTAGACCGCAGCATATCTCCACTACTGGCCGTTCGACTGCAAGATAGTTTTCGGTGAGCAGAAGGATACGAAGTCCAGTAGGGACAATGAAACAGGCTTGAATGGTCAGTCTGGACCAAATGTGGGCTCAAAGGCAATGCCGCAAGGTATGAGCAAGGAGCAGCCGCTCCATCTGCCTCGTTTGGGACATTGGCATTGCCGGAAAAGGAATTTGCGGTCCGGACCTCAGTCTTTATGGTCCTAGGAACCTCGTGCCTGAGGTGGCGATGTCAATGTATCGCGTAAGCTATTCACCTGACCATCGAGCGAGATTAGAGGATACTTCTCGCCCTCCACTAGACTAGTCTTATCAAGGATAGAGGCGTAGACAGACTTAACGAGGCGATTCCAACAGCACTCTTAGCGAAAGATAGTCTATCCAAAGCCACATTCGTCGATCATCGTAGAATACGAAAATGTCAGCACTCACAAACAGTAATCGACGTCCGCGATTTAAGGTTGATGAGGGATTTTACATGCCTTGCTGATTCGTGCCGGTCGGGGAAGATCTACAATGAAAAAACAAAGCAAACGGTTCGGTCGCCTTAGTCAGCTAGCGTGGCAAGCGCATGACCTCACACCAAACAACTAAACGACGAATCGAAGTCCAATATATTGGAAAGAATTTGATCGTCGCTGCAGCGACTGAAAATAAGGTGTATTTCTCCATCTTCAATGTTGTCGTTTTACGAAACGGCTGAGGGTAAAAGGGACGCAGATTTTAGCCATCTTACTGTGTAAACATGCACTAGTCTCGCTCTCGTCGCCGCGAAGTCGGCAGTTGTCGATGCGGTGAGCATTTCACAGATGCTATTTGTGGTATTTTTAATGATAACATATGACTGAAGAGCCCCAGACCTGCAGGTCGCCACAGATGGCGCCCTGTCAGGGTCTCTGATAGCATCAACGACGAAAGTAAAATCTGGGGATGATCGGCGAAAGAATTCTCGCCATGTAATTAGCTGTAAACCAATCTTTGGACAGCGGTATAGAACGGTACTGAAATGGCTCGCCGTATCCTCGCAAGTATGAAACGGTCTTGAATTTGGCATCGCTCGCTGCTAGTTAGACGACAACACCAACAAAGGGTCACGGACAGCATGCTTGAGACCAAGTACGCTGCGCTGAAAAGCGACGAAGAAGAATCAAATGATGGCTCAACAAACGAGCTACTCCAGCAGCAACTTCCAGCGAGGAATATCAGAAGGAACTGTCTCAAATGCTCCTGGTTCCTAACTTTATTGAACATTATTCTTTTCGCAGCAACATTGTCTCTCATTTTTCTCAATGGATTTCCACATTTCCTCCATAATGGCCGTAATTATGTCCTACGGCAGACTTCCGCCTACTGTGAGCCATATTCTGCTATAGTCACTTGTTCCTAAAGCTCATTCTCCCATCTAGCTCCCATCTTCGACAAGATCTCCATCCCCTTGACAACAACCACCGTGAACGGCACTCTCTAGCCCAGCCACCCACCATCGCCGTACCAACTGCCTCCATCGCCCTCCGTCGACGCCGCCTGGGACCGCGTCGCTAATGTCTACACGGTTCCCCTCACCAGCTCCGAAATCGCTCTTACCGGCAAAGACCCCTCCAAAACCGTCACCTACCCTCCTCACTGGCACATCGGCCGCCCCAACGACGGCGCCCAGCACATCGGTCTCCTCGACGTCTTCCACCAGATCCACTGCCTTGACGCCATCCGCCGCGCCGTCGACTACGACTACTACTACCGGCCCACGTACAACGACTCCGGGCTGCCGCTGACCATCGAAGCACATGTCCGGCATTGTACGTACTTCCTTCTGCAGAGCCTGATGTGTCACGCGGATCTGGAGGTGAATACGTTCCAGTGGCGGGAGGGATCGAAGGGGATGTGGCCGGATTTCGCAGTGGAGAAGAAGTGTCGGGATTTTGAGAGGGTGTTGGAGTGGCAGGAGGAGCATTTGGTGGATGAGAGTATGGTGCCAATGGAGGAGTGGGACGGGTTCAAGTTGGGCTGGGCGAAGGAACATGGGCAGACTGTGTTGGAGCAGGATGACGTGCCTGATCTGGCCTTTTATCGAGGAGCAGCAGGGAGAAGATTTGGCGGGAGCATGGGCAGTCTGCGAAGGGAGTCATAGAACGAAGACAGAGGATAGAGACTCTTTTTTGAAAACGCCCTCGAAGTCAATTCAACGCTCCATGGAAAAAGACATTACTGGACCTGAGACCCGGTATGCTCTACTCGCTATATCAAAGATGGCGGAAGTCCAAAGAGAGCTGATATCCGAAATATATTTCGTAGTTAGTTCTCTTGCCATCCGCAAGCTTCACTCTAACACATCAGAATTCAGCCTCACGCCCGCAATCGTATTAACCTTATCAAGCGGCACCCTCAACATAAGAACCTTCCGACAATGATCAATATGGCCCTTATCCCCGTACCTGATTTCCACCACAACATCTTCTCCTCTCTCCCTCCTCTGCTGCAACCTGAACAATTTCTCCCAATAGTACACGCAGTGCACGATGTGCCACTCATGCGTCAGATAGAACGTTGCATTCGGCACATCCGCCAGCCCCGCGACTTCGTCGACTGAAAGCGGTTTCGTTGCATTCTTGTCGCCAAAGTAGGGCCAAGAGCCGTCGGGATTGGGGCCGGAGTGCTCAAAGACGGAGAGGAGCTCGTCATCGCGACAGTGCGGTGGGAGCCATGCAAGAGCCGCGGAGTCGTAGCGGCAACTGTAGAGGTTGATGGCCTCGACGGTGGATTGGCCGCAGTAGCAGGAGGGGTTTGGTGCTCGGGCGGCAGTGTTTCGGAACCTCCCAGAGATGAGGAGGTAGATGAATGAAACCAGTCCCCAGATCGCAAGTAAGAGTACGATGAACTTAGAGGCGAGGTGGCAGACGGCGCGCAACCAGGAGTATTTATCATTGTGGAGCAATGGTCGAGAGTTGGGCGCTACATCTGGCTCGTTGGGTATCTCCTTGGAAGCAGTCTCTTTCTGATGGGCACGAGGTAGGAAAGGGGCCGTAAGGGAATCATCTACCTCTTCAGATTTCGAGAAACTGCACCAAGTCAGCTCAGCAGCGATGAAGAGCATCGCAGGTGGTACTCACAAGACCATCATGGGCTCTCGCTATTGATTAGGTAGTAAACCGGAAAATGTTGAAAAGGTCACTTTTCGTCAAAGGGTATTTCGCATTTTGTGTGTATAGTGCGGAGCCTGAGAAATGTGTTCTGGAGTTTAGGATAGCATTCAGCATTACCGCACTTAGACAATTATTGATAAGATGCAAATTCAGGCGATTCAACACGTGACACATGTAAGCACATATCCTTTCTCAATACCGTACCGGGTTTCTGACAGTACCGGTATCCCTTAAGAGGGTGGTGGATCATCGTGGGTGACTAAATGTGCAGGTAAGATGCTGATCACATTAGCTTCAACGCCACCGTATTTTTCGGTTTTTTTTTCTAAACAGTCGCCTACCTGCTTGATGCTCTCGGCCGCAGGCTTTTACCTCGTTAAGGCATGGTAGCTTGCCTAATCGAGGAAATGGGTCTTACAATATCGGGGCCTGACCCGGCACGGTAGATCCGCGGAGAGTCACGAAAGCTAAGTGGCCGATATTAACTTCGAGATCCATTTTCGTAGACTTCGCTGTAGGACATCGTGTTCGTCCACAACATCCTGAGACTGAAGCGTTCAGAAAGGTCCTGGGGAAATCTTCTGAACCCTCTCACGGATTCCTGGTTGATAGTGCAAACGTCCCTCTCCACCATGTTTCCGAAGAACGAACACAACCTGATTAGCGATAGTGAACAACATAACAAAAACGAACACTACGAAGAACAAGTTGTACGCTGGAAGAATGCCTCAGCAAAACGAAAACTGAACATCATCTTGCTTTTAGGCGGGATAATTTCTCTTGTCTTTGCATTTGTAGCGGGATTGCATTTCCATAAGCTTGTACCGCTAGCGAACGAGTCAAAGGAATGTACAAGACATCCTTTATCGCACATCCCCAAGGGTCGACAGGGCAAATTTCCCTTCGACTTTGATCGAAGCCTTGTCTCGACTTACTGCGGCAACTCTATAGAGAAGGCCAAAGCTCGAGGATGCTCATTTGACGTGATGATGGGTGGATGGACACCCAAGGAATGCTATAACCGGGATATCATGGAGAAATTCTTGCAGCTCGGCAACTGGACATGGTATGCGGAGCCCGAACTGCAAACAATTGTCCCTCTTGAGACCGTCAGACTAGGGGAGCATACCGTTGTCTACACTAGTAGAGACTTTCATTTCGCTCACTGCGTTGTGATGTGGGAGAAGCAGCAGTGGGCGTATGCAGAGAGCGGATCAGTGGACGGAGACACGTACAGCTATGGGCATATTGAACATTGCATCAACACATTGATGGAAGGGTACGAGCACAACTATACAGGAGTGCATGTCGGGTTTCTACCATGTGTGACGGTCTGAATGGGAAAGTATCAATGCAATGGCTGCAGCGAGGGATCTTTCGTCTGATTCTTGATTGATTTTAAGCGAGAAGGAGCAGGTATTCTGTGCGTTGCGAGAGGGCAGCAAAAGACCCAACCTTGGTAGAAGTAAATATTACTTCTAATAAGACGAATGGAAAGCTTGTTTGCGACATTTTGGCTTGCCTTGTCCGATTAAAGCTCCCGAGGC
This sequence comes from Pyrenula aspistea, assembly GCA_021030945.1. NCBI lineage: Eukaryota > Fungi > Ascomycota > Eurotiomycetes > Pyrenulales > Pyrenulaceae > Pyrenula > Pyrenula aspistea. The sequence continues at coordinate 448,176 of JAGFML010000017.1, forward strand.
TCCGAACATAGCGACAGCGTGAATGTCTTCCATCGTTCTCGCGCCGGACGTATCTCCGTCCAATCGATTCTGGAGGCTCGAAGATACGTATTGTTGTTCCAGATACATCGGTGCTGTACTGCAATTGGATTCGTGAGTCGATGAATCGAGATGAAAATTCCCTGAACTGCCGAAGACTTTGTGGGGAAAAAGTTTTGACGACAGTCGGCTCATGTCAGCTTACTGACAAATTTAGGTTAGCGTACAGGTACGTGCGGGCCCTCAACCTTGCTTAGAACCACGGGAAAAAAAATTCTAGGACGCAGAAGTATCCAATACATCTCACCGACTTGATCAGTCGCCTTGGCATTGCCCATAGGTCGTCAACGCCTCTCTGTTTGAAAGTATTGACGCCAAGGACGGAACCCGCTTCTCATCTTGGCAGAGGAGACTGTGGGCCAAGCCACTATTCCAAAGATAGCTAGAGTAAAAACGGTCACTACTCTTTCTTCTCACTCTTCATCTCCCTAACTAATATGAACCATCACTTGGAAGTTTTTCCCACGGTCGTCATCGAAGTTTTATACATGCGCTGAACCCGTTAGAAGATATAGTAAATCACATTCATACTTTATGAACAAGTGAACAACTTTGCTGGCTAACAAGAAAACCTCAAATAAATGAAAGAAAAAATCGCAAAAACCTGAAAATCCACAAAAGAGGGTCTTCAGGAAAACCCTTAGCTTCTCACCTCGGAGCCATGAGAGAATTTCTTCGTCCCCGGCTTCTACGAGAGCCTGTACGGTGGTGCGTAATCGCTCATGCCCGCATTTTGGAAACTCCAGAGTTGCTTTGGGGGTTTTTTTATATAGGTATGTATAGGTATGTTCGTTGGTTTCGAACACTGGTTCTTGTGGTAAGCTGTGCGTGTTTGATAGGTGCAGTCTTCGACTGTGTTTGAACCCATTGAGCCATTGCGGCGGTCAAAGACCCTACTGCTAACAGAATATATGCGTTATCAATCTGCGAACAAGATGTGGAATTTTTTTTTCCGAGTGATCCAAGGCACCCACTCTTCGACTTGGATACTTCTCACAGCATTAATATACGTCTTGTCTGTCATGGTAACCATGCGACATCAATCTTTGGCCCATCATTCACTCCTCCGTCCTCGCTGTACCCCAAGTCCTTCAGTGAAGTAATCCTTTCACAATCCGATTTTTACCATATCACCCGCCTCTGAGATCACAAGCTAAAGAGGCTGCGTCCCAAAGCAGACAATAGACAACAAAAGCCACTCGACATCCTCGACGCTAGGTTATAGACACGGTAGGCTGCAGCATCTGCCTTGGCCGTAAGTTTGAGACTTGCTAGCGTTCCCGTCTCTAGAAACACGACCATGTCTCCCAGAACCTTTCGCTGATTAGCTGCGGCTTTCAAGCCCTTCAGGGAGAGAATCTAATAAGGTACTGCAGTAATCCTCGATCAAACCAGTAAATACACGCGCCGTACGTTTCTCCGACACTAATCCTCCTGTTTGGACGTCCTTGAACGGCTTCTACAAACGCAACCAACCATGCACCTTAGACGCCAAGATCGAGATGCGATGCTGACGGCTCAACAATGATCAAAGATCGTAATTCCAAGCGACTGCTTACTCCCAAACTTCAATTTGTCGTTTGAAAAACATTCTATGCAATCCAAGACCATCTGCAAGGCGTACAAAAGGTCCACCATCCTACGCCGCACCGTGGGACTGACCTGCAGCCGACCCTGTCTATTGTACTCTCCCAAAATATCCACCATGCGTACGATCCCCGCTATTCTTCTAGAGCGGCTCCCTCCTCGGCCTCGGCGTTGACCTCGACCTCAACCTTCTCCACCTTCTCCTCGTCAAACACAACCCCTTTATGCTGCCTCTCAATATGAATTTTCACCCCCGTCCTCCTCGTCAACAGCTTCCCGCAACCCCCAACATAGCATCTCCACTGCACCCCAGGCTGACTCGTTTTTTGCCTCGGCTTCTCCTCCGCCGTCTTCTTCGCCCTTATTGCCTTGCCCCCCAACATATAATTCGCCGGTGTCGTCTCCAGGAGGCTTGAAATTGCGTTCGGTTCCTCGCTCAGATCCTGTTCATGCGCTCCCGACTCGAAAATATCCTCGTTTGTTGAGCTAGCGCCGTGGGCAGGCCCCGAAGGAGGAGGAGAGTAGTAGTCCCTGGCGTCAGCCGCCGAGCGGGGCCGCTGGCCGTCGCCTTCGCTTTCGCCTTCGATCTGCGCGTCGGTTGCAGCGAGCGCATCAGCTGCGATGGACTGGAGCTTCCCTCGGCCAGGAGGCGGGACGTTCATGGGAGGGCTTGTATTTGGGCGAGCCTGGACTGGGCCGGGGAAGGGCTTTTTGAAATAGTCCTTTGCAGAGGTGTTGCGCCACATCGTTGCGGAAGTGGCTCGTGTTTTTCGAACTAAGATTCTTTGGCGAGGGGTTCTTGGGAGGAGGCTTGGGCTTGCGGTCGCAAAGAGTCGGGGCTAGAAATACTTGACCCGAGGTAAGGATAAGCGCGGAGTGATTGCGGTGGTCACTGGATGTTCGGCGGTGAATCAACGTTGTCGCGAGTGACCGGCAGACAGCGCTTCCGGGAAGCTGGGGTAGGTACTACGCGTAGTAGTAAACCCCATAGCAGGAAGGTAAACAGCGCTTCGGGGGAAGCTGAGGTAGGCACCACCTGTCGTAGTAAACCCCGTAGCAGGAAGGCAGAGCAAGCCCATGCTGCTACAGCATGCTTTAAAAAGCAACAATAATTGGCCATACTCCCTTAATCCATTGTCTCGGAGCGACCTGGCTTCTCCGCCCACTCAATTCCCTCTTCCGCCGGTGTTCGGTCACTTACTTCACACCACCACTCTCGATCTCTCTCCGACGTCGTCCTTGAGCATTGTTTGTCAACAAAGCCTCCCCAACGAAACCTTCGACCCACCCTCCAAAAACACTGGTGTCATCTGCAGCACAACTCACCGCAATACTTCAACCGCCAGAACCTCCGTCTTCGTCAAGGCGCAGCGCATTTTGTCCTCGGAACCGGGGGGGGGGTGCTTGTCGTCTTTATCTCGTATGCAGATGCGCTCCCTCCTCCTCTCTCAGATCAAGAATCCGACAATGGTCTCCCATGTAGAACGCTTGAAGTCGTGCGTTGTCTCGACATCGCCGGTCTAGCGGTCACTCTCTGGAACTTTTTCAACGTGATTGTGAGGGTTTCATTCTTTCTGCCTGGTCGGTGGGAGGGGGAGGGGGGCTGTATAGGTGCCGAACGAAAACCCCTCCTCGGGTTTTTTTCACGCGGGCTGGCAGGGTGCTTTGTAGGTGTCTGGCACCAGGGGCGTCTATCCACGTGGCGTAGGCTCGTTGGTAGGAGTAAGGTGTTTTCTCGGGACTCTGCGGATGGTGCACACCATACGGTGAAGAAATCCGTAAGGAGGATTTCTTTCTGGGGCAGCGCGGTTTGAGCGACGTTACTTTGTCAGGCCCATGATAACATGCGGGCACATAGCAGCGTTCTATAAAGAGAGACAGCGATAGCGATGCTGGTAGGGCTGCGAGAGGTGTCGTGCAGAAGGCATCTGGGGAATGCTTCCAATTCGGACTGTGAGGAGGCTGAGCCGATGCGCAGCGTTGGTTGGAGCTCGGTGAAAGATCGAAATTCACCCTCTAGATAGAAAGGGGGCTGCGGAGCAAGAAAGCAGAGCGGATGACCATCTAGCGGTGAAACTAGCTAAGCTAGGTGGCCAGTAGGTAATTTGAGACCGGCCGCCACCTTTGTCTTGAAACTGAAGGAGCGAGACTTACTGCGTGCCGAGCGCAGTTTGTTCAAGTATGTAAGTCAGAGCTTGAATTGTCTTGCGATAAGTATTTGAAAATAGAGGCACCCAAGAAGCAAAGACTTACTGATTGATAGACCGTAGACATAGTCGAGGTCGCTGACAGCTACGGCTCGTATAGCATTCCTTGTTCGGCTTGCGCTCAGCGAACCAGCATCAAAAGAGGACGTTCTACGACGGCATCTCTTCCTTGGTAAACAGCTTTCCGGTTCAAGGAGGAGATTCTGTTGCGCGTTTGCCAGAGCCTCGGAAGTCGTAAAAATCTTCCCAAAATGTTCAAGTCAGCAAATTAAATATGTGGCGGTCTGAGTCAGTCTCGGTTAAGCCAGCAGAAAACAGAAACTTCGCGAACGGAGGCGGTCGTAGAAGCAGGAACGGGCCGAGGATGCAACGTGGATGCGGCTCACGGAATAAGCAAGGTAGGGAGTCAATGTCAAGGATGTAAGGCACGTAGCGAAAAGCTACGCCTTTCGAGACCGCAAATGCTGGGGACGAGACATCGGCTAGAAGCATCTCCAGAAGGTTGTTTACCAGAATTGGATCTCCGGCTTATTGTCGTCAATCAGAGTGGTGAACCTCGTAGCCGGCTTCCGCATTCGGCAATGCTGTACGAAGAGCGAGGAATTTGTAAGGGGGGTCCTGTACCACCTCGATCTTCATTCCAGGCCATTACAGCCTTCAAAATCCTGCACGTGAGGGAATCAAACGAAAACAATAACCGGTTAGGTCTTTAACTTTCTGATAATCAAGCACGCGACCTGTTCCTCAAAACAGTTCGGGGCCAGGCCACACCAATGGCGTGGCGAGTAGCGCGAGCGACTATAAAATTGTCCAAGCAAGAGACCTAGCCACAATGTGAGATGCTCTTACCATCTTGAGGATGACAATCGGCATTGTTGCCAGCCCGAGCTGTGAGACTCGTAGAGATGTCCCAAAAAGAGGAAAGGTGAGATTCCGACTGACAACCCGAAGCCGGCTCAGACCACAACCAACTGTTTTGCAAAGTCTGAGAAATCGCAGATCGATCAAGATTTTTGACCTCGATCACGTATTCTGGGCGGTCCGAGATACGAACCGATTGTTTTGCGTCGAGGACGTGCGTGGCTGGTGTAAACGTACATCTCCTGCGGGTCGCGGCCGGAGGATGCACCATACCCGAAAGGGAGTGCACATACGAGATGGGTTGCAGGGGAAGCAGCCCTTGAGCTAAGCATCGTTTGGATTAATGACGGAGTCTAATCTACCATATGCCCCCATTATCATATGGGTGAGCGGGCAGCAAACCCCGGATATCGACCCCGTAATGTACCTTTTCCCCCGACGCCTCCAATGCCGCTTCGTATGTGGTATCTCATGCCTGCAAATGCAAATAAAAAAAAGTTGCATGCCGTCCATCTTCACTTCGATGTCACTTGCCACCCGTTGCGCGCAGCACAACATTCTGGAAAAACATTTTGAATCCTTTTTGATCCTGCCTTACGAGATTCTCAAGATATTCGTTCATCATCTCATCATTCATACCCATATTTCTTAGCTCATTGTCTCGAAGCCACGAGAGATACTCCTGCCCTGTTTTCGAATATATGGTCTTTTGGAGCGTTGCTGCTTCACCCAAAACCTGTCTCGCTTGTGCATCTTTAGCGCTAAACGAAGAGGACCTGGGAAGAGCCCAGCAGAGAGGTGAGAATCGAGTTATCATGTATTGGTCAAATCCAGGTAGTATAGGTTGCGGTGCTGACAGACCTGCTCCATTAGACTTCTCATCCGTACTGACAATGTCCGGACCTCCCCAAGTCAAGCTCATCTTGCTCAACACCGCAAAGGCCATTTTCGCAGTTGGATAGTCCTCCGCATCTTTAGTAAAGTATTCGATAGTGCCGATTACGCTTTCGAAGATTGACTGGTTGGTCGAGCTTATTACAATGGAACCCAAATTGTTGTTCAGCAATACTAGGAGAAAGTTTAGATACTCCCGTTTCAGCTCAGCCAGCTGAATCTCGTCATCAGTACCAGAAGCGGATTCTGACAACCCTGCAAACACTCGCTGCAGGAATGGCGTTAGGAGGGAGTCAAGAATGGACTGTATCTCAGTCTTAAATCCAAAAATGATCTGGTCCAGCAGACGCAAGAAGAGGGCCATCTCGTCTTTCGACGACGATTCTGTCAGAAGTCCTTCAATCCAGCGAGGAAGCTGGGGAAGAATTTCCGACCCTAGCACACCAATGAGCCGCGCGAATGTGAACCTTGAAGCTTCACGAATGTTGGAAGAGATTTGCAAAGATTCCAGGGTAACTAGGGTCGCCTCAGCGACACTCGAGAAAGCAGCCCGAACTTCAGCCGGTAGAGGTGTTGATGGTGTCATAGCACCCGGAACCCAATCCGAAAATCCTCGAGCCAAAGTTCCAAGGGCCATCAGATCGTGATGGATTTGCCATACCGCACGCTCATCCGTGGACTTGGCTCGAGCCAGGTTGCTCTCAATATCTGCAAAGATGGGGTTCATGACTGATCCTCCAAGAAATACTTGTTTATCAACAGGCACCGTCGGGCCACCGCAGATGCAACCTATAGCTTCGAAGAGAAAAAGCTGGCTCTGGAAGATCGCATAAGCAGAAGAGTCATGGCTTTCAGTCGAGACATCGTCCCTAGCTGCATCCGGAACCTCGGCGGCAATAGGGAGCAGGTCGTTCAAGCTTTCAACAACTTCCTGAGCGGAATTTCCAATGTGAGAGCGAAGAGAACGAACAAGGCGATGGAATAAATACCAAGCGCGGGTCTTGACTTTCATAAGGGGATGATGCACAAATTGGAGAAATTGTTGTAGCGTTTTGGAGATCAAGTGCGTGTGGTGGTCGAAGAAGGAATTGTAACGAACGCATATTTCCATATACTGCAATTGCGTAGCCGGATGATTAAAAACTTGAATATCTTTGAGGCATTAGCAGTGGTAGAGAGAAAGTGGAATGCTGCTTACCGCACTCAACCATTTTGAGTATCATCTGGACTAAATGCTCAGCTGTTGGAGAATTGGGTTTGTTCTTTTGATATAAGCCACCCATTTTCATTGCGACATCGCCAAACATGAAAATTTCATAAAGAGCCAAGTCTAGGTCGCGCCAGTCAAGCTGCGCCGTCTTGAGCTTTTCGAAAGTTGAATCTACTAGGCTTCTTACAGCGTCCACAAATAGCTGCTCGTCAGCCTGAGCGATAGTGTTCTGCAGGTTATGAAGTCGCTTCCGGAGTTCCTGGAATTCTGCTTCGTCGGTACCATCGTCATCATCGCCCCAGGAGGAGGTTTCGTCGTATCGCAATTTGGCAAAAATAGCTTTCAGAATAGGAAGTAACATGATAGTACGTTGTGGCGAGGCTGGTTCCTCTTTCGTTGTCCTTCTCAAGAAGGAGAGGATGTCATTTATAGAAGGAATGACTGTGGAGCAGACTTCATCATACTCGTCAGCAAAGAATCGAAGGACGAGCGGGAGAAAAGATTGGAGCATTCGCTCGGCGCGTTGCCAATAATTTTCTTCAGCAGCACCTGATTCTAGTACCTTGACAATGTCAAGCATAGCCGTATTTGCTAGCTTAGCAACAGTCTCAGCCAGATCCGTGTCGTAACGAGGTCCTCCTCGGTGCTCGTTTAGAGGAGGGCACGAAATCAATTGAGATATGACGTTCTCCAGGTTGAGGAAATTGATCATTTCGATCTTGTCCCCCGACTTCATTTTCTTGCCAATAATTTCTGTGAATACATCAATGGCAGCATCCCTAGCATTTTCTTCCCCCGGCTGTAGGTCCGTTTTCTGTGCCCGTTCGAGTTGTTGAAATAGTAGGCTGAGCATGGATTGGTTGACCACAAGCCCTATATCGATCCAGCTGACCCATTTCCCAATAGCCCTTAGGCAAAGTTCGCACACTAGGATGGAATCCGGCCATTGACTTAAAATTTCTTCCCAGGAGGATGCGATTTTTTGGACGTCGCGTATTCTCACATGGTCCTTCAAATTGTTCGCACGGTCTTGCTCTTCTCTAGAGCGAGAGAGAAGTTGATCCCCAATCTCGTCATGAATAGAGTTAACAACCCGTAGGTAAAACACGACACCCCAAACATTGCTCCTTGAACTTTCTCCATCATTCGTTGTGAGCGCAAGAATGTCATCGAAGAAAGTCTCCCATCCATTTACGTAGAAAGCAGTGAAGAGGAATGTGATGGTTTGGGCAATCTTGTTGTGTATGACAGGGCCATCCGCTTCAGCATCCACATTGGACCGCAAACATGTTCGCAAGTAGGACATGAGCTGCTCTTTGACCATGGCAAGGCCCTGTGTATCAATCAAGCCTGCTTGCACAGCGTTGTTGACGATCTCGAGACAGAAATGGCGTACAATTTCAGGATGCCGTGGGGTTTTGGTGAAGATTGAGAGACATGGTTGCCAATTTCGAGGGTCTAGTCGAAAGCGGTTGACATATTCAAAAGCTTGTTGCTTCAGGTTCCGCTCCGCGTAAGGGTCATAGGAGATTTCGATCGCCTTGGCTACCTGTGCCAAATCTATGATCAGCTTGGCTTTGTTGGTAAATTGGACTGCAGATGAGACTTGCCTCGTCCTCCATAGCGGCGCTAACGATTCTGAGGAAGAGACCGAGAGACACCAGACAGAAAGAAAGGTTCTTCCCAGGCTAGTACAGAGCGCCTTTGGGAAGAAGCAAGCTTCTTGTCACCGATTCATTTGGAGAGTTGGTTGAGGGAGCCACTGGGCACCCTTGCTTAGTGCATGCTAGGCAAGCTGGCACCGGAAGATTGGAGGATGGGCTGGCGAATAATCGTGCAATGCAGATAAGGTGTTATAGATCCTTGAAGAAGCTGCCGCTCGAATCCTGCTCAAAGAGCTGGTGTTGCAGCCTTATGTCTGTAGCTCCACCGCTTCCGCCCAACAATGGCCTTGGCGAGCCTGTGGGGAGACTGTGGCACGTGCCCTTTGAATTTTAAACCTCTGTACCGTATTCATCATCGGAAGTCAATTTCTGGGCCTCTAGAAAGCCTGTAGGGCTAGTTATTATCTCGCTGAGGAACAAACGTGGTAAATTAAATTTATTCACATGCTGCGGTTTCATTCAGTGGCTAATCTAGGCCTGACACGAAGGCAGATAAGGTATCTTGAACGAGTACCAAAGGTCCGGGTCACGACCTCCCATATCGCAGGAGGAGATCCTTTTCCATTCTCTCGAAGCCATCTAAAACCTCTCCGTACTTTTCGAAGATTCCTTCCTGGTATCCATCTGCGATCCTCTCGATGAACTGATCCTCCTTCCACCTTTCTCCGATTAGCTCTTCAAAGGTTTGCCCATGCCTCCTCTCTTTTGCCCACACTGCTTTGTACGCCGCACCAAGTGCACACGCATTCTCACCGACATCCAGTTTGTACACTCCCTCTGAGCCACCAAGCACCTCGCCAGCTACCTTCGCAATTGCCCGGTTTCTTGATCCTCCTCCAACGAGGTAGACTCGCCGTGGCTGGGGAGGAAGGCCATCTTTGGGACTATGTACCAACTCCCTTGACCGCAATCTCAGCGAAAGCAGTTGAGACTCAACAATAATGCGGGCACTGTCGGCGGGCAATTGCCAATCTTCTTCGCTTTCTTGCAGCTTTTCAGTCCGGTTTTCATATGTGTAGTGCCATTCACCGTCTGGAAGGTTCGGAATAATTTCTGGTTTAGGGAAATAGAGGCCCATCTTCATTGGCTTTCTGTCGTCCCGCTGAGCAAGCGGCGGAGTGATCCCAAGAAGCTCATCGAAAACCTCCCATGATGCCTGGCCAGCCACTCCCGCCTTTTGGTTGTTCGAATCGCGTACTTTCTCTCGAGCAAGGCCGCCATTTTTGTAGCAAAGCATGAACATGTATAACCCGGCGGTGGTTGGAGAGTTGAAAAAGTGGGTAGCAGTGTCTGGTTTGTATTCCGGAGTTGACATAAGAAACGTTGTAGACGTCCCTAGAGAGACCATGGCATCCAACGACCGTAAAGGGAGCGCAAGTATGGTAGATGGGTTGTCTCCCGTGGAGGGAAACACGCTACAGTCAGGGCTGAAGCCGTATCTTTTGACGTAATAGCGGGATATTTTCCCAAGGTCCAAGCCTCCGTCTTCAGGAACATCACCAAGTTTTTCCTTCAAAGCAGGAATGCCAAATGGCCCTGCGGCGAGCTCCAACAGCTTTTCATGCCAGCAGCCTTGTCTGATGTCCCACAAGTTCATCCCGCAAACATCCGAAATATCGAAGGGTGCAATGTTTCCCAAGAACAAGGAGGCGATGAACGATGATACGAGAGAGATGCGAGAGGTTTTGACATAAGCTTCAGGGTATTTACGCTGGAAACGAAGAATTTGGGGTCCCGTGAATCTCTTTCCGCATAAATCAGTCTTCGAGGTCCTGTATCAGAGTGTAAGCTTACATGGTGTGCTTTACTTCCTGTTGCTTTTGCCAATGCTTCCGCATTGTCTAGATGGGCATCAAACTCGTCACACTCCTTTTGCGTACTTGCATCCTGCCAATTAGGACTATGAGGATGCGCCAGCGCTACATCCAGCTGCGATTCCAAAGAACGAGAGCTATCCAGTGAGTGGAGTCTCTCTTCTGCCTCCGCACTCCAGTACACGCTCCCATGCTGTTGCCCAGCTCCGCTAATCCCTTGTATGCGAGCAAAATCGAGTCCGGCAGCTTTCAATTTCTGCAACACAGAGTCTAGAGCTTGAAACCACATTGCCACTGGCGCGAAAACTTCATGCTCGGATTCATTCGTCATTACTCCCTTGTGTATGTCAAATCCTTTTGCTTCGGCGTCAAAGTCGAATTTCTCATTGTATACAACCTTGAGCGATGAGTCCACGACAAGACCTTTCAGCTGCTGGGTGGAGAGATCCAATCCCAGATACAAAGCGTCCTTGGAGGCCATGTTGAGATTGTCGGGGAACAAAGGGAGATCACTTAGGAATTGAAGAATATCAAGCAGATGTATGAAAGACAAACGCCAGAGCTTTTGTGATTCCTAAGTGGAAGGCTGGCCTGGACCCACAGATGACGTCGCCGGAGACTCTAGTCCTTATCAACGAAGAGCGAGATATCCCCATGTCGTGCAACATAGTGATCTGTCGCAGGACTAATGTTAGACTGACAGAATCTCTTCGTTTCTCGCTATTAATCCTGTGGAGGGGTGCGTCGGGTTCGGGATAAATTTCCCTCGGTCGCAGGGCAGAATGTTACACCGAATCATCCGTCAGCAGGGAAGGATTTGCCGACAATCTTTTTTCCAAACCCCTACGCTATCCCAATTGGTACTCTCCCAAAGGTTCCTCAGGTCCGACATTGGAGCAAGCAATTAGCATTGACTCGCGTTCGTCTAAGAATTTTGTCTATTCCGTCCCGTTCCTGAAAATGTCAAGCGCCGAACAAGCTTCTCGCCAATGGCGTGAGAACGAGCTCTAAAACTAGGCAGTTCATCCCGTAAAGCGGCTACTTTGACAGGTATGCAAGTATGTGAACTGAAGCTTCAACATCATCGATGTTTCACACCGTTCGCGTGGTGATCATGGTCGTGAATATGCTCGTCTTCAGGTTCAGGAGAGCTCCGAGGGCTTACCTCTGAACCGATAAACTCATCCGAAAAGTCTCTCGAAGAGTCTGTTGAGGGCACGAACCGGACTTTGACTCTCCTGACTCCTCGTACTTTGTTGCCTACCCTTACTCGGATTGCCTCTTCAACTGGTGTGGTTTTTTCAACGGTCCAGTTTCCGGGTATTGCGACCTCCACATCCATCAGGTAGTTTTGACCAGATTTCAAACCCTGGATGTCACGAATCTCAATTTGAGAGCCGCTGGGTATGCCCTGTTCTCCGGTCTTGGGATCGCCCTTGACAGCCTTTGTGGCCGCTCTGCGAACTGACTTCTTGACATCATCATCAACAGTGACATCTGCAAGCTCGAGGAGTGCGGTGCGGGTATTTCCGAAACCAGCGTTGATGACCATCATGGAGATGGTCAAACCACCGACAGGATCCAGCCAAGAAGCGTCTGTGAAGATGTGAGCACCCCCGATGGTAGCCAACGCTACAATACTCGTCAAACAATCGATGCGATGATGGACTGCATTAGACGCTAGCACCGAGGATTTGCGCTCCCGAGCTACCTTCATCGCTGGGATCGGATGTAAGCAAAATATGTGGGCAAGGGGCAGAATGACTTACTGGCTCTATATAACCATTCTTTAACCACAATTGAGCCGGCTGCAAGCCATGCTGCGTTGATATCTGGGAGATGCGTTCCGTGGGCATGATCGTGCCCGAGGAACGAGAAAAGCCCATGGTGGTGCGCCACATCAGCCGCATCCACGAAGAACTGTGTATAAAGCGCGTCAAACGCATTGAGTCCCATGCCAATTCCGCCAAAGAGTAGCAACCCGCTGACACCTAAGGCTCCTAAACTTTCAACCTTGCCGTAGCCGCTTGGGAACCTCGCAGACGGTGGCTTTAAAGACCATGACACAGTAGCCAGGGTCATGAAGTCAGAGACAAGGTCTGTCAGCGCGTGGAACGCATCTGCCACGAGAGCCTGAGAATGGAAAATGTAGCCCCCTATCCCCTTCCCAATCGCCATACCCAGATTGACAAATAGCCCAACCCGTGTAATGCGCACCCCAGCGTCTTTCTTGTTAGCAGAAGTAAGATATATATTGTCATGAGTATGGGAGTGTGAATGGCCGCTGTGCACTCGAATCTGGTGGCCGGACATGGTGGGTTGTGAGGTAAAAGAGGTTAAAAGTGTCGTGTGAGTGTGGAGGATGGACGGACAAGATACTGGGAGGAAAGAAGCTGAGGTTCGGAGGATATGATGGTATTGTTGCAACGGTGTTGTCGCTGGGGTTGCACCAGGGCCTTTGAGCTTCTGAATTCCCAAAGAACAACTCTTTATAGGATACTGGTTCAATGTGGACCGCAGACAGCCGCGTGCCGCTACGTAAGCCTGCATGGATACGGCGCGGACAAGACAGCTTGTCGTCCCGGCGATGGAAGTGGGCGTTGAGAAACCATCTCCCAGATTATAGAGAGATAGGCAGGCAATGCAGGACCTGACTCAAGAAGTTGAAGGATCGTTGCTCCCGGAGAAACTTCCGACGCGAAAAACTACCCTACACGCACGCGTTAGTCAGGCACAAGGCTGTGCACGACTAGCAAAACCCCAGTCGGTCATGACGTCCATCCCCGGCCCTCTTGCATAACCTCCTCCACCTCTCCAAGCCGACGACAACCATGTCTCCTAATCCATGCAAAAACCGTTAATGCGAATACCCTATACAGGGCCTCTTCCAGCTCCTCTAATCATTCCAAGAAGCGCGTCGACCATCCCCGGTGCTGCGAAAGCACTCGCAGAGTTCCTTTCCGCCACCGCCTCACCTTACCTCCGCGGCGCCGACTATGGTCGCAATGACCAGACCGTCCTCCTTACCGGAGCTGGCATATCGGTAGCATCGGGGCTAGCAGATTACAGAGGGGAAAATGGTACTTACACTCAAAACAAGAGCTATCGGCCTATCTACTACAACGAGTTTGTGAGCAGCCACGAGGCGAGAAAGCGTTATTGGGCAAGAAGCTTTTTGGGATGGAACAGCTTGCACAAGGCTAAGCCGAATGCTGCACACTATGCGATCAGAGACCTAGGCCAGAAAGGGCTTGTCTCAAGTGTGATCACGCAAAATGTAGACTCTTTCCATCCCAAATCTCACCCTCATTTACCCATTCTGGAGCTTCATGGCTTCCTACGGGCTCTCGTGTGCATCAATTGCAAACAACACTTACCTCGAGAAGACTTCCAGCAGTCGTTATCGAAATTAAACCCGGCTTGGGAAGCGTTCCTCGCCGAACTACTGCGGACCGGTGCTCTGGACACGGAAAATCCCGTGAAAAGGAAAGAGCGAGGCTACAGGACGAATCCAGACGGAGATGCTGATGTGCCAGGTGCGCCCTACACAACATTCAGGTATCCTGCGTGTCCTGCATGTCTTGCCAATCCACCCAAGCTCGCAGATGGTTCCAAAGGGGTAGTGGAGATTGACACTGATGGCGCTTGGTCGTCAACCTCAACGGCTGGAATTTTAAAGCCAAATGTTATCATGTTCGGAGAGTCCATACCTGAAGTAGTCAAGGAAGCAGCAGAAGACGCCATCGATGAATCGGGACGAATTCTGGTAATTGGCAGCAGCCTGGCTACGTACTCAGCTTGGCGGCTGGTCAAGAGGGCACACGACCGAGCAATGCCAATTGGTATCCTGAACCTCGGAGGCGTCCGAAAGGAAGAAGGCTTCTTTGCCAACTCTGAGCATCGACCGACGCGCGAAGCGCACGACAACGTCAGATGCAGCCAGCCAGCAGAAGGAGTTCTGCCGGAAGTTGTCAAGCTGCTGGCCTAATATCGAAAAGGCTTTCACACAGGATCTGCATGTCTCCGATCGATTGATATCTCACTAGATATTTCTCTGACGTTCTTGAGGCTAGAATGCATCGGAGATAAACAAATCAGCTAGACTCGAATTTTCAAACTCGAACCATATTCCTAAATTACTCAACGTTCAACAGAGAGAACTTTCAAAAGCCGAGGCAACCTGATCGCCTAACAGTCTTTGCAAATCCTTCTCCACCCGGCAACCATCGTTAGTCTTTTCGTAATCGACACCAATTCGATCCACTTGTGTACTGTCCTGCCTCAGCGACCTCGACAATAGCCGGGTTTCCGGATCTCGGTGTCTCTTCTAGCCGACAGGCTTCATTCTCTGCGCTCTCCAGGACAGGCAAGATAAGCAGCCATGCTGAAGCCTTTAGTCTCTGAACGCAAGAGCGAAAAACCGAGCATCACCCATTGCGCAGTTAAAGTCCCCATACATGGCCCTTGCAGTACAAACCAGACCCTAACGCCATGAAATGATCTCTACCGGATGCCTCGTCAGTCCCCTACTCGTTACTCACAACCTTGTCTCAAATACACGCCAGACCATATGCATACACGAAAAAGTAACAAGCCACATACCCATCCCAAAACAATCTCATCCAATCCCCTCAACAATGCCCGTGCCCGCCTCTTCACGACGTCTTCTCTACCAGCGCTTCACTGCCCCGTCGCCGTAGTCCCTGTCTCCACATCCTCCGGCTTGATCGGCAAAAACATCGGGCTTGGTATCCTCTCGACGACATCGCGGGCATCTAGGCCGCGTGGCGGCGTTGTCGTCGATGACGACGTGGTACCGGTTTCCACATCTTCGGGCTTGATGGGCAGGAACATTGGGCTGGGCGCGCGGTCTTGGAGGGCGCTGCCGTCGAGGTCCCGTTGGCCGGCGAGGTAGGCTGGTGCGGCGAGGACAAGGGAGAGGAGTGAGAGGGAGGAGAGGAGGGTGTGGAGATGCATGGCGGTGAGGTGGTGGGTTTGGGAGGAACGCAGGTGAGGATTTGATGATCTTGCGGTTTTAGGAGACGCGGATACAGGGAGGGAAAATAGACGTCTGGATAGAGAGGAAGCAGCGGATATTCCTTGTGAAAAAAAACCGAGAATCTGGCACCACAGATACAAAGTTGTCAATCACACTGTCTCTGCCCTAAAACAAGCTTCTCTGCAAAAGAATAAAATCGCACACAGAAGTAGAGATAGCAAAAAACCCCCCTGGTATACAAAACGACCGTGGGCCCTCGCCTTATATCTCCCTTCCCCATCCCTCCTTCGGCCCTAAACTTAACTTATGCTGACTCCCCATCCATGCGCGATGTCATGGTCCTTGTCAAAACCTTGACTTTCCGCCCCCAGATTTACCCTCAAACCCCCCCGGTAAAAGGCGGAAATCCCATGCTAAGACAGAACCTATATCTGCTTGGCCTCAAAAAGTCTAAAAAACGCCTACTAAAATATGCGAAAAGATCCCTGGACAACGCTAGGTACCTAGATTGGGGTCCCCGGTTTTGCCGATCATTCCATCGCCATCCATCCGTCTATCCATGCGTAAAGTGGGTCTCGTTGGGGTAAAAGCCTCCTATTGAGTTGTTAGATGGTGGGATGGTTGAGGGATAAGGAGTGCGGTGGACTGTGGGTTTGCTTACCAAAGAAAAAGGTTTTATACAAAGAAAGAAAGCTAAAATCATGTACGAAAAGGGGGGGTGTGCGTGTTCTCTACGAGTTTCTGCAGGCCCCGCTCTCACGGCGTGGAGTCGCCGGTATCCGAGTCCGTCTCGTGCAGGAACATCCTCGACTCCAGATCCAGCGCGACGTCGCGCTTCTCCTTGGAGGGCGAGTCGCCGGTGTCTGAATTCGTCTCGTGCAGGAACATTCTCGAGCCTAGGAGGTCGTTGCTGCGCTTGGAAGGGGAGTCACCGGTGTCCGAGTCGGTTTCGTGCAGGAACATGCGCGGATCCAGCGCAGCGACGTCTCGCTTGGAGGCTGTGTCGCCGCCGTCCGTCGCGCCGGTTTTGAGATACATTCTGTCTGCGAGGTACGCTGGCGCTGGTGCTGCCGCTGGCGTGGGAGCGGCCAGGACGTTAAGCGTCATGGGCAGCATGAGCAGGGAGACGAGGGTCAGGAAGTGCATCGTGATTGGTGTGGTGTATCTTTTTCACGTCAGGGCGTGTGCTGGGATTAGACGTGGAGGCGAGAGAGGAGGGAGATTAGGATCCCTGTAGCGTATACTATGTTCTGCCTTGATCGGCAAGTTAGGGAGATTTTTAAGGACTGTGGATATGAAGGCCCCTTCGTGCTGATCAGTAGTCCGTTGGGGCAAGGTCGAGTCCTCTTAAACCTGGGAATTGAAGAGGATGCCATTCTCGCTTTATATCTCCCAACCCAGCGCAGCAGTCGCGAGTATCACGCGCCCACCATATCCTGCGGGAATGGTAATGAGTACGAGAAATTCTCAGACATCAGGACTCTGCCTTCGGTGTACCGCCCCGGGGAGCCATGAGATGGAGCCCTCTGGCCAATGAGGGTGGGTAATTTGGGGCCAAGAAGGTTGTCGGAGAGTCTTACAGGGAGCGAGGCTGTGGAGTATGGGGGCGGAAAGGGGTGGATAGAGAAAGCCCTGTAGGGAGTTTTAAGAAAAAAATGCGAAGCGGAGCCATGGCAGGGCAGACGAGATTTGGTGTGGACACCTGACGGGGGGTGCTGTGTACCTAATCGATCGGAAGAACGAGGGGTTTTGAGGTAGTGGTGATGTGAGATGCTGGATGGAAGGACGGGCGGATGGTCCAGATGACCTTGCCCGTCTTCCCGCGCGCGGGTTGAGGAAATATCGAGGTTGTCGTGTCTCTCATGAAGGAAAGAGTACGAATTATTGCGATAGGTACGGAGCAATTTTCTGTGTTACACAGCGTCCTCTGCCGAGGATGGCGGATTTTGCCCTCGCACAGGGAACATCAATCAATATCAATATTAGAGCATACCGGGATATGCGCCAATACGCCATGGGTACAAAGTAATCCACATTGCTTCACGTGCAAAGCCTCTGTCTCTGCTTAGTAGACCCGATGGTAAGGAAGCGGATGTGCGGTACCTGACATGCACGGAATGACTTTATTGATCCTGCTACCGCCACGTGAGAATAAAGATCGCAACCCCATCTCCGTTCCCTCGGAATCGGTACGTAGTACACATTACGAAAGCATGGCTGACATTCCGGGTTCTTTACTTGGGTTTCGTTCTTGTCAATCCTCTTCCTTTCTCCTTCTAGTCCGTGTCCATATTCAGCAACACCACTCAGTCCAGCCAGTCAGTGCTGTTACAAGTTCTCGCCCCAACAAATCTCTTCTTTCTAGGTTATTCTAGGCATTTTCTGTACCGCCTCTCTGGGCTTCCTTCTGCAAGGTTGAATCATGTCATGATCCCTTTAGGGTTTAGGTTGAAATTGGTTGAGGGACAAGCCAACAAGCTTACCACTTGATGCGGCCCCCACGGCGGAATCCAGGCTAGACGGGTCGGGAATGTGGGTTTAGGAGATACCGTCAAGATTGGATGACGTTGGACGGGTCGGCTTCCATGTTTTATGCGGCAGTGTGAGAAGTGGGTGGAGGGGATTGTCTGAGAAGGGCCACACTCTTTGCTTTTTGCTTGGTTTTGATGATGTTGATTGGAAGAATACACTTGTACTTCTACAGTAACCGTTTCTGAACCATGGACTTCTCGCTGGGAATCGAAGATCATCGGGGACTATCTCGGACTCTGAAGGAATGCGATACTGGATACGTTTCTCCGCTGTTGCACAAGCCAGCCCTCACGTTGACGCGCGTATATGTAATAGAGTATTTTGGGCAGACGGAAGTAGGATGCGAGAATCCCCTTGTCTGCTAATGCTATTTCTAGCACGGACCATGGGATTGGTCACAAGGGGATTGACCTTTCAAGGCAAACACGGTTGGTTTCGCCCCCCTTTCGGGCTTCGTAGCGAAGTCACTATGTACGATGCGGTAGGTGGTCGATACCTCTCAACGGTCATCAGTCAGCCATTAGACATCGCGAAACGCTTTCCCCAACCGGCATCCCGGATCCGTTTTCTTTTCCCAACATACGCAAGACATTCCCGTGATTCCGCGTTCCAGAAACACACCGTAGGATGTGGATCTGACCACGTTGTAGGATTCGGTTTCGAGCACGTGGGTCATCGGAATCCTGGAGGCTGAATGGAGGTGGCTGAAGAATCAACCATGTGATGGTGTAGAGCATCATCTATCAATCAAATCCGTCAAGGCTCACTCACAGCAGGCGGCAGCTTGACTCCTCGCTCGTTCCCCACCCAGTGATTGATCCATCCCAACACCGTGTAGTGCCATTTTAGCGAATTCGCCCTCTTCTGCACGAAGTGATTCTCATCCGGGAAGTTAAGAAACCGAGACGGAATTTCCCCCATCTGACAAATATTGAACGCAGCAAGCCCTGCATTGATCGGGCATCGAAAGTCCTTGTCGCTATGTATCACCAACATCGGCGTACTCCAGTTTTTTGTATGCCTGCACGGGTCATATTTGTCCCAAAGTTTGAGGTCACCCCCAAAGGCAATGTCCAGCCCAAGTGGGATGTCGGAGCCTAGAAGGCTGGCCAAACTAAAGATTCCGTCATGGGAGACGATGGCTTTAAACTCCTTAGCGAGCTGTTGACCCATGATCCAATTCATCATATACCCTCCATAACTCGCGCCTAGTGCTACAGCGCGGCCAGTATCGGCATATGGAAGATTGTCTCTGACAAAGTTGAAGCAGTTGACGATGTCATTATATGGCCTGCCGCCCCAACTGAGGAGCACACCCTCTGCGAGCTTTCTGCCAAACCCTGTGGAGCCAGTTATATTAGGCATGATGACGATATATCCTTGCTCAGCGAATACCGCCGAATTCCATCTTGTGAACCAACTGTCAGTCCACGCACCAGCCGGACCACCGTGAATGAGGAATGCCACCGGATATTTCTTGTGTTTTTGGAAGTTAGAAGGTACTATAATCCATGATTGGATGTCGTATCGCTCGCCATCTGCCGGACTTTGGAACCGAAACTCAGAGACTTGGCTGGAACTCAGCCCCAGATCCGCACCGTGGTTTGTGAAACTCAAAATGAGGCCGTTTTCTCCAGAGATTGGGTCAAGCAAGATGCTCAGGCCGCTATCCACCATGGTGGTTGATGTTATGACAAGACGGCTTTCATCTCCTGCATCACTCAAAGGGTGTACGACGGAAACGCTGCCAGGCACTGCCAGCGGCTTCGGTGAGACATCATGCAGGCCTCGAAGTGAAAGGGGTACATTGATCGCGAACAGGGAATCCCGTCCACGATCATCGGCGATCACGTAGAGCTGTTTCCCATCGTTGGACCAGCGGAGCGAAGACGGTGACAAATCCCAAGAAGCTGCACATGATTTAGCAACGTAGGCCTCGTCATTGTCGGCGTCTTCTTGTATGCCATCCAATCGGACGATGAAGATGGAATTGAGCGGAACTCCCGCATTCCATTGCTTCGACTTGAGAAAGGCAACAGTCTTCCCGTCTGGTGCAAATTTTGCCCCCAAGGCATTGCCACTCCATCCAGGCACAACGATTTTGCGGAGCTTAGGCTGCCTTGCACTAAAAGGGTAATACCAGAGGTCAGTCGCATAACGGGTGGCCGGGTTATGTTTCTCTAAATCTATTGTGTCAAAGATGATGCCGCTCGGACAGATTTCGTAGGAGCCTCCCTCTCCCAGTGCAGAGCTTGGGACGAAAGGAAATTCGAGCTTCGTTCCCTCTAGCACATTTTCTAATGTGCTATCTACCAGCTTGTAGGAATCTCTTTCCTTTTTCATGCGCATATACCATACTTTAGGTCGCTCTTTCCTGTACCAAGCATCCCAGTATTGTATGCGAAAAGAGTCGAATTCTCTCGCAGTCGAAGGAGAGTTCGTGGCGGTTTCGGCATTAAACAGCTTCCCCTCAGAATCGGCCAAGGCACAAAATGAAATGTAAGCACAGGGGCTGGTGCGAAGTTCTGTTTTGACATTCCAGACAGGTACATCTACAATCCCGATACGACTCGCGCTGGGAAAAGTGAGTAATTTGCACCTACTCGTGAAGGAAAGATGTACTGTTTCTTCTCAGTATCTGCTGTCCCAGTATATACCTCTGTCTTCCCGCCATCGACTGATTTCACCCAAAGCAGCACGTCTCTCTCAAGCCATTGCAGCTCTTTGATATCTGAGTCGTCTGAAAATAGGAACGTCTTTCCCGTTGCCAGAACTCTAATGTGCACCTTCTTGGTTTCCTTGTCATCTTTGATTGAGTATGCAGAAGTCGTGTAGAAAGCGAGCGTCCCAGTGCCATTGGGTATCAGAGGAGTCGGGCGAGGCGCCTCGATTAACAGCCTTGGAGTGGTTAGAGGAGGTATGGAGAGGTGAGTGCAGAGGCTTACTCTGGCGTAAATTTGACCTTCTTCTCTTTCCGCATTCTGGCGAAATCAATTAATCTTCGTATGCTTCGATATCAGCCGGTTCTGGCTCAACCATCTTCTTAAGCGCTCTTCAAAATCCCTTTGCCAATCGCTAGCCAGCTATTAAGTCTGGTTTAGCATCTGCGTCCTCGGGCAATGTTGGGCAGTTGCCTCTTGAGGCTAGCAGGCAGCCCGGCGGGGCAACGGGCGGTATTGCCGGGATCTTTAAGTCCGATAGATCAAATCGCGTAGAGGAA
The DNA here is from genome assembly GCA_021030945.1 of Pyrenula aspistea. Lineage (NCBI taxonomy): Eukaryota > Fungi > Ascomycota > Eurotiomycetes > Pyrenulales > Pyrenulaceae > Pyrenula > Pyrenula aspistea. The sequence goes on from JAGFML010000017.1 coordinate 469,242, forward strand.
TAAAGTGAGACGATTTAAGATTGTGTTCAACCTTCAGAAGAAGCTGACAGTCTATCCCACCAGACTGGCAGGAACACCTTCGTGCTCAACCCTCTTAAGTTGCTAGGCTTGAAGGAGGGTACCTATGCTGCTTTGCTAAATGCCGATCACTGCCTGCCAAGGTCTTGAAACTGGGATCGGACTTTGTCTAGAAGCTGGCGCACGTGAAAAATGGCGATATGATTAAGACAGCGTAGACGAATAAGGGCGAAGGTCCATTAGTTTCCATGATTAATCTGCGGTACTTTGACTCCTCTACATTCATATGGGGATACGAAGTACTCTTGGCGTTTCGGCGCGGCTTGGCGGACCCTCCGTTGGACCTTCAACCGACCGTCTCGTTGGTTTTGGTCTCTCGCCATCCCCCAAACCCGCAAACATGCTCTTGCCAAACCGCTAGATCCCTCCCATGCGCCTCCCATCCCCTTCTTCACATCCCTCCGCCCTTGCCCGCTCGCCTGTTCTCCGCCATTACTCGACCCAGCAGCTCCGCACCTACCGCTCCCGCGCCCACACGACCCACGGCCTGTACACCCCCTACTCCCTCTCTGATCCTCTCTCCCACCCCCAAACTTCCCCCCAGCAGCTCCCCTACGCCTTCAACACTGCCTACGCGCTCTACGCCAAGCGCCCCTCCCGCGCCTTCCCGCCCCCCTTCGTCTCCCCGCCCTCGGGCTCCTTCTCCGACCCGCTCACCACCCACGCCTCGTCGCGCGACCGCCGCCGGCAGCCCCACGTCAACGGGCAGCTGATCCGGGGCATCACCAACGGCGACGATGCCGTCGTGGTCGGTCGGAACTTCCTGGGCGTGATGGACGGAGTGGGCGCGTGGAGCCAGAAGGAGAAAGGGCATGCGGCGCTGTGGAGTCGGCTGGTGGGGCACTTTTGGGACACGCGCGTCGAGAGGGTTCTGCTCGGAGGCGGAGATGAGAAGGAGGAAGGGGGACTAGATCCGGTACGGTACTTGCAAGAGGCGGTACAGATGACGAGGGAGGCGAGCGAGCAGGCGAGCGGGGGTGCATTGGGGACGACCACGGCGATGGGGGTGATGTTGCATTGGGAGGAAGGGGATGGCGGGGGGCCGGTGGCGCATGTGACAAATCTAGGGGATTGTTGCGCGATGGTAGTGAGGAAGGGGGAGGGGGTGGTGTATAGGAGCAAGGAGAAGTGGCATTGGTTCGATTGCCCGTATCAGGTGGGGACGAATAGTAAGGACGAGCCAAAGACGGATGCTGTCTATGATGCGGTCAAGATCCAAGAGGGGGACTGTGTCATGGTCGTCAGTGATGGAGTGACGGATAATCTGTGGGAACAGGAGATCTGTGAGACAGTATTAGCAACGTTGGAGCCTGTCAATGGGAATGGGAAGGACGTCGATGGGGATGACAGCACATTGCTTAGGGTTGCGAAAGCTGTGAGAGATGCGGCGAGGCAGGTAGCAGAAGACCCATTCACGGAGAGTCCCTATATGGAGAGGGCGGTGGATGAAGGGCTCTCCATCGAGGGAGGTAAGATGATTTTGTCTCCAATTGCTTCACAGCCATGTCTAAATCGTTTCTAACAGGAAAGTTGGACGACATCAGCGTGGTAATTGGACAGTGCACAAAAAATATTTGACCAACAGCCACCGCTCCGAAATGCTCGTAGTATTTACAGTAAACTCTCGATGTAAGCAACCTATCATGGGCATAGTCCAACATTCAAGGAAGCGGTGAGGAATCGCTCTCGAGTCTCAGCATCTATTATCCTCTTTGAAATGATATGCTGGAGGTCATGAAGCTATTTTTATAAAAAAATATCTGTGAGATACAACTACTCCTCTCCAAGCCGTTGCTTATATCGAGGGTTTACTGTATATGCCAGAGACCATCCTTCCATACGCAGGGATGCCATCAGCCCAATTCCTTTCTGAACAGCAGCGCTCTGATCACATAGCATCTCGACGCTGCGCAACTCGAATAAAAACTTACCTGGGATGGACTGGAACAGGGGGGTGCTCCGGTGTTGTCCGCCAATGGCCGCTTCACGCTCACGCGACTTTACTTCTGGTGGTGGTCACTGAAGCACCGAATCCAGAAATCCTCAAACAATTCGTTCGCTTCTTTAGCTGAACTCAATCTAGTCCACTCTCTGCTAGCACCAAGATTCCAGATGCTCTCTGCGTCACGATGCCCTCCCGACACCGGACAGAGCCTCGGAAGCCTCGACTCGAGTGGGCCGCCAAAATGGTTCCTCGCTCTAGTGAAGACGAGTACCAACTGGAATTTCCCGAAGATTGGCGAGATTATAGGCGCCTGTGCGAAGCTCTCCATGTTCTGCCCGAGTATTATGTACGCTTCTACGAACGAGTCATCCTCACTTTCGCCAAAGAAGACCACAGCCCCCATTCCATGTACTCGTGGATTGGTCGAGCAACCGCCATTGTCGATCCCACCTTCTCTGGGCCAATGCCCCAAATATGGAGCTACTCAGATAATATAAGTGCAATGAATCATCTCACCAAGGAGTTTTTCAAGCAGAAAGCCAGGTTCATATTTGGGCCAGATGAAGTCCTCGTGGACGCGGAGGCGAGAGAACAATTCTTTGATGACAAGGAAGGTTTTATTGATAGGTCAGCCCGGACCTCTTTGCATAATTGTGCAACCTTCGCTGACTGCACACTAGTGTCACAGCAGAGATGAACGAAGCGTGGGATTCAATGTGCTTTAATCGATTTCGAGGTGATGGTAAGTCGTCAAATCTTTGGCGGCGGAACTCTCCTAGTTGACTCGGCTCTAGTCATTGTCAGGAAGGCTTTCCGGAAGGATAAGCGATCCAACAGAGATAGAATCAAAGCCAAGGCTAAAGCTCGAGCCAAAGACGCGGAAAAAGCAGCGGCAGATATGATGACAGACCAAGGTCAAGAACAAGGACAAAGTGTAGTCGGGAGGCCTGAGAATGCTGGTGCAGCTCGTCAACGAGGCAACACTACTGTCGAAAATGCAGGCGGTGATAGAGCTTGGTTGGAAGACGATGGACATCATCAATATCTAGGCGATGAAGCGATGGATTACAATTCCGAGGCGAGTGGATTTGAAGCGGCGCAAGGCGTGACATTTGACTCGTTCTTGCCGATTCTCGGTGAGATAGAGAATGATAACGGGAGACAGGATGACGGACAAAACAGAACGAAATCGTGGAAAGCGCCAGAATTTTCCTTGCCAATGCGTTAAGCGTGGGAGATGCTGTGGACTCTTGGCTCGTCCGGACAATGTTAAACCAGCCAACATGGAGTTCTCGAATGCTTCGCGAGGTGAATGTGTACATTGGCAGGTTTCCTGAATACAAGTAAACCCTCGATATAAGCAATCGTCGCGGGCATCGTTACAAGCCCTTGGAAAACCAGGAAATGGCTCCTCTCGATTCTCAGAGCATTTTATTATCTGTGAAATGTTATTCTGGAGGACGTCGGTTCATTTTTACCAAACTTTACGTCTATGAGATAGAAGAACTCTTCTCGGAAGCTATTCCTTCTATCGAGGGTTTACTGTATCAGACGACTCTGAACCATCACTATCAACTTCAGCAATGTCGTCGTGCGACTCGCCGCAGGACTCACAAGGCTTTTACAGGCTTGATGAGCATCGCTGTAACCCATCGACTGCTTCCCATTGTGCTACCCTTTCCCGATAATAATCCTCATGTGGTTTGGCGGCTTCAAGTGCGATAAGCTGTAGTCAACGAAAATTGGAATCGTAAGTTGGTAGGACAATATTTAGATAAATTATAGTTCTTACGGTGACGAAAGTCCAAACCGTACAGTAGGAAGTAGGCCGACCCTGCAAGGAATCTGCATCTATCAACACGTAGTGAATTAAAGATTAGGCGCAGAGCCCAATTTACATCGCCTTTCCAGTGCGCACATGGCTCAGCCGGAGGCTAGCTATTGGACGAGATGGATACTGAGAAAGAGAGAGTCCATCAGTAAATTGACAGGATGAAGACTTCCAACCTGCCTTCTAACCAAGTACGGCTGGGTACGTCTTCAGTTTCATCATTGAGCCGTGAGGCTGTTGTATGGTAGGTGACATAATCTCCTCAATAAGGCAGTAGAATTAAGTGATATATTTTTTAGTACGACATCACCGGGTAATGTGGTAATGGCGTAGCGTGGAAAATTGTCTGTGGCATGGAGCATAAAAACTCTCTACGGAGTGTTCTCCCTATCTCGACACGTTGAGCTTAATATACTTTGGTTCGGATGATGATGATGAAACATCCAGTTCGAGTATAGAGCATCTCATGACCAAATGGGGCTAGGTTTTTTGCTTTTTACCCATCCTAGGGATCCAATCTGTTAAAGTCGATTTATTTTTGCCCGTCTTAGTCGTGCTACTGATCCGTAGAACGCTACGCCGTCGTTAACCGAAAATCTCCCTTCCACTGGTTCGACACGCTGGTGAATGCAAAAAATTGTCCTTTGATGAAGGTCGTGCACAGCGACCTAAGCTTATCCAGAAGTCAGACTGTCCAATTTTACCGCATTAGTATCAGAACTAGGATTGGGGGTGCTTGGTTTCACTGCAAGCAGCTACTTGTCCCGGCACCCCGAAGAGGTGCATCCCAATCGCCGGGGATAAATACTACACAAGGACGTCTGGGGGTGGCTTCGAAGCTTTCGTCTCACAGGAGTGAAATGGCACAGAGATAAGTAACCTGAGCGAAACTCTCGCTGTAAATCACGGAACATCCACGTTACTGTGCACCCTGACCTTAGGCACATGCAATGAGGATAAGCATAGGAGATATCTACTCCTACTACGATACTGTCAATACATCCCGCCTTTGCTTTTCAAGTTAAGAATCAACTCCACGGTGGAGCTGAGAGTTCACACAAAACGAAAACACTCCAAGCTTGATCTCGTCAAGCCGCCTGTGCTGGGTGCGTCAAAATGGTGAGCAGGCCCTCAGTCGTCCCTCCTCTGCTGTCTCTCAGGGCTCCCAAACAGCTGGTGCTTGAGTCGTGGTGGTCGGCTAGGTAGCAGTTCTATGGAAAGTCTGTGGCTCATTTTATTATTTCCGCACGCGGTTGCGTTCTTCATTCCGCGTTCTAGCCCTTCAGCGTCCTGTGTTGCTTGAAACACCTCATCGTACGCCCGAATGGCCTCCTCATGGCGTCTACGCTTTTGCTCCAAAAACTTGCTCTCTCTCCTCGTGGTGTCCCCGTTCATCTTCTCGCCGTCGGCGCTCTTCCGCTTCCCGGTTCTCTCGCTCGAACTGCTGTCTCTCCTGCGCTTCCTCCAAGATTCGTCTCTTCTCAGCGGCCCTGCGTTGTTCAGCGGCCTTTCTTGCCGTGCGGCGCATTTTCTTACGCTGGTCCGCGGAATGGCTCCAGGGACGCATCTGTACGGATTGATGATCACGGACGGGGTCGCATAGGGCTGATGGAGAGCCTACCTATGCGAGTCAGTGGGTTAGACCAACCCCCACGGCGAAGCAAAACGCCCATGAACTGCGTTGTGGGAGCCAAAGCCGTGGATATCTGCGGTCCGTTCTAAACCGGAGTAGGCAATAAATGTAGGATCCTTACTGTTGATGGGGGGAGGGGTAGGGATTCCTGGGTTGGTGGATAGGTCGGAAAGGGTGTCCGAGTCAAGTATCTACCTAGGTCGAACGGAGATGCAAGTAGCATTCTACAGGCTATTCCAAAGGCCAATATCTATATCGTTGAATCCGCGTTTTCGTTGCTCTCTAGCTCGTCTTCGCCTTCCTCTTCCTCTTCCTCTTGGTCTTCTTCAATGTCATCCTCCGAATCCGCGCCGCTGCAGTCCCTCGCTGGAAAGTTTCTCCAGATACCCGTCGCTACCGGAAGTAGAGACACAAACAAGCCTCGATGATATCCTCACGTAGACCATTGCGCGGAGATGATATCACACGTTTAGCGGCGAACCCTCTCGCGATAGGCAGAAAAACGTCAAAACACTAAGGATCGAAAAAAGGCTCATGCAACAGCTTCAAGAATTGAGATACAGAATCAACATTAAGAGAGCTAAAGAGAGATGCATCCTCTGCATCCCCTTCCTAATAGGTACCTCGATCCACATAGAAAGTTATGCGGGGGCTAGGGTACTGCGTGGGACCGCAGCACAGTCCTCGCACCTCAAACCGTGCTGCGCTGAGAAGGGGCGGGGAGGGGGGAAGGTTGGCCTGGCTAGTATCCCGCGGCTTAGCGCACTGATGTAAGTTTCAAGTCAAGGTGCTCGCAAGCTATCAGCCAACACAATACCCCGTAGGCATCGTAAGTCAATCACATCCACCTCGACATTCTATACGCCCCTTCCAGCGACAACTTCATAGCCAACGTCGAACCCATTCCCTATCTACAAATCAGCATCATGACTCTCAACCAGTTTGTGTATACACAGCAAGGCCAAAGCAAGTAAGTAAGCTTTCGCGTGTGGCTCAGCAAAAAATTAGAGTTTAATGTTGTTGCTTGTACGTATTCTTCATCGATAGGAATCGGGGTTAAAAATTCGGTCATCATTGCCACGTCATGGGACATAGGAAGCATAGAGGAAATTTATAAGATTGGACGTACCGTTGTTGGGTGGTTTGGACGGCGACCAGGTCTGATTTGGATGAATTCTGGGGTAGTAGTTTCGAAGAGGACGAGGTCGGCTGAGACTGGGGATGTGAGTTTATGGTTCGCGAAAGGTGTTATACTGTGGTTAGCTTATATGTGAGCTGAAGTCACTTCAGTACGTCAAACTATCGAGGAAGAATATCTGGTCTTGGATTGGTCTGAATTTGTAGCACACTTCTTCTACAATACGATCGTCTAATCGAAGAGACCACCGAATCCTGCGATGCGTTAATATTAGCCTTGATCATGTTCATGCTCAGAAATCGAATGACAATCGTACCTTCATCCTCACTCTCCTCTTTCTCTTCCTCTTCCTTCTCCTCCTTGGCGTCCTCCGGAGCGTCCTTATCTTCTGTAGTTGTAGTCGGAACAGCGACCGCATACGCGTCTGGATTCGCGATCCTATCCTTCAGCTCGTCAATAGCCTCCCAGCTGTACTCAGTCTCAATAGCCACTGCAATAGCCTTCTTGTACGCATTCACCACGCTGTGCATCACGGACGGAAGGGTTGGATAGTTGGTAGCTAATGAGATGGTTGTGATGGTCGTAATTGCACTTGTCAGCGCTTTCAACAGTTGCGACTCCTCGATGTCCAACACATCCGGACTGAATACCTGCCCCTCCTCGTAGATCTGGCTGATACCCATACCGTAGCTGAATGGGGAGATATTTAACATGTTTAGAAGCGTGGCCTCGGAAGCTCCGACTTTGCTATTCGCCTCGACAAGCTTGAGGTCAGACGTAATTTCGATGGTACCACGGGCAATCTTGGTAGGAACACCCAGAGCTTGGAAGAAGGAGGTCTTGCCCGGCTCCATTCCAGTATTTCCGGCCGGAACGAAGACATCGGCAGGTGCAACCGCGCCGGCACGGGCAGGGGCGGCGACTTTGTTCGAGAGGATTTTAGTACGAATTTCTTTAAGGTCGCCATTGGTGAAGACAAAGCCAACGTTGCCTACGGCGCAATCAAATTAGTTGGATTGATCCTCCGGTCTAATGTCAACGACGAGACTTACCCTTGACGTGAGGAAGAAGACGTTCGTATTCGGGGAAGTCAGAGATAAACCCTTTGATGGCACGTCGCACCATTGTGTTCTTGCCCATTAATACGATAGCCTCGCCGCGGAGAGCCTTTCGGATCTCGTGCATCTGCTGGGAAGAGACATTGTCGACGGTGACAATGAAGATCGACTTGTAATCGTCCAGGAGTCCTTTGAGCTTGTCAAAATAGACCGCTTTTGTTCCTGATTTGCCCCCCATGTCTCCTTACGGATGAAGATAGGATATTTAAGGGCCACGTGTTGAATGAGGTTTGTCCAGATTTCGCGGACTCGATTTGTGCTGATTGCATTTTGAATTGTGTGCGCCGGCCTTACGCTTGGCACGCTAGCGGTTTCTGGATTAGCGCAGCCCCGGTCTTCCGCCGTTCATGCTTCGATATCGCGAGAGTGCTGGGATCAAAAATGGTGAGTCCCCTGCACTGGTTGGAGGATGAGGGTGGCTGTTGACTTGTTAGATTAGCATATGATAATTTAACAATCATGTAGAAGGCAGCCTATTTTACGTGGTGATCCTCTCGCCCATGCCAAAAGTTCCATCTACACAGCAATCAGGTTTATTAATCGTAGTTTCATGCTAACCCCAAGCAATCTCATTAGAAAAGATCGAATCACCAACTCAGTCATTATTCAGGGTGTAAAAGATAACGAAAAGAATGACTTCAAATTGTCGACTACAGTTCCGTCCCCACCCCATGCTTCAGGTGCTGCTCATCCATCCTATTCTCAACGTTCGAGATTGCGCTCTGCAGCGCGCTTGTTAGGTCGATATGGAAGAATGGCCGATTCAAACCATGTACAACGGCAATCTTCTTTGTTGTCTCGAATGGAGTATGCGTGCCATCGCCTCCGTAAGCCTTGCTGACCGACAGTTGCCTCTCAATGTCAGAGGCGCTTGTTGAGGAGTCTCGCTCGATCGCATCCGTCTTTGTTCCCATCGTCTCAAGATCCCTAGACGCAGAACGCTTCTTCTGGCGCCGGTTCTCTTCCATTTCAGCCGCTGCCGCTGCGGAGCTAGATCCGCCAAGCTCGGCGACAGAGAAGATAGGCTTCCAACGTTGGATGGTGCCGTCCGGACTAGGGGCGGCTGTCGGGTACCCGAATCCAGCGGACGCGAGAGCACGCTTAGTCCAGCGGTTATTGATACATGCAAGATGCCACTGAACGGGTTCCGGGGAAGCCCAGCGGTCAAGCTGGTTGCGAACATCTAGTAGATTCTGCACGGACGTTACATCAACATTGTTGACGGAACTGAAATCTAAGATGACGGCCTTCAGCGTGGGGAGATGGGAGCGATCTTCCTCAGCCCGTCCTCGGCGAGGACCAGGATCATTCCAGGGCCTGTCACCCGGGCGTCTGTAGAAGTTGAGGTTAGTGCGACGCGTTTCTTTGAAAATAGTGGCGACAAGGCCGTCGGTATAGTGGTTGGCGTTGGGGTAGTTGAAGCCTTCGCTGAAGCGATACACGAAAATACCTGGATACGGGGACTCCACATGGACGTCCGGGTTGGAGCCGTCGTTGTGGTTGATTGGGAGGAAGATGTTCCTCGGTGTCTCATCAGGATTTCCTGCAGGGAAGGAGCCTGGATCTTGTGCAGCTGGCTTGTCGCCAACGATGTGGTCTCCGACGACGGAGTGGACCTTGACTTTGCCCATGAAACGTCCTCTAGCCATCAAGAGCCTGAAAAGGAGGATTCCTGCACTGAGACAAATTGTCACATAGATGCCGTTCTCAATGCTAGAAAAGACGGTGACGATTACCCCCGCGAAGAAGATGATCACCTCCAATGGCGACACACGCCAGAATTGGTATAATGTATTCGGAGGCGTGATCAAATCACCGACTGCATGGATGATGACCCCGGACAAGGACGCGCTTGGTATGTAATAAAAAACCGCGGTGAGGGCGTAGATCGCAAGCAACACAACAAGCGCAGTGATTACACCAGCGAACGGTGTACGCACGCCAGCCTTAGACTTGATGGCAGTCCGCGAAAAGGAACCTGTGGCCGGATAAGCCCCAAGGAATGGCCCAAGAAGATTGGTGACACCAATAGCAACCATTTCTTGAGAGGGATTGATGGTGTAGTGGTTGACACGGCCAAAGGATTTGGAGATGGCGATGTGTTCGATTAGCATGACAATGACAGTTGAGGGGAGATCGGTAGCAAAGGCGCTGACGATTCCTTGCGTTACCTTTGGAGCGCCGGTATGTTTGAAGCCTCGAGGTACTTTCTTCAGAATCTTGAATAGTGGCTTCTTCCGATGGTGCATGTTGACTAGCCAGCTGATCATTGTGTAGAGGAGGATCACGAACGCAGTTCGTAAGGTGGACAAGAAGAAAAACAGTCTCGATCGATTGGGATATTTCTTGGCGGCATAGGTGCAGCCGAATCGAATCAGATACAGCATGGCAAGAGCAGTCAAACCCATTGCAGCGTCCAATTTTGTCCGACCTAGATGTTTGAGAATGTTGATGACCACCTTGTAGGTTGAAGCTCTCGTATCAAAGCCGGTGATACCCATCAGGGTAGGCACTTGGCCAACAGCGATATTAAGAGCAGATCCAGTCATGAACGCGGAGATGGCGGTCAGCGGGATGAAGTCAACAATGCGTCCAATCCTGATTAAGCCGAGGAAGCAGACGATTGAACCAGCAATAATGGCGAGAGATCCAGCGACATCCCTCGCCGCATACTCGGGATGTGAGTCTCCGACACGCAGGATGACGTTGCCAGTGACAGTGGACAAGACTGCGACAGGCTTCGAACATATCAGCCTCATCGATTGAAGAATGCTTCAGGTGGAATACTTACGCCGATCGTGATATCCTTTGACGTGGCAAAGAACCAGTAAATCAGCACCCCCATGAAGGATGAATAGAGCCCATATTCAACCGGTAGCTCGGCCAATTTGGCATAGGCCATGCTTTGGGGAACGACGACAGCTCCAACCGTGATACCTAGGGGAGTGAGTACGCATCGTTAAGCCCATGAAATGAGATTACCAACCTGCAACCAGATCTCCGATGAGCCATTGTAGATTGTAGCGACCGATCCAATGCACGAATGGGAACAGGCTGTATAAGTATTGGCCGAGTTGTCTGCCGTTTGGAAAGGCCTCTCGCAACCAATCCCAAGTGGTGGGTTCGTCTTCTACATAGGAGTCCGCAGTCTCAACAGAGTAGAGAGACTCGCCACGGGTCACGGGGTCGGGATTGTCTTGTCGATACTGAAGCTTGATGCCCAAGACCTTGGCCAGCCCATGGCCAATTTTGGTTGCAGTAGCCATGGCAGGTAAGGGATGTCAGGACAGGAAAGGCGTACTTTCCCGAAGTGGTGACCAGGAGTCAGGGCAAGAGAGGAAAGCAGGATCAAGTCGGATGCCAGGAAGGATAAAGCTTAGGTAACGTGGTACAAAATGGATGTAGCTCTATGCAGAGCACAAGACACCCAGATAAGCTTTCGCCCCACGAGTTCAGGTAAGCTCAAGCCCTTGATCCTGGGACTTTCCTGCAGCTCGGGGGTAGGACTGCCTTCGCAAGGTCAAGAGCGACTCGGGAAGGTGACTGCCAGGGGCAGGAAGGTAGGCATTCAAATATCACAATCCAAACGACGGGGGCTGCCGTGACTAGCAAGTGGAGGGAAAAAGAAATTCTGAATAGATACCTAGGGTGGAAATGGCGGCGGCTGGCCGAGTCCACACCCAGCAAGCACAGCACGGGGCGTGGCGAGAGTTGGCCGGGTCCAGAATGTGGGAGCTAACGTGGGGGAAGAGGTGATCGAGGAGCAGAAAGTCGATAGAAAGCGGTTCCAAGGCGTCGGGCTCAGCGAGGGCTCGCAACCCATCCCCGAAGCAATCTCTGCGTCCAAAGGCCAGAAATGGCGTGATATTGGCCTTGACGTGTTAGAGTGCCAAGCCGTCCGTTTGGGGCATGGCTCCCGTCTGTTCCCAGGGAAGAGCTTCAAGCAACTGGATCCCCGGGACGTCAGCACGTTCGCGCCTTTCAGCACCCAAGGATTCTATCGACCCGCTTTCCGAGTTGCACGTCTCATCCCAGTCGAGGCGAATCACACATCCGTCTGCTGAAACCAGTCCGCGATGGTGCAATCCGTGGCGCGATTGGGCAATATCGCCGGGCTCCAGCCCCCAGGTCTTGGCACATGTTTCCCATAGAATCGTAGAATTCAACGTAAAAGGTGCTGTAATTCAAGTAGTCCATCTCCACGGCCATATCCCCAAATAAAAAAAGTCTCGCGGAAGATCATTGCATTGATCGCCGGAATGCTTCACACGGAGAGTAGTTGCCTGACAAGATCTCGATGGGGAAAGACGCCGGCATACCCACTTCATGAGAATGGGGACAGGACCTCGAGAGATCTAATAGCGTCAGGCTGATCGCATACACACGAAATCCAAGGAGAAACCAGCCGACGGCCGGTCAGGTGCAGAATGCTAGATTTACAACGCTATGAGTCCTCTATCTGAATATGGACCTTAAAGGAAAGAGGCGCCGCGCAGATCCCGGAGTTCTTTTTCCGAAGAACCTAACGGAATTCTGCCCCCTTCTACTCTATCGAAGTGATGCCAGAATGACTGCTCCAGCCATGTTGAAATCCCATCGCACCAAGAAACGAAATGGTAGATGTTCCGACTCCAAACTCCAGCCATTATGCACAGTCGATCGCTTTCCATCTTTCAGCGAGTTGTCTTTCAATCGTAATCATTCAACGCGTTTACTGCGAGGCGCATTGCATCCTCTCAGCTCCGTGAGGGATACCATCTTCCTCCTCGTCCTCACCGATTCCGGCTGCTCCTTGAGCGCGAGCCTGACCCCGTGCATCAACGTCCTCAAGGTCATAGTCTTCAACCATGGCGTCGCCAGGAGGTGAAAGATGCTGGTTGCGAGGAGGGAGCACTTGCTCTAGAAGCTCAAGGTTCTTCATGTCCCCTCGCTGTGGGAATTTCACGTCGAATTGGATATAAAGATTACCAAAGTCGTGGTGGCGGAAGGATGGCATTCCTTGCCCTTTCACAACTTTGATCTGGCCTGAGAAAAGATTAGTTGCGACATAAAACGTAGGAAGATGTCAATGGCATACCTGGTGTGATAATTTCACCTGGGTAGATATTCACTGTAACCCACCGGTCGTCCAGGTGCTCAATATGGATGGTGCCGCCAGCTAAGGCAGTTAACAGGTCGATCTCAGCTTGGTGGAAGAGGTCGTCACTCTTCCGTTGAAATCGAGGATGCGGCTTCTGTTCAATTTCGAATTGAACGTCACCAGGAAGAACACCAGGCATCTGGTCACCCTCTCCGCGGAAGTCGATCTTGTGGCCACTCTGAACGCCTCGGTCGACATGGACGTGTAGGACTTTACGCTCAACAATCGTCTTCTTGCCCAGACATTTCTTGCAACGGTCCTTATCCCGAATCATCTCTCCCTCACCTTGGCAGTCTGGACAGACAGTCTGGAAACGCTGTATCATGGGGCCCATTTGGCGCATCATAGTTTTCGCCCCTGAGCCACCGCATCCTGAACAGGTCCTGACTGCGCCTTCTTTACCGCCTCGGCCGTCGCAAGTTGGGCAAATGACGGACTTCTGGAGTGCAAGCTTCGAAACCTTGCCTTTGTAGATATCTTCGAGGGATACCTTGTGAACGTGATGAATGGTTCGGGCTTTCTTAGGGCCTGTATCCCGCATCCCACCGCCAAACATTCCCCCAAATGGCCCACCACCTCCACCAAAGAATTGGGCAAAGAGGTCTTCGGCATTCATGCCGCCAGCACCAGCCCCTTGTTCCAAGCCTTCCTCTCCATATTGGTCATAGAGTTGTCTCTTTTGAGGGTCCGCCAATGTTTCGTAGGCTTTAGAGATTTCTTTGAATTTTTCAGCGGCTTCAGCATTCCCAGGGTTCTTGTCTGATGGATAAAGTCAGCAATAAGACCTTAACGTTGTACGGCAATGGAGCTTACCTGGATGGTGCTTCAGTGCTCCTTTCTTGTAAGCAGACTTTAACTGGGTTTCAGAGGCCGACACCTCAACCTGACTTGAGAATTAGCATTGGCGAGACAAGCAGAATATGGGAGTGTGTACCCCTAGGACTTCATAGAATCTGGTTTCCTTGACCATGGCTGCAGTAAGTCGAGTGAATAGCTAACTCTAGGAGCAACGTTTCTGAGAGATTTCAAAGTGTGAAGGAGTTCCAAAGGTCAAGCTAATCGCACTTTCATAAGCTTCAGTGACGATTTTCGAATGACGTTGTGGATAATCGAGACGAGCACTTGTCTCAGGGTCGAGATGAAGGAATGGGCCGTCCGGTTTTCACCTTTTTGTGAGGCCTTCCGAGAGTGGAGATTTGCGTGAATACGTAGGGAGAAACGAAAATATGCCTGAGGGGCAGGTTTTGAGGTTTAGGAAAGCGAGTGAGATGGCGAAGATTGTAAATGCTCGTCAGGCTGAAAGTTTGCCTGGAAGCCCAGCCGCGGCCGGCGAAATGTGTTTGGCTGGGGGAGGGTAGGCCCTAGCGCACTTTCGGCGCCGGAGGAAATTCTATGGATTTCGATGCGCATCCATGCCCCGGACAATCACTTGACGCCGCGGCACTAGTCGGGCAGCACAAACAAAGGAGCTACGAATATTCGCCTGATCTGAGGCAAGACCATACGATATTGAGACTGTGATTAAATGCTTTCTAAGGGGCAGTAAAGTAAAGGTCTGTGGTGTGTCCTGGAGCTTCGAACTTTTCATCGGCCCTTCGTAAAAATAGCTTGCCGGCCACGCTAACCCTGGTCTGGCTTCTTATCGATAAACCCTTGCAGACGGTTACGGCGATGACGCATCCGGCCCTCTACTCCTGCAGAGCGACAATGCATCATTCGTGTGACTACTCTACAAACTACTAGCTAGGGTTTTGCATTGAAGAGCCTTGCATAGCTTCTCGTAGGGGCCCATCGTCCACATTACGGCCCAATGTCTCTCCAAGACGCCGGTTTCCTCGCGGCGCTCGAAGAAGCAAGAAAAGGGAGCACAGAGGGCGGAGTGCCTATCGGAGCTTGTCTAGTCGACAAAGAAGGCAAGATATTGGGTCGCGGGCACAATATGCGCGTCCAGAAGGGTAGCGCTACTTTGCATGTCACTCTTTCCCTGCCGATGGTGTCCGGCTAGACGATTGACCATGTGTCTCCTCCAGGCCGAGATGTCTGCTCTGGAAAACTCTGGGAGACTCGCTGCCCCAGCTTACCAAGGAGCCACAATGTTCACCACGCTAAGTCCGTGTGACATGTGCACAGGCGCATGTATCTTGTACAATGTTGGGCGAGTCGTAATAGGAGAGAACAAGACATTCGTGGGAGGGGAGGAGTATCTGAAGCAGAGAGGAATCGAGGTTGTGGTCTTAGAGAGCGAGGAATGCAAGAGTCTGATGGACAAGTTTCTCAAGGAGAAGCCCGAAGTTTGGTATGCTGAGCCTTATGGTCAAAAGACAGTCCCACTTTCTGATTGATTTGTATAGGGATGAAGACATCGGCGTCTGATCCATTTCTAAATGCTCCGTAATGCTTTGCAGAACTTTTGGCGTTTTTGTTTTCGTAAGCGCTTTTCCTCCAAAATGGGTCTTTTAGCTATCTTGATCATAAATTCGTACATCGATGCACTTCTGTGAAGAAGAATTTAAGGTCATCCGGATCCACAAAAGGCGTAATGCCATGGCCGAGGTTGACAATCCAGCCCCTTTGCCCTCCTCCAAAGCCAGCAACCATCTCTTCAACAACCTTTGTGATTCCTGCTTTACCTCCATATAACACCCCAGGGTCGGCGTTTCCTTGAAGCGTTACCCTTCCCCCAGCAACTCGTACCGCTTCAGCTGGATCTTGAAGCCAATCAAGGCCGACAACATTGTAGTCTGAATCGCAAAGCTCGTCTAAAGCGTACCATGCCCCCTTCGCGAAGACTATCATCGGAACAGGTTCTTGACTCATTTCCTGTAACCTCGTTGGTAGGTGGTGCGAGATGTATCTTAGAGTCGGCAAAGCAAACTCCTTGAACGAGGATGGAGATAGCTCTCCAGCCCACGAATCAAATACTTGCACCAACTGCGCTCCGGCGGCCACCTGCTGCGCCAGGTACTCGACGCAGATCATTGCAATTTTATGCATAAGCTTCTTGCTTTCTTCCGGGTATCGATAGAGCCAAGTCTTTGCGTCTTTGAAAATCTTCGTCCCGCCTCCTTCCACCATGTAGCAGAGAAGTGTCCAGGGGGCGCCACAAAATCCAATCAAAGGCACTCTCCCCTCCAGCCTCTTTCTTGTCAAGGAGATTGCGTCGTACACGTACTTTAGTTCAGTTTTCACGTCCACGTCCTTTCTCATAATCTCTGCGAATTGAGCGTCGTCCGGCGATTTGAGCGGATTCGGGAAGCTTGGGCCTTTGCCCTCGATCATTTCTACCTCCATGCCCATCGCTTGTGGTATGACTAGGATATCCGAGAAAATTATCGCCGCATCTATGAGGCCGTCGTATCGCTCAACTGGCTGGATAGTGAGCGTACACGCGATTTCTGGCGTTCGGCAGCATTCGAAGAAGTCATGGTCGCCTTTGGCTTCTTTGTACTCGGGAAGGTAGCGACCGGCTAACGAGGCAAGACTCCGCGTCAGCGAGCAACGGCAATTCAGATCATGAATCTACTTACCCTGCCGCATGACCCATATTGGAGGGCGTTGTACAGACTCACCTACCGAACGGTGAGCATGGCTTTGGCTTCGGCATGCAGTAGCGCACCTCTCGCTGCACGGAGGAGAAGATCGTTCTTCAGAGGCTTAAAGGCGCCCGACATGATGAGCAGAGACAGTCACTTCAGCGCCCTCCTTCCAGCCAACCAATCCCACCACATGAAAACTAATGATGCTTCTACGGCGAATCCTTCAGAGAATTAACGAGAAAGTTTAACCGAGGTACAAGGCCCGGCAAAAACTTCCCCAAATTTGAGTAAATCTTTCCCCTACTGCAGCGATGCTAACAAAACGAAGGCGTGCATCCCACGCGCAGAACCAGTTTCCTACACCTCTGAAGCCGCAAGAGAACGTGTACTCTCCTCGACTAGTAGATCTGAAGTTCTGGTAGCCAGATTCTCGGTTGCAGATAGGTCTTTACCTAAGACATGAAATGCTCTAATCTCATATCTATCATAAAATGCTATCAAGCCTACGCCAGGTTCTCATGCAAAACCCTTATGCTAAATGATAGCACGTACACTATAAATCATGAACTCGTCTTCATTCCCCCACAACGCGCACAGGTCCACCACTCGCTCTCCATCCAGTTGCCGCATCGCTGACACAGCCACCCCATCGGCCTGTCCTGGACCTTCGCTTTCACCTGCTCCTCGAACTTCCGGAGCGAGTCGATCGCGTTGAGTCTTGGTTTGAGTGCGTTTGGGGTGCTCTCTGAGAGCTTAGGTGCAGAGGAGCGAGGCTTGGAAGGTGGAGTGTTGGAATTCTGAGGGTGGTGATGGGGAGGGGATGGAGGATGGGGGCGTTCGGTGCCGCAGGCGTCGCAAGCGAGGTATTGGGAGGGGTTGACAAGGGTGCAGAGGGGGCAGGGCCATGTTGAGGGTTCGTTGTTGTGGGTGGAAGGGAGGTCGAACGGGTCGGGCCCAGATGGGCGTGGAGCGGTAGCAGATGGTAGATGGCTGTCGGATTGCGGTTTCGAGTGTATTGGCACGGGAGGGGCAGGCGTGCTGGTCGACAGGCCAGCCTTACGCGAAGGCGGCGACGTAGGCGCAGCTCTAATCCCCGCCGGGTTGTTCTCGCTCGGTGGCACGTACGCCTCCCCGTACTTCTCTTTTTCCTCTTCCTGAATCATCTCAATGTACGCCTGCATGATAGCCCGCTCGTTGGCGTCGTCTTCTTCCGCCTTCGTCCGAAACCCGTTCACATTCATCTCTACATCTCGCGCAATCTTGTCGCCCTGCTCTGTATGACTGACGCAGCCTTTCGTAATGTTGGCCCTTCTCTGCGCCGCATCCGCAATCACCCTCCTAATATTTTCCCCCCTCATCACCGCCCTCCCGCCAACCCTCTGCCCGCTTCCCGCGTTCAATTCCCTCCTCTTCTCCGCCGCCGCCCTCGCTCTTCGTCGTGCTTCATCCCTCGGTATAGATCTACTTCCGCCCAACTTCCGCCCCGCACCGAGGAAGCCCTCACCGGTATACCCCTTTCTCACGAGTGCCTCGTGCTCGTCTCTCAACTGATTCCACAGCCCATGGAACGCCTCGTCATGCGGTCCATGCACATTGTGACATAGCTCGTGCAGCATCGTATCGGTCACTTCTTCAAGCGGCATGAACTGCCTCTCGTCCCCTGGATATCTTAACCGCAGGCAGATCTTTTGGCCGCGATTGATGTTGAGCCCGAGGAGGTTAGGCTGCTCGGGGTAGAATTCGCAGAGCGTCGCGACGTGCCAGTTGCGCTGGCGCATAATGGGTTTCACGAGGGAGGCAATCTTTTGAAGGATATGGAGAGCTTCTGGGGCGCGCGGGCGGTGGGCGTCGTGCTGGTATTCCGTGACGAGGGGGTCGACTTCCGGACGCATCGTGGCAGGGGAAGCGGAATTTTCGGGATAAGTACGGCTATAGCAATGTTTTGTCAAGTTGTTTTTGCCCAGATTTCGCGAACCAGCTGGTGTGACTCGAGCAATGTCGTAGCAGATTAAGAAACCGCAGAAAGCTCGAGAAAAGTGATCAATAAGCGGGATTTTCGCCGGACACCGAAGAGTAAGGTCGTCGAGCAAGCCTTGGATAAAGACAAGAAGGGAATAGATAAAGCTTCCAGCCCGTTAAAGACCACGCCTGCGATCGCCTTCCACCTCACCGCCGCCGAGGTGACCAGAGCAAGCCGTAGCCTTGCGGAAGTGAAGGGAACCATCGCTATCAGCACGTGATGATAAACTCACTTTGCTGTGGTTTACGATCTAGTACGATTGTAGCTAGTGTCTTGGCACCTCGGACCTATTTATTGTGAAGGACCGAGCAG